>CAKNYM010051582.1:38819-121091 GCA_932195095.1 Andricus curvator | reverse complement strand
TCCAAGCCACGTGGTTTTACACTTAAGTGTTAAAAAATAAATGAAACGCATGTCCAGGAAACAGAAAAATGTTTACTGAAAACCAGAAAAAGTTCTAAAATATTACAACACAAAGTAAATAAATTTTAACCCAAATAGTTGGTTTTTAAACCAGTAAGATTAATTCTTTACCATAAACCATTTACCATATTACCATATTTACCACGTAGAACTCTAAGGGTGGGGGGGGGGTCGACGATAATTTCACGGTGGACTACATGGAGGAAGGGGGGGGGGGGCAAAAAGTGGCGAAAATAGGGCTTCGTGGTTTATGGAAGTCCCCTAAGAATGTTACAATATTAGTATTTTGGTCTTCAAATATTGATAGTCAGGAAAAAATGAAGAATTTGTCAGGGAAAAATCAGGGAATTTTGAAAATGGAGTCTTGTGACCACCCTGTACGTACATGAGCATGAAGGACATATGAAGTTCATTTTTCTTGGAAAATGCGCTAATAACATTCATCTCATTTTTTAAAGGATTATTTAAAAAGTCTTGAGATATATGCAAATATTAGATTGTGATTGATTTCAATTGGTCCATTTTATACGTTTTCAGTTTAGTGTTTAGTCTATAGCATATATAATTGTAAAAATTGATTTTTCTTTCTTATGTAATCAGCCCTATTCTGTTTATTAAAAGCGGCTTTTTTAATAACTATGACAATTCTTCTTGTGCATATATGGCCTGAAGGCGCACCTGATTCACATTTCTTACATCCGACAAACTAAAAAGACGTAATCAGCAAGATACAGTTTCTCGAGATTAGATCTTAATTTCCTGGATGCCGGCGTGAGACTCAAGTTTTCTATTTGCAGCCGCATTGTTGAGGACGGCGGCGCCGCTGTTTTTGGATAGATTCGTATTCGTGCAGATTTTGTTCGTCCAGGCCAACATCGAGGCGATATCTTGAGAATGGCGCCACGCGATGTCGAGAGTGGCCGTAGGGAATGCGAGTAATTTTCGTGTTTGGAAATAGAATGAAATAAAAGCAGCGAATGAATGAATACGAAGAGCGGAATTTATTTTGTGGTAAGCTCATCTATACTCGCGGCTCTGGCGCCGCGCTGGTAACATTCGAGTACATTGGGTACTATTGAAAGCGCACGGCACACGGTGTTTCGCTTTCTGCACAGGAAGCAAAAGGGGGATCAGACGGCGCTTCGCGTGTAGTGATCCACTGACACCTGAGAAATAATGCCGTCAGTTAGCGCCGGCAATTTTTAATGGTTAAGGCGGCTGTGACGGATGTCAATTACTTCGTTAAAAGTGCCCGGGAGTCGACGCAACAGATTAAACTTCAAGATATTGACGGTTCCGCATTACACAATTTGTGCTTGTACAATGTAGAAGAAATTAACGCGTTAGTTTCGTATTATTTTAATTATTTATTTTGTTTATCTTTGTTTACGATTGATTGCAGAAAGGGCTTAGAATATATTTATATTTTCCATTTAAAGTCATTAAACTCACTCAAGTCACGAGAAGAGACTTAATTCACTTTGACACGTAATTCACCTGAAGTCACCAAGTCACTCGCGATTCACCTAAAATCAAGTATAATTCATCTGAAACCATTAATGCTCCTGGAGTCAGTTGAACTCATTACAATCACTTGAAGTCATTAAAATCACCTATAGTCACTCAAGTCACCTGAAGTCACGCAATGCCCCCGAAGTCACCTCCAGTCGTGTAATTGACCTACTGAGGTGAATAAAGACACTCGAACTCAATTAATGTTGTTAGTTGACGCCATAAAAATCGCCTCAAGACATGCAAGTCATCTGAAGTTAGGCGACGTCATGATTGCAGGTGATTCTATCGATTGAAGTGGTTGTACATACATGATTGCATGCTGAATGCATATTCGATAGTAATTGCAGTTATTTCCGGAGATTGCAATTAGAATCCATAGTGTTTATAGGATAATTCAGAGTGATTGTAATAAGGAAACGTCCATTAATTATGTATGGATGATTTTTGAAGTTTTAGACCCTCTACCTCCCTTTTTAAGGCTCATATAGGGGGTAATATAACCTAGAAAACTCATCTGAAAAAATCAATTCCAAATGCTAGCGCAACGAATGATTATTAAGGAGTAATTTTTGTTCCTCTTGGAAGCTCAAATCCATATTTGAGGCGGAAAGTCCCTGCGGATCGACAAACTTGCGATAAATGTGTTAAATTTCTTAAAATTTGGAATTTCTAAAGCAGCAGAAGAAAAATAAACAGAACTGGCGCGATATTCAAAATAGAAGAATTATT
This sequence comes from Andricus curvator, assembly GCA_932195095.1. Classification (NCBI taxonomy): domain Eukaryota; kingdom Metazoa; phylum Arthropoda; class Insecta; order Hymenoptera; family Cynipidae; genus Andricus; species Andricus curvator. The sequence goes on along the minus strand of CAKNYM010051582.1, from coordinate 118,787 downwards.
CCAACAGACATAGGAGTTTATTTCGGAATTTTTTTAGTCATTATTTTACATTCAATGTATTTTTCCTTCTTTTAGTGTTTTTATAAGAATATATTTTCTAATAAGATACATTTGTTATGGGTTTCAATAATTTATTACAACTTTATAAAAATTATCACTCTTTTGTCTGTTGGAATAATTTGTTTATTTGAATATCGCGCCAGTTATTTTTTTTCTGCTGCTTTGGAAATGCAATATTTAAGAAATTTAACATATTTATCGCAAGTTTGACGACCCGCAGGGACTTTCCGCCTCAAATATGGATTTGAGCTTCCAAGAGGAAAAAGAATTGCCCCCCGATGATCATTCGTTGCGCTAGCATTTGGAATTGATTTTTTCAGGTGATTTTTCTAGGTTACATTACCCCCTCCATGAGCCTATAAGGATTCGTAAGATTTTTATGACGCCCCTGCTTACGTAAGATTTTATACTTTTTACTCAATATATCAATTATTTTCACTGCAAACGTGATTTGAAAGGATTTTTTTTACAGATTTCGAATTTGGAGGTATTTCAGAAGACTATAAAAAGTTTTTCAAAGCATTCCAACATTTTTCAGGAATTTAAAGAGATTTCCAAAGATTTGTATGGGTTCCATGAGATTTCGAAAAAAGTCAAGTGATTAAAAAAGTTTTAGGATATTCCAGAACTTTAATCAGATTTCAAGAGATTTCACGGGATTCCAAGTGAAGTCGAAGGATATTGTCGGATTTTTAAAGATTTTACTACGTAATTAAGAGCGATTTGCATGATGACAAAAGATACAAGGGATTTTCAGAGAATTCAAAATATTGCAAAAGATATCACGGGTTTTCAGTTGAAGACATAAAAATATTTTTACAAATTTTAAAGGATATCATGGAATTTTAATAGGATATCGAAAATTTGAAGGGATTTCGTAAGATTTTAAAGAATTTTAGGATATTTAAAGGAGGATTTTTAATTTCACGGAATTTCAAATGATTTTAAGAGATTTCAAAAAATTCTATAAAGTATATCCACGAATTTTAGAGGATTTCGTACGATTTCAAAAAATTTAACGGAATTCCAAAGGATTTTCGAATATTATAAAGATTTTTAAGGGATTTCGAGGATTTTTTAATGATTTTTAATGGATTTAAAATTATTTTAAGGTAGGGAGGGCGGGCTAAAAGTGCCAAAATTTACTTTTCATAAGACTGTGCAAAATTAGGTGTTGCCTTGTTTTTTGCCTTAAAATATATGTAAGACATTAACGTTTCAAATTATAATTATAACAAATTTATATGCATTCCATCTATTAGGTTATATATATTTTTCTAAACGTTGTCCTATGGTACTTCTTGCCCCACACGTGGGTTAAAACGTTCATAGCGGCGGGGTAAAAAGTACCAACATATAAATAAAACGAAATTTTTTAATTTTGAATTGCACAGAAGGATCTCACAGTACATAGCAACAAAATTAATAAATGTTTAGACAACTGATATGCTTAGAGACTTATTCATCGTCACTTTCACAATTAATACAGACGACAAATTTTGATTGCTATAGTTCACAACACACTTTTCATGAGCCCAGTTTTTGCATACGTGACACTAGATCCGTTACTCGCCTGAGATGCTTTCAGAATAAGGTCCACAGCTAGTGATTGTGAAATAGCCTAATGTCATACAAACTCTAGGGTAGAAAGTGCCACTTGGCACTTTTCACCCCCCCCCCCCACACACACATTCCCATTATTTACAATCAACATTTCTAAAACAACACAAAGTATTTTGAACAGTAAGCTACCTGCACTTTAAGAATACATAATTACGCACCAAATTACACCTACTTCATGACAATGGCAAGGAAGAATAAGTGTTGGTACCAAAAAGAAACGGTGACGATAGAACTACTTTCTGCACACAAAAAAAACTTAACCTTAGCCACGATCTCAAAAACAACTTTTAATGCATTCTTTTTTCAAAAATGTAAATAAAAAGATGTATTTCAAGAAATTGAGGTAAAATTATTTAGACTCAATTAAAAGAACTCTGAAAATATTCATAAGCAAACCCTGCAGATTGGAACAAATCATGTGTTTAGTGTCTCTATTTAAAATTTTTTAATTTAAGATCGTAAAGAAATCAATTTTATCCTGAATAATTTTATGCAAAATGAGCATGAAAAAGACTCACAATTAAAAAACAGACTTCCAAACTACCTCAATTTACGGCTCATTAGAGACCAAATTAACCAATGAAAAAAGAGGGAGAAAAAGGGAAAAAGTCAATCAAAAAAAAAACCTCTCACTTTTTCCTTTCTCCGTCCTTTTTATACTACTAGGGAACCTACATGTTTCGAGATCAATTTAAATCTCCTCATCAGGGATTATTTACAGGAAAACTATAAGGTTTGAATTAATAAATTTTGTATGCTAGTTAAAACTCACATAATACCTAGAAATAAAAAAAGAGATGTTTTTTATAAAAAAATGTACTTTTGTATAATTTTGTATTTACTAGTGAAAAATCGATAAACGTATAAAATATATTTTTTTATAACAAAACACAAAAAATTTAGCTAATCACAAATTTAGCTTTGTTAATTAAATAAGACTCTCTAATATTCTTTAACCTATCCTCCAATAATGTCGGTTATATTGCCCCATTTTAATCAAATTCGTTGAAAATCATAAATTTCAAAAACCAATCTATTAAAAAGAAAAAGGAAAAATTGTAAAAGATTAACTCCCTGTGTATAAATGTACACATTATAATTCAATGTTTTCATTCACAATCATCACAACACTATGAAAATCGAGTTACTTGTCCAGCAGACTTTAAAGCTACGTATGAAAAAGGGCTTCTCTCTCTAAAATGTGGGATGGAACTATCCAAAATCTGGCAATGCCTGAGTTTTCTGTGTTAGAAATCAATATTAGTTGACGTCGTGACTTTGAATACGGTACTGCGTATATTTTGACAGTGAAAAGTATTCACCGGGATTTTCATTTTCTTGTCTTTTTCAGAAATTCTGAAAATTATCATTCTAGTATTTTAATTTTTAATTTTTGAATATACATTCAAATAAAAATTCCTTGATTTTGAGACTGTGATTGTGACTTTTAAAGAGGAATTTAATTAGTGTTGTGATGACTGTGAATAAAAACATTGAATTATAATGTGTACATTTATACACAGGGAGTTAATCTTTTACAATTTTTCCTTTTTCTTTTTAATAGATTGGTTTTAGAAAATTATGATTTTCAACGAATTTTATTAAAATGGGGCAATATAACCGACATTATTGGAGGATAGGATAAAAATATTAGAGAGTCTTATTTAATTAACAAAACTAAATTTGTGATTAGCTAAATTTTTTGTGTTTTGTTATAAAAAATTCTATTTTATACGTTTATCAATTTTTCACCAGTCAATACAAAATGAGACAAAAGTAAATTTTTTATAAAAAACATCTCTTTTTTTATTTCTAGGTATTATGTGAGTTTTAACTAGCATACAAATTTTATTAATTCAAACCTTATAGTTTTCCTGTAAATAATCCCTGATGAGGAGATCTAAATTGATCTCGAAACATGTTGGTTCCCTAGTAGTATAAAAAGCACGGAAAAAGGAAAAAGTGAGAGGTTGGTTTTTGGTTGACTTTTTCCCTTTTTCTCCCTCCTTTTTCATTGGTTAATTTTGTCTCTAATGAGCCGTAAAGTGAGGTAGTTTGGAAGTCTGTTTTTTAATTGTGAATCTTTTTCATGATCATTTTGCATACAATTATTCATGATAAAATTGATTTTTTTCGATCAAAAATTATTTGTTTTTGTGTTATCGTATGTGGCACTTTTTCCCCGCGGCACTTTTGACCCCGTTCCACCTACTTCAAGAGATATCTCGTATAATATTTCGAAATATTTCACAGAATGTCAAGGGTTTTAACAGATTTTTAGAGATTCTAAGGGATTCCTACAGATTTTAAAATATTATAATGGACTTTAGTGGTATTTTGAAGATTTTAAGGATTTCAAAATATTTCACGGAATCTCAAAGAATATATCTTAAGGGGTTTTCACAGCTTTTAAACCACTTCTACAGTTTTTAAAGGATTTTAAGTGATTTCCATGGAACTCAATTATTTTGAAGGGATTTTAAGAGATTATGTACGATGTCCATGAAATTCACAGAATTTCAAGATAGTTCCACATACATTAACAAAATTTCCCAAAGAACTGACGGGATTATTTTCAGGGTGCATGATAGTATTAAAAGTAATTTCAAAAGCCAAAACAGGTTTCAATTAGCATATTTAAAAAAAATAGAAAGAGGAAACTTATGTAAGAAATGGATTCTTTCTGAAGAATGTATAAAATTATTGAAAGTAATTGCAGGTAAATTGAGTGATTGTACGTGATTGTATATGGAAGCACCTGATTATGCGTGATTTTAAGTGATTTCAAGCTGAAAGCATCGTGATTGCAAGTCATCACGATGCTTTTAGCTTGCGATTGCAGTGTGATTTTAAGTGATTGCAAGGTGATTTCAATTAATTTTGTACACATCATCAGCAGTCGACTAAATTTCTAAAGTCTCCGAATTCACCTAAAATAACTTGAGGGCATATGAAGTCAATTGAAGTCACCTCATAGTATTTTTCAATACTTGTATTCATTGAGGTTATTTACAATCACTGGATGCACCGTGTTATTTATTTAAATAACACGTTCGTTCCGTAACACTGTTCCGACCCAGGTTGCTGATCAATCTCTCCAGCGATCACCCCAAGTGAAGAGCCTCACAAAGTCATAATGTAAAGCTCCACACTCGGGTCCATTAGTAGCTAAGGTCTTTTGTTTCAGGCGTCATTCATTCTACTGACACTCTTCTTGATGCACTTCTTATAAACTACATATTTGTCGCCAGACTTTCCTATCCTGGCCAGCCTCTCTAGCTTCCTTCACGTCCATGTATTTTCTCATGCAAGCTCTTGTGTTTCTATGGCTTTTTATGTCTCTTCGAATTAAGGTCTTATTCACACATTTTAACGATTCTTTCCGCGGTCTGCCTCTGGGTACACTGCCATTTACTTTACCTTGATATACTTGTTTCGTTAGTCGTTCATCTTTTCTTCTCTCAACATGCGCAAACCGCACGTCATGCGCAGGAATTTCATGTTGATCGCGTTAATTTTACTCTTGTCCTTTTCTTGGTAGGTCCAGTTCTCGATACCGTTCAGTACAGTCTGTATAAATATAAAATTATGTATTGCCCTTTTTGCTTCACTTTATATATTTTTAATTCTGATAATGGGCCCTGCTCCACCGATAACCTTCTCACCCTCGTTTATACGCCTATCCAACTCTCCATCTATCTTTCCGTCATTAGTGAATAGGCTACCAAGCCATATGTACATATCAACTTGTTCTATTCCCTCATCATTTACGACAATGTTGCACATTGTTTTCTCACCCTTTCCTTCAACATCATAATTGTTGTTTTATTTACGTAAATTTTGAGGCCCATATTCTTCATTCTTGTATTCAGTTTGCTCAACATTCTTTGCAAGTCTTCTCTTGACTCTGCCATAACAACCTTATCATCTGAGAAAGCTAACCTACGTACCCTCACTTTCCCGAGATCCAAACCTTCTGCGTCGAAAAGGGCCATTGTTAGACATTTGTTACTTGAAGTAAATTACAGTTGCAAAAATAACTAAAACTGAAGTTATGATAAAGTTACTGAATATCTCCACAAATCACGAGAACTTTGAAGTCAGTTCGAGAGTTAGTTGAAGTTGAAATTACACGTTGTCATTGAAGTCATTTATATAGTTGCTAAAGCACTGAGTTTAATGAAATGAACTCACACAAGTAGAATTCTTTAAAAAACTATTTTACAGAGTCAAAGTCGTCTAAATTGAACAATTCTGGAAATGAACGCTTAAAACTGAACGGGTACAAAATTTTGAGTATTCTAAATTGAAGAAATTAAAATACTTAAAATTAAATTTTCATATTCGAGCTCCCATAATCTCATTCAAATTTCAGGCCTGAAAAATTAAACTGGACTAACACATGCTTCTTGCATCCTACTTAAATTTTGTCCTTTATTTTGACATGAAAGATTAATATTTTTTTTTAATTTGAGAAGATATAATCTTTCTTTCCGCCGGACAAGGATCAAAGAGTACTTAGAGGATGATTTGCATCGAACATATAATCCAGCGAATTTGCGACCCTTTTTTTACTGCTGTATGCATCGTTGTGGTCGAGCGGACCCTTCGTGCCGTAGTTTGGTGAAGGGCACCTTGATCGAAAGTTAATTGGGCTGAGACACCGAAGTACTGAGGATGTGGATGGCCATGGGGGAATTGCAAATTGCAATCGTCAAACTCGTGGTGGATGAACAAGGATCGGGATGTATTCTTAAAATAAGGAAAAGAAAAAGGCAAGAGGTGAGGGTGGGCCTAAAACAGGTACGAACTATATAGGCACAAAATCATTTTTAAAAAATTATACTCATTTAAACCTCAATTCGACAGTAAATTAATTGTATTGGGCTAAGGTATATGTCTATGCTATAAATGACGAAACTGGAACATTTCACCTAGAAATTTGAGGAAATGTTCAAACTTTAATATCCTTTAGAAATATTCTGTAAACACATACACGCACCTTTAAATTCTCTAGATGTCGGTAAATGCAGGTAACAGAAAAATGCAACCAATTTTGTAACACTTAATATAATATATATCGTGTCGAATTAGCGGTAACTGAAATTAAGAAATATTTCAACCAGAATTGATGTAAGACTTTCATATGAGAAACGAATATATGTTGAGCAAAAATTTGCGAATCCGCTCCTGAACGAAGAGCCAGAGAAAAGAAGAAAGAAGTTTGCTAAGGGGCCAGGCGCCTGATTACTAGCTTGGCTTGGAGTTTTAAGACCCAGACGCCAGACGTACTATGTAGATAGCCAGATAGGTAAATAACTTCCAAAATTCTATATCATTTCGGCGCGGTTTCTTCCTATATGCAGGAAAATGAGGCGTCTAGACAAAAAAAACCTAATATATATACGCGAGGCAGAGACGTCCAGCGATAAAACTTAGTATTTGTCGAGGCATCAAAACCAAGAAACTCGTTAATTTATCGTGTACATAAAGTTTCACATACATTATTTATTTAGTTTAAAACATAGATATGCAGACGACAGGAAGCGGAAACATTAATGCACTGTGATATTCCGTGTTTACATGCTTTTATTATTTCTTTTTCTTTTTGGTTTTTTACTTGTATTTCTGAATATTTTATCTTTCTTGTCAAAGTATCTTGCAATGGTACAACAAAATCATTTGACTTAGTTTTTTGATCAAGTATTTGTGAGCTTTCATTTGAAATAGTTCAATATTTAAACGTTCGAACATATTTTCAAATATTGCACTGTAAAGATGCTATATAATTCGGTCAAAAAAAGTTTATAATTAACCTTTCAGTAGTCGCGCCCCTTCTGCTCAGACGAGTAGTCGCGCGTTGTACTTTTTACAACACCCATGTTTTGTCGTGTTATTGAAGTCCATCAAGCTAGCACCTCCACAATCGAAATTCCCAATTTTTTTTGTATAAGAATTTTGGTATTTTTTGGGCTTTTTTTGGGCTGTATTGCCGATTTTTGGGCTCCACTACTCTTTTTTGAAAATACAAATTTGGTGTGGAGGTGCTGGCTTGACTCAAGCCAGCACCTCCACTATATAAAAATTTGAAAAAATTAAAAATCAAAGACGACAGAATTTTGGGGTTTTTTGGGCTCTTGAACGCGCCAACGACCAATTTCCAAAAACTACCCCTTCCGGAAATAAAACTACCCCTTATATAAAAACTCAACCTATTAGGAAGAAACAAAGTAGACCACAATTTTGGGCTTATTTTCGGCTCTCAAATTCACGGAAAAAAATTCAAAAAACGACCCCCTATGTGCAAAAAACCACCCTTACGTCAAAAATAAAATCTGAAAAAAATAAAGTGCATCATAATTTTTGGCTTATATTGGGCTCTCGAATGCACCAAACAAAATTATCAAAAACACCCTATGTACAAAAAAACAACCCCTAAGTAAAAACTCAAAATTTGATTTTTCAAGGAGCCCAAAAATCATAGACTCTATTCACCATATAAAATGCTGACTCTCAGACATCAGAAATTTCATTTACAAAGTAAATTTCTAAAAAAGATAATTCTTTGACAAAGTCACATCTGCCCGGTACCAAGGGGTTGCTTTTTAACGTTAAGGGTAGGAGCCCAAAATTGGGTGTTGGAATTTTTGAGGAGCCCAAAAATCAGAGACTCTATTCACACTGTAAAATTCTAAAAAAGATTGCTTTTTGACAAAGTCATATATGCGTCGTGTCAAGGGGGTTGCTTCTGAACGTTAAAGGTTGGAGACTAAAAATCGATGTTGGTATTTTTGAGGATTGAAGTGGTGAGGGAAGAGTGGGGGAAGGCATACATGGCGGTCTCACGTCTCCCGTGCATTCGAGTTGCGACTTGTACCAAAAAAATCGGTACTGTTGTACTTTTTACAACAGCGAGACTGCCGAAAGGTTAATTAATTGTTCACAGACAAAAGTAATTATATTTTCATTCCTTTTATTGGGCTCAAGAAGTTGCATGAAGTCACTGAGAATCGCATGAAATCAAAGGAATTGTAGTGAGATTCATGATTTCAATCATCCATAATTTTGTGTAGAAAGCTTGGATAAGATGTCTTCACAGAAAAAAAAACACTTAATTTAAGTCGAAAATTGGAATTATTTTAAGGTGTAACAAAAAGAAGCATATGAAACCTGAAATTAAGAATTTGTTCTAATCATTAAAGTAAGCACACAAAAAGACTGAAATTCAGGCAGTACAGACCTAAAACTAAGGTAGTAAAGACCTGAAATTAAGACGATATTTATACTGAAAAGGTAGTGTAAGGTTAAGATGACATTGAATTAAGGACTCTCCTTGCTGAAAGTAAGTTGCATATTTATACTGAAATTATGCATCTCCTCACCCCCCCAACCCCCTCCCGTGACCGGTGAGCCCTAACCTGAAACACATAAATTATAAACATAATCTTTATGAAGTCCTTTTGGATTTTCTATAAATTCACAAGAAGAACACTTTGTCTGCACCAAGAATCTCGGAGACTCACTTTTTTATTTATGTGAACACCACTATACAATCATACTTTTCGATGACAATCTGGACAAAAAACAATGTGCGTTCCTTGAAAATCTAACTTTACACTAAACATATGAGTAGAAAATGCAGTTTTTATTTCGAAAAACAGTAAATAGACAGTTCACGCGTGACTTTTTAACTGGATACAATTTAAGATACACATACAATTCCGGTTGTGTTCGAGAATTTTAGAGACTTACGACAAAGCACACTTGAAACGCGGACTAGATTATTATAGAAACGGAGCAGAATACCAAGACCGCGTCGTGCGCATGTCCCAGCGCGATTAAGGCAGAGTCAACCTGAAATTCAGTAAGGCGTACTTCTTAATTTTAGGTAACGAAAGCCTTACACGTTATTTCAGGTTGCCTTCAACTTACTTCCAGAACTGTCTATTGAAAGTTAGGTGCATAGTTTATTTTATTTCAGTCGAGAAATGCTTATTTCTTATTTAAGATAAGTAAGTACTTTATTCAAGGTCGTGTGTATACTTAAATTTAGTTGCTAACTTATGTCAAGTCAAATTTGAAATTAAGTCGAATATAACTTTAAGTATTCGTTTTTACTGTGTTGAGTCGCCAGATTGATATGAACTATCTAAATATTAAATTCGTGCTATATATTATAGTGCCATAAAAGAATCAACTATTCTTAGAATGCTGCAATAACATTATAAAGAAAGGATGTACGTGCTTATAATATTCATAAGTAATTATTTCTATAAAAACAGGGCCAAAAATGCTATAAGGCCCACTTTGCAGACGAAAATTGAAAAAAAACAAAATGTACACAGAAAAAGGTTGGATAACTTTTGCCACGTTTCATTTTTTCAGGTTGTTTAACAACGCAATTTAAGTCCTTGTTTATTAAAAAAATGCTGCATATCAATTAAGGGTTGAAAAATGAGCCCAGCTTTTTTCTGTGTGCGCACTTACTTTCTGTTAGGAATTGAAAAGCAAAAATAAGACTTTGAAATTCAAAAGAAGAATGTTATAATTTCGTGGTCTTTATATATTTTTAAGTTTAAAGGACTAAAATAAAAATCGTCATATTTACAAGAAGAAAAAAAATTCATATTGTATATTAATCATTTTGATCAAATTTGACAACGTAAATACAATTAATCTTTAACCCTTTAACGGCCACTGTTGCAGCCGAGCAACGTTCACTATTTACGATTTTCCTAATTTTCAGATAACAAGCTTAGAATTCTGCAAAATAAATAAGTGAATTAGATCGAATTCGACTATTCCGCATCTCGTGAGGTGGTTATGAGTTATCGTATACTCAATGGAAACCGAAAAAAATTTTAAAATTAAAAAAAAAATATTTGCAAAAATCGATCAGAAAATGACCATACATTATTCCTGAATTTTTTCAGAATTTTTATTCAACGGGATCGAGGCTTGGCCGTTGAAGGGTTAAAAATGAAAATCTATTACATAAGAAAAATATGGAAATAAATTATTACTTTAATTAATTCACATTTCTTTATTAGTAAAATTAGAATCTCAACGAGGAACAATCAGATTTTCTAAAACCATCAAGCGAAAATGACTCACTATTTGAATAGCCCCATATGAATCCAAAGTTAATCTTTTTCTATCCAGATGCGGATCTTGAACCACGATCTGGATATATCGTGCTTACAGTAAAATAAAAATAAAAATAATAATAATAAAATAAAATAAGAATCCAGTACGATTACTTTGAAATGTTTTTTTATATTAATATGAGTAATATTTTGAAATATATTGTAAAAAACTAGCTGTGAATCCGATTTCGAGTGTTTCCACTTTGATTGTATTTATGGTGCTCATTTCACGAGCACTTTGCTTCCCGTTAGCAAATGTATTTGCTTCCTCATGGAGGAAGCATTAGTTATTTTTTTCAATATTAGACAAACCAAAGTCTTCATTTTGCTCAGTTTAAACATAGAAATTTACAAAAAATACAAAATTACAAAATAATACAAAAAATTTTTAATTATAAACACAAATCAAATTTTGTACTCGAAATGATAATTTTTCGAGTTGGAAAAGGGAACGGAAAAGTTCTGTCGCACCCTATCCCTTTCCCAGGTTTATGATTTCTTTACGAAAATTGTCAGAATGATCAAAAAGTCTTTTCTATTCATGCGTCAACTTTGAATTATGTCGATGAAAACAGTTTTTCTGTTTGAAACAGATGATTCAAATATTATAAATGATCATAAATTCCTTAATCTTCAATAAAGTGTATTAATATTATAGATCAATCTATTTGCCTCTAATCAAGGAATCTTTTCTGTTCCTACATCAATTTTGAATTATGTTAGTGAAAAAAGTTTTACTATAAAAAATCGTGTTTTCAAATATTATGCATTACCATAGCTTCCTTACTCTTCAATACAATGTATCAATGGTATGGGTCAATCGATTCATCTAGAACCAAGGAATCTTTTATATTCTTGCATCAACTTTTAATTATGCTAATGAAAAAAGTTTTACTATAAAAATTTTTAAAATATTATTGAGTGCTAAAAAAAATGCAATAAATATTTTTAGAAATCCTTCTGTCAGTTTCAAGATATAAATGGTGAAAATAAGCTTTCCAAATTTCATCAATTTATCTGCAACCGTTTTCAAGTTATCGTGTTCACAAAAAAGTGTGACATCCAAACACACATCCACACACACACACATCCACACACGATTCCGGACATTTTTTAATTAGGCATTTTCACTTCATATAGTCAGCTAGCTTCACTTCGTTAACTGCTGAGGGGAAAACAATGGATCAAATGCATGGGATTCGCTCCATTTTTGCCTTATTTTGTTAATATCTTCGTAAAAACTAATTTTGTCGATATAAATGTTTTTTTTTTAAATAGTTTCTATTTTTTAACTACTATTCAATGCAATAATAAAATGACAATGATTATTATTTATTACGAAGATATAACATAAATAAAGTTTTGTCCCATGCATTTGGACCATTGTTTTCCCCTCAGCACTCAACGAAGTGAAGTTGGCTGGTGGTTGAAGTGAAAATACCTAATTGAGGAAGATTTAATTAATTGAATTTAAAAATTTTGGAAAATGTTACCATTACAAAGCTTCCTCTATGAGAAAGGAATATTACGGCTTTATCGTCTACCATATTTACCATTTGATGATGGCGGTCAGTTATGACAACCTTATTTATAAAAAGGAACTAAATGAAATGTCTAGGTTTTTTTCTTCTAGAAAAAAGCGCGAAGGTTTTAAATATATATTTGGTTATCCATTTAGTTTTGACTTTTCGTTAACCTTACACGAATTATCCAGATCTGGAAAAAGGATTCTGCCCATAAGAACATATTACGTTAATTGTTCCTGAGAATTAAAAGGGCTTTTCACTGAAAATTTTTAAAGACAATATTGTTCTGTGTATACAAGGAAGAAAAGAAACTGTTAAAAAAATGTTAGCTCAGTAAAAATTTAGAAATTATCAGAAGTGACAAGTTACGTCGCCATTTCGAAATTACATTTTTTAATTAAATAACGACAAGAAAGTCATAAGCTGCGTTATGACACAATCCCCGTTTGATAATGATACTTATAAAAAATTACTGCAGATCATTTAAATAGGTATTTCTACTCATTATTTAGTTCAGGAACCTATCCAGTTCAGGTCACTCTCCCCTATGTTGTTTTTGTGGGGAAATTAGGTGACACGTATTTTTCCGAGTTGAGAAAAAAAATTCTGCAGATATTTCAAATATCTTTTCAGACTTTTGTTATTTTTTGTAATATTAGAAAAAATGCTAATATAACGAATGAATTCTATCAGTTTTATCCGGGCTTAAACATTTTTGTGGCCAAGAGAATTTTTTTCCTGAAAATATAATTTTTTAATTTTTTTCGTAAACGATGCAATATATAACAAAAGGGCAAGAGGCATTTTTTGTACAAGTTTTCTAGATGTGCAAACTTTTATCTTAAAATTTGGTTGTTCAATAACGTCGAAAATTGTCGGTACGACTAGCGAAAGTATATTAAAAATCACTGCTGAATTTGAAACGTGTTTAAGCGTTCAGGAAAAGGAAGGAGAAACTTTTTTTAAAAATCGTTGAAAAGCTTATTAAATTACGCGTCAAATGAGCCCTAATAGAGATATTTTTGACCTTTTGAAGAGAATATACGACGTGAAAATTTGTTTAAAAATGCAAGAATTTCTCGAATTTTGTACCTCGACTTCAACTTCCGGCATGACCTAGGGAAGTTACAGAAAACCTCTGGAAGTCATACCACCCAGTGTTTAAAGCCTTATCTTTAATTTAAGACAACAAATGTTTTAAAAAATTAACGGGTTCTCGAGATACGACTAAAAATGTCGGTTTTCGTTTGAGATGCTTGGACTATATGCCCGCGCCGTGGAGGAGAGAAGCAGGGCAAATTTTTTTTACTGCAAAACAAAAATTCACATTTTTTGCCAAAATAAGACAAGAGATGAAAAATTTCAGACAAGTAAAATTGTTTCTATGAGGAAGCTCTACAAAGATGTCTCTTGATACTTTCTTTTATATCTTGCGTTATTTTTGAGATTTTTGCGAAAATATGTATAAAATCCTTTGCAATTTATTATTTCTCAACAATAAAATTTTCTGATGTCATAAAAAACAAAAATGGACCTTATTTAATAGTTTCAACAACTCTTACATCAAACTTTTTTCTTTGAAGTCGGTATTTGTGATATAATCGATACTCTCAATTTTTTCTATAACTTACCGCATTATTATTTCATCAACACATTATTAAAACTGCTGAATTAAGGCCTTTTTGGGGTTTCCTCGCATTACAAAATTGTATTGTTGAGAAAAAGAAATCTTAAAGGCTTTTTTTAAAGAGATTTTCCTATAACTTTTTTTGAGAAACAATTTTGTTTTCTTGTCTTTTTTCGTATCTTGTGTTGTTTTGGCAAAAAACAGTTTAAAAATAAATAAATATGGAATATACTCTTTACATCAGGATGAATCTAGAAACAAAATCTAGGGGAAAAACTCTGGGTTTTTTGAGTAAACTGAATTTGAATATTTTCAGAAAAACCGCCGCTATTTGGTCAATTTGGAACTTTTTTTAAATTTTCCAACGGATTTCGAAAAAATTCGCGTTCAACATTGTTTTAATGTAACTACTTATAGCTTTGTTTAACAAATTTGTTCGGTAAATCTGTAAGATGCGTATCGTTTTATTCTCTGTTATTATCATTATTATACCAGTAAGCCATTAACATATTTAAGTGGAAAATGATTTTGTGTCTTGAGCAAGGACTGCCTGCCTGATTTGAAATTAATTTTGTCATAGTTAAGTAACAAAATTAAAAAAAATTAACTTGAAAATGACTTCGGCAAAGTAAAATGGTATGACCAGGGCTGCCACGCAGTCACGTAAGTCACTTTCAGTGACTATTTTAAAGAAAAAGTCACTATAGTCACTAAAAAAATAGAAAAGGTCACTTTACTCACATCTCTCCATCTCATTTTAGATTTTATCTAAAAAAAGAAAAGATAATTAATATGGCTATCTATATGTATAGTATGCAAATTCTATCCAATATTAAAATCTAAATAATTTTATGATTTTCTGGTTTTCTAGGTCCTAGTGTAAAGTATTGCAATAAATCTGAAAGTATTGTATTGTATTGTATTTATTCATGAAGTCCCTAGGGCTAAATACGAGTAGCCCTCTAAGGAACAGATAATACAGTATCACTTAAATTGTACAGTCACTGGTCTAATGAAGGTAATAAGAATAATGAAGGCAAAAACGATACCTTCAAATTTAGTGCGGTTGCTGCTTAATTAAAAAATTATTGATACAGTATACTATAAAGTACTTATTGTTTTTTTGGACCTATTTATCACATAAGTTTATTGAAATACTTTATTTTTATTTATAAATTTGATTTTCAAAATTCAAAGGGGCAGAATAAGGTCATATTCATTATGTGCTATATATATATATATATATATATATAATTTTATTCGGAAATAATTAACAAAAATTGTGTCTTAACGACAACTAAAACATAACCATTTTTCAACACTTTTATTGTCTAATTAAAATCGTCGTATTTCGTTTTTTGAATTAAAACTCACCTCGTGAGGTTCATTTTTTGGTCAGACGATGGTTGGTTATGGTTTTTTTTTATTGTTGTTTATGGTTTGGCCCTTTTTTCTACTTTTGATGCTGAAATATGAAAATTTTCGTTTCGCAATTCGACACGATGGAGGCTTTTTTATTTTTCGCGGATAAATAAATCTCAGTAAGAAAAATAAAAGAATCAAGGATTTATCAGGTATTCATTTTATCCCCCGTAAAAATTTGCTTTGGTTCCGAACCTACAGAAATATCAATTTTCAAAATAGTCCAAAAGATTGCTATTTTGAGGTTTGTTTAAAAGAGGTAATGCCTAAGTTGAGGTTGGCTAAATATTTAAACATTCAATTTTCAGGAGGGTAAGATGAGGACCTGATTTACATAATTATACTGTAAATCCTGAATTTTTCATTTCTCTCCCTGCGACTTTTTCATCCGCGAAAATGAGTAAAACCTCCATTGTCGAATTTCAAAACGAAAAATATTGTATTTCAGCATAAGAAAGATGAAAAAAGGGCTACAACAATGAAAAATCTGACCAAAATTGAAGCTAACGAGGTATGTTTTAATTTTTTAAACTAAACACAACTTTGTGAAAAAGGGTATGAAAGTGCTAAAAAATGATTATGTTTTATTTGTTGATTAAACACAATTTTTGTTAATTATTTCGGAATAAAGTTACTTTTGCAGTTTAAAGACTGTTGAATGCATCTGATTTGGTTCCATTCAATTTTAAATTGTAGAATTTGAGTTTCCTGTGTTTAGTCAAAATTAGTCAATTATATAATTATAAAATAAATAAATAAAATTAACTTTCAATTAAATTCTTCGCTCAAATTAGTCACTTTTTTCAAGTATATTAGTCTGTGGCCGCTTGTATGACCCTAATTACTATAAAAAATAAATTCTCTTCGCAATACCTAAAAATGTACTGTGTAAAGAAGCTGGAGGAATTGGCATATTGGTATAGCGTTCTCCGGAAATGCAACCATTCGCAACAAAGGGTGGGGTACAGGGTTGATATGGGTTTGATGCATGCGGAATTGTAGATGTATATATGTATATAGAACCATGCTACTCCATAACTCCACTACTGTCACAATATTGCATTGGCGGTGGTGGTCTAAAAGGGGCAAAGAGGGGATACTCTAATCCTCAGCGCCGCTAGCGGCGAGCGGCCGAACCACGCCTCGCGCAGCCATATTTTAACGATCACCCTTGTGTGTTTAGTATGCTGCGGTCGGTGTATCGGCGCGCCGAGACCAGACGGACGGTACTCGACTCCACTCGAGGTGAAGAGGCAGAGGGAAGCCAGTGCTCCAATGACGGAAACCTCGTGTGTGCCAGTCGTGTCGTGGATTGAGTCTGAGACGAATCAAGTAGTGACTGAATCCTCCAAGTTAGTTATTTCTCCTCTTTCTCTTGCAATTCGGTATTCCTCAACAACGAAGAGGAAAATGAAGATACAGTGACGTATCTCTTCGCCGAGCCCGGCTGCTTCGTACGTGCAACACATTCGCCGCTCTTGTCGACCTCTAAGTTGTGTCTTCGAGAGAGGAAGGGGAAGGGGAAAAAAGTACAGTGAGTATTCTGGTGGTATTCTGCTTTTAGTGTGTGCATCGATTATTGATTTTCGATCCCTGTTGTGATTTCAAGAATGTGACAAGTGTACCACCTTAAAAAAATCAAACCCGGCGATGTCGAGGATAAGAATCGTCGAGCCGGTGGGCCAAAAGTAACATGTCAGGCGACGACGTCCGAGTTTCGGTCACGTTGTTATGCGGTGCCAGATTTGCGCCGACGGTGGCGAGGGCACCAGCCAAGGAGTTGCTGAGCCAGCAACATCAGCAGAGTCAGAATCAGATTTAACAACACTAACGCAATTCGAAATATTCGAAACCGTGTGTGCGGTCCGACGGACTTTTACTGAAAGTCAGGTTCGACCCAGTGAAACCCGAAACTCGCGTGAGGATAGCGCAACTAGTGACGAGGAGATAGATTTTCATCCAAGTGTCGTGAAAGTGCTGGTGAAATAAGTGAGCGGTCGACGATTGCAAACCAAGATCGGTGCGAAGTGTATGCGCGCGAGCCCGAGCCGCGCCAGTCGACCGGCCGGCCCGTTCGTAAACGTAAACGTAAATGAAAGTTCAAGGTCGCGCCGCGGTATCCACCGGAGTCGAGTAGAGTTTAAAGTGCTTGGATCGCAATCCGAGAAACGAAGACTAGCAGCCCAAATTATTTCCTCGCGAAAGGTTGAAAAGTACTGGCCCCCAAATGCGCGTTCGGCAACTCCTGTTTCATGTTCATGTTCTGGAGCAAACGGACGGTGCTCACTAGACGTCTCCTTAAGGCCAAGGTCCGTGGAGAGCATGAAACCGAGTGTGAAGCTCAAGAGGATTCGTCGCGAGTTTACGCTGCTGCAGCTACGAGCAATTTCCAGGCGGAGGAGGAGAACGGACAAGACAAGGGTCGTGAGTCCAAGGAGAGCAGCAGGAGGACCACGAGGAGGAGGAGGGCGACGAGCAAGTTGCACCAGGGCTGTTGTGGTGGCGATCGGTTGCAGGATGACGAGGAGGAGCCGAGCCGACTAACCCGGTGCAAGGAGTTGCTCAAAACGCTCAAGGAGAACCAATTAGAGATGCTTTTAACCGCGGTTGAAAGTTACGGTGCCGACCTGGGTTCCTGTGTGCTGGTACCGCGTGCGAAGCAGGAGTCGGAGTCAAATCCGCATAACCATCGACCCTACCGGCACCACCATCATCATCATTACCTGCGTCACCTGAACCATCACTATCACCATCATAGACATCATCATCGGTACCACTGCTGTTCTCTGGAGGACCAGGATGAACAGCAGGAGCAGCAGCCCAGGCCAACAGGAGATGAGCCGGTTCCTAATGTGACGAATCCTGGTGCGATGAGAGTTGAGCGGGATCGGTGCCGGGTTCCGGTTAGGGCATCCTCGACGGATTTACCGGCCATGGACCCACATCTCCTCTGCTGCCAGATCTGGCGGTGGCCGGACCTCGCCCACTCCTCTGAACTCAAGAGACTTCCTGTCTGTCATTCCGCCAAAGACCCCGTTTATGTATGCTGCAATCCCTATCACTGGAGTCGGCTCTGCAAACCTGGTAAGTTTCACGATTGTTCGTAATTAACTTTCCTCTAAATAACAGCCTTAAACGCTGGCTTTCCAAATATAGAATTAAAACATATCAAACCTACAATAGTGAACCGTTATTATATCTTACTAACGTGCTAAACATCTTCCTTCCTGTGAAGAATGGACGTAATCACTACGGTACCTAAAAAAGATATGACACCATCAAACTGTCAGATTTCATATTTATAAGCCTGCTTGAGAGTTCAGACTTTAGACTATAAAGAGAACTTCTTCAAATTACAGTAAAAGATGTTATGTTCTTTTAACTTGAATTTAGGCATAAGCATTTAACCATGAATGTAATAAACAATACAATAACAGTCGTCTACTGACAAACTAAGCATCTTGCAAACATGATTAAAGAAAGGATGAAAAGCAGAGTTTGGACTACAAAAAGAAGTATATATATTTAACAAGAGAATTTATAACATGTCTAATATCAGCAAACTAAATTCACAAATATTAAAGATAACTAAAAATTTCGGTAGCACTCTTACTGTCAAAAATAATTATGAACAAATAATGCGAATTTATTACCATCATAAAATATGAAAACAAGCAGCTATTTTATACGATAGACACAAAAGTTCCACATGACGCATAGAGATTTAAACCATGTAAAATGAACAAAGGAAAAAAGGTCAAAGCAGAAGCAACCGTCTTTTCTCCCTTTAATATTTCAATGGACCAGAATCTAGCTATAGGACATATAGACATATATTTCAAACGCTGGAGATGAGACACCTGTTGCATCACTATCTCCTAGGCAACGGAAGCTACAAGTTGCTTTCATGCAGCTTCACGTGTAGGAGTTGATTTATTTTTTTATCACAGTATCTGATTATGACACAGATAAAAATTGATCTTTTTTATTCCTATTCATTATTATGTCGTCAGCAATCGCCAAAATCAATTCTGCCACTCTTCCATTTTATTAGCATATTTATTTTGATTTCTCATGTTTAGAGCAGAGCTAATTTTGGCTCTTTCCATGAAGAGAGTCTAGTCGGTACTTTCCACAAGCGAGTTCGATAAACTTTTGTTTTTGTAATCAAGTCACTGATACTTTTTCATCTCCATGTGCTTGAAGTTCTGAACGTTCAAATGAACGTAATTTTTTACTGATGACTTTCTAACCAGGAAAAGTGCTTAAATTTTTGTTCACTTATATTGGACATAATTTATTATTGAAACAGAATTATAATGCATATTTTAAATTGCAGTTGCAGCCATATTTGTGAGTAAAATAGAAATAGGGAAAAATATTTCGTTCATTTGAACGTTCGGAACTTCAGGTACATTTCATCTGCGGACGAAATAATCGTATAAACAAATATTTCTATTAACAGTCCTTTCGCTGAACGAGTTTCGATCACTTGTACTGTAAGCATTGTGATTAAAAAATATAAACTTAAATTTCAACGTCACTGAATTGAGTGCGTAAGAGAGGTTTGCACGAGAATATAAATTAGAACAATTTTCATTTAAAACATTCAAAACTTCAAATAGGTACCTCTCTGATTCATCATTATCGATAGATTAAAATTAAATATTCCACATGCAGAACCAACGGAATATTAGAAAAGAAAATTCGAACGACCGCAACTCGTAACTATCAGAATACAAAATGAACCTGACTCATAGCACGGTGAAGAATGCTCGCTCGGGGTCTGACTGACCCCAGTCAGTACCATATTCTGCGGATAATAAAGTGTAACTTTATTATTAGCCAAGATATCTCGTTGTCTCCTGCAGGTTCGATCGAAATCTTGACTTCTTTCGACGCAGTGCGTATAGTACGTGTGGTTACACACTTACACAGGCAGATGAATCGACTGGTCCCAAAGATCGTTAAAGGCCGGTTCTTCAAGGTAAGCTGGTTCGGCTTAGCAGGTGTATTTAGCCTAAGCAAATCGCGTGTCTTCGACCATCGATACCAGAGGCCCGCCGGTGAAAGAGGGTTCTCAACAAGAATAGCTAGACTGGGCTAGACCGACAAATTGTGCCTCTTTATGAAAAGTAGCGGCTTGAGTGGGTCACTTTCAATTCAAAATTTATTACTTT
This sequence comes from Andricus curvator, assembly GCA_932195095.1. Classification (NCBI taxonomy): domain Eukaryota; kingdom Metazoa; phylum Arthropoda; class Insecta; order Hymenoptera; family Cynipidae; genus Andricus; species Andricus curvator. The sequence continues at coordinate 98,203 of CAKNYM010051582.1, read as the reverse complement.
AAATGTCAATCCTGGGCACTTGACGCAACAACCCGTCATGCTTGTTATCTGCATGTGCTCATACGTCGTTTCGGCTTTTTTGTTTACTTCTACAATGGAAAGAGAAAATGGTTAGACTATAAAGATTATTTGAAATTTGGACCATTATTTTTCAGTTACACTGAACCGTTTTATAATGACATACCAAAATTCAAAGTTATGTATCCTTCGTATTTCTCACACCTGAGGTACCAGTCACCGGACGATAAATTATGAATCCTTGTTGACCTGAGCCTTTAAGAGTTTAAGCTCATTAGCACGATGCACAAGTATTTGTTCGGTTGTGGTCAACTGCAGGTGGCGCCAACTTACGTTTTTACTCTTTTTAGCAAAGGAAACCTGTTCTTGACAATAAGTAGAAATTCCGTGCGAATTTACATTGAAATTAAATTAGAATAAAACATAAGTAAAATTTATTTTCCGACTCTTTACGAATCTGAAGATAGTAAAGTGCAACATAGTAGAAAATACTAAACGTATAACATTTTCTGTAGATAACATACGGAAAAATCAATACTTTAGAATCGATCTTTCAGTTCGTGTGACTGGCTTTCACTGTTCTCCTATACCTCATATTTCGTGCGAACGTTTTAATGTCGGTGTGCGTGCTTTATATTTATATACTTATCGTTCCGATCCGAATACCGAATAATTGTTAGTGCTATTATTGATAATTGAATGTTTCTACAATGGCAATATCGTCGCGCAGATATATACCGTAAATCACTGATAATTCTAATAACTCAATAGTTGCATTATTCCGTTATGAGGTAGCATAGATCTCTAAACTTTCCCTATTAAAGCTTTTAACCATTCTCTCATAACCGGTTGCACAAACAATTATTATAAGAAAAATAATATAAATACTTAAAAGCCTAAGGGGACACTTTACGAAATCGATTGCTGATCTTAGTGCTTGTCTTTAATTGGAAGCAATTTGCTAATTTGACATAAATATGTCATGTGCATTATGCAGCGTAAAATATTATTTCAAGTGTAAGAACTTATCCAACCATTGTGACTAGTATCTTAAAGCATAAAAAATAACATGATTTTAATTTCATAACAAGCTGTAATAGAAAGCGAGATTTTGCAATTGTGAGACAAATGATTGCACCGTTTAGCCGAATGAATGTGTTCATACGATGTTGATTCATTTGCAAGTTACCTAGCGGCGACGACAGTTGTGTTAATTTTTAACCAGCAAAGTGACTACGATGCTTATTAAGCACATATGCATTTTCAAGGACTGTGCCAGTCGTGCTTTTAATTCATGCGAAATCATTCTTCTCGGTGAAAATCGTGTTACAGCGAACATAAGGGACCTGTCAGAATTATAATACAGCATACGGTAATAAGTACAGAGTAGCGCTAAACCTACATACCTCATCATACACGAGCACGATCTAGAGCACTTCGAGTCATATCACAATCGTTTATTAGCGTTAATTATACGCGTTTCACGCACGCTTCCCCTTCGAACGAATAACGCATGATAGAACCCAAGTATCGAAATGACAGTAATATTCCTTACACGCTTATTTAATTTCCTCTTCAGGATACTCAGTTTTCCGACATAATAATTTTCCATATAATTTATATTTTTAGCGAGATTTTTAGATTTTCTGGACTTGTTCCGTTTTGAAATTATCGTTCAAAATTAGAAACTGTTTAATTCTGAATGCCTCAGATTTGAATGTCTCAATTTTCCTTACAAAAATACAATCCTTGGGCAAATGACCTCTGACACTGGCTTAAAATTGTGGAGAACTGGCGACGAAAATGTCACTCGCTACTTGGAAACGCAGCATTGCCTGTATTCGCCGAAACTCTATTCTCGCGCGAGTTTCGCCTGAGTTAACCAAGGCGAAACTTTTGTCGACTAACATCATCTGCAGGGGCGTAGCTAGTTTTACTGATGAGAGGTGGGGCGTGAAATGAGTGAGCAACTGATGCGAGTACTGCAACTGCAGGATTATCAGGGACGCTGGATGCTGATAAAGCGGCGACTTGGCAGAGGCTCGCCAAACACCGATTCTATTTTTGATTCGTCTCGAAATAGTTCGGGCATCGAGGAGAGTGCACCTGTAAAATATTTCCCACGAGTCGACGTCATTAAAGAGGAGCCAGGCGCCGTTCCCGCGGCGTCGCAATCGTAATGTTCCAAAGCTGTATGACTGGCTTGCCAAGGAGCTGAAATCGGTGACCTCTTCCTGGTTTCGTTCTCCACATTTTCAGTTTACCGATTTAGCCTCTTAATCTGCAAGTTACCCATCGCGGAAATTCCACGCACAATTCAGTGCTCATGACTGACTCGATGACGAAAAACGGTCGCCTTCCCCCTCTTTTTTGTCTGTTCGCATACGACAGGCGCCAGTGCGCTTTACGTAACTTGCCGATCGTTTAACCCGCTTGCTTCGTTCATGTTCATGTTCTGGTACCGCATCGCCTGCCTGCTGGGATATTAAGCCGACAGGAAGTCAGGTCTAGACAGACCAGGTAGGTGAGTGAGGCATAAATACAGGTCGTGGTATGCAGGTGACGATTTCCCCTAGTGGCTCTTCAAACTAGGAAAAGGCGAAAAAAGTAGATAAACGAGAAATCTGTACGAGCTGACTGTTTTTGAAATTATATTTTAGTCGGACTGGTTGTCAGAGAGGAAAGATTGTGGGACAAGAATCAGATGGAAATTTAGGGGGATTTTTTTCAATTAATTCTATAAATTCTAGTTATTTGAAGTAAGCAATAGATTGAGTAGAGGATGTTAAAGATAAATAATGTTCAACCTCTTATTTTGGTTAATATCGACCAATAACAATTGTCAATAAGAAGCATTACAAATCTCAGTAAGAAGCCCAATCATCAGTAAATTACAACACTACAAACATTTACCCTAGTAAAGGCAAATACAAATCTTCTGCACCGTCAATAAAAATTGCTATAATTGATTTAAACAAAAACTATAAACAATAAATAACCCTTACACTGAAAAGAATAGGGCAGGTAGTAGGTACAACTACTTAGGTTTGTAAAATTTACCGCCGCTGCTACTTTATTGGTTGGCACTACCATTTGGCTTGTTGTTCAGGGCCGAATTGGGACAGAAAAACTGCGTGGGAAAAGTGGTTAAACAAATGGTGAAATTCAGGAAGCGGCCCAATTCTGCAAGTTAAGCAGCCCAAATTGCCTTAAATAGTGCCGGCCGAATTCGGGCCTTTTGGTATTACTATCCGCATTCTGACTTCAAGAAACCGAGTCGTACCACCGACAAGCAAAATAGTTGTGCCAACCAATAAAGTAATATAGCGACATATTATGTCAACCCTTAGCAACGGTCAATTTCCAACTCCTATATTAAAGATAAAGAATAACCCCAATCAACGTAAATCACAGCCGCTATAATCGGTAAATAACCCTTATAAACGATTAATTACAACCCCAATGGAAGATAGTTGTTGTCGTTTAAACTTGTTATCGCTTCATTCTTAAATAAAAGCCAGGCACTTAAAGGGGGAGGGGGTAGTTCAGGGAATTTATTTGCATTATTTTTTTTTAATTTGTGCGTTATAAAAATTTTGATAAAAAATAATCTTGTATGAAAAACATTGTCAATTCTGTATTGTGAAGAACTTCTACAATAACAATTAACGTTTTTAAATATTCTTGAGTTCACTTAAGGTCTTAAGAGGTGCACAGCTTTCTAGACACGTTGCTAACATTCTAGGGGAATTTACATTTAAATTTTAAAATCAGCCCAAAAAGTTTGAAAAAGCGTAATTTTTGCGACTCCAAACCGAATTATAACAATTCAAATAAAAGCTTGTAAAAATGAATCAAATCTAAGCAAATCTTCGAAACACAGTTGATTTCGAGGTTGGTCCCTTAATTCGACTTTAGAACTTTAATCGGCCGAATGTTCAATTTTCGAAGTCGATCTAACCTGAGGCCGACTAAAGTCTAAAAGTCGAATTTTGAGTCAAATTATGTTCTTACATCACTGTTCAAAATTGAAGAGTTTAAAAAATGCAAATATGAAATTGTTGGAATTCATAAATTTTTATAATTCAATTTTAAGAACTTGGAAGACTGAAATTATCTCAGAACGCATTATTAAAATCAGAAGTTTAATTCTGAATTTGTCAACCTTCAGATTATGAAATGTTGAAAAGTTAAAAATGGTCGAATTTCGAAAAGTATGAAATTTGTAAAGTTGTAATTAACAGTCTTGCCGTTTTTAAAGTACAATTTGATTTACAATTCTTTGAAAAATGTTGTTGACAATATTTAGGGTCTAAATTCTAAATGATACCGTTGTCCAAAATTTGAGTAACAGCATAAATCGTTCCACTCAATTGAAAATGAGTTGTAAAACTTTCTTCGAATAATAGTACAAGAGAAGATTATAAGTCGGAAGTGCACTGGCGCCATCCAAACATTTTTTCCATGTCCGTTTGTTGAATTCTATGGCTATTTACCCTTGAAAAGAGCTTCTCGGAAACACTCGAAAAACGGCCAGAGTCAGGTTCGTGGAACCTTCAGATTCAAATTCCATTTCCATTCTGACCTGAGTGTACCCCTCTTAAGTCGGAGAAATGGAACGTGTTCAGAACAGCGAAAAATGGTCTGCCACGCTCGAAGAAGAAAGCCCATCGTTTGTCGGTAAAATTACAAGACAGACACTACTGATTATCTCTGTTCTCCAGTCTCAGTCGAATCTCTACTTGGGGATGTTGGTAATTATTTTTCTTCTGAAAAAGTAGTGTTCCGAAATTTAAAAAGTATATTCCTTTGGACTTTAACAAGTTTCACTTCTTGCGATAATGACACATAATGTTATTTTGTTTTAGACATTTGACAAATAGTTTATAGCATGGAGTATTTGAAATTGATATTGGAGCCTCTAAATATTATCCGATTGACCTAAAAATTGACAGGTATCTGCTTCCTTTCTAACATTTTTGAAAAATATTTACCCTACTATATAAGAATATAATGACCAGTCTAGACCTAGAGCCTAGTGGCCCTAGCGTACAGAAACGTTTAAAAGTACCAGTTGCAATTTGTCTCACCGTAAATCTGCGATTGACAGACCAGCAAGACCACCTTCAGCCTAAAGGCCCTAAACTCCTAAAGCTTAAGCACCATTCATCCATTAATAATACAAAAATTATCTTTCCAATCTCCGGGCCTTAAGCCTGTTAGAATAGAAGTTAGAAGCCCACCAGCATCCGAAATAATAAACATAAAGGAGAAGATTCTGCGTTTCCAAGTGTCTTCATTCCACCAACCCTTAACGCAATTTCAAAAAACTTGCTGAAGAAGTAATACACATAACAGATTATTCTCCTCTTGAAGAGAAGAAATCCGAGAGAATTGGAAAGAATTAGAAAGAATCAGGACTTTCGACTTGGTGGCGTCGGCGGTGACGGCGAGTGGCACTTACCAATAGCTGGTACAATCAAAGTTATGGGCAGAAGGAAATGAATCTAAAAATAAAACGTATATTAGGCGAGTCGTCGCGGTTGGTAAAACGAGCTAGACAGAGATATACCTTGATTTGCCAGAGTAAGAGAGAGCGACGGAGCGACCGGCTCGCCGGTCCTGGGGAATTAGTGGGTTGGGAAGGGGGGGTGGAGGTTCGGGCGCCGCCACAAATGTGGTTATGGAGGGGTATTTGCGGGGAGGGGGCTGAGACTCGGCGCCGCTGCGTGTCACTGCTGGCGCCAGCTAATTGTCGAGGCCAGCCGGCATTAGCCGAATGCTGACCGAATCGAGCCGAGCTATAAAGTATCAAGCGTGCACTCGGCCTTCGTGCATTTCTCACGAGCGCATCGTCCGTTCGCCGTCTGCCATCAACCTGGTCGACAGGATCGTGTACCGTTCTGTACCATGTTATATGAATATATGGAATACGGCTAGAGGGGCATTGGGATTCAGTCTGTTATGCAAAATCTGTAGGCACCTTTTTAGTTACCTTCTTCCTTTTAGTCTCATTTTTTCTTTTGTTTTCACTATTAGTTCTTTTACATCTAGGCTGAATGATAGAAAAACGCACTATTCTTAAAACTGCATTTTTTCATATTATTCTTGTTCTTTTTAGTTTGAACGAATAATGAGTTTTTTGTATCAATTAATGTGACGTGACACACGTACATTTTTCCGGGTTTTCATGTAAATGCCCATCTATAAATTCAAATAATTCAATCACTTCAAAAATATTGATTGTCTTTTTATTTTTTGTAATGTGTCGAATTTATTTACTCTTTTTATTTTCACTCCTGTTATCGCTATCTCTTTTACATTTACGTATACTAACAGAATACAATCAAATGTCGACTTTTTTATGTAGTATTATCTTGCGATCCTTGACATTTGAGGTGGCGCTTGGTGTTATCGCGACATTTAAATTTGTCACGCGCTCATTCAAGGATATAATATTCAGAGGAGGATGAGCATGTAGTTTTGAGTCGGTGTGTCCCGTTGATGAATATTGCTCGCGTAGGCACCATACCGATGTTACGTATGAATTATGTGTGCCCACTATGTTCCAGAAATTGGAGAACTAATCAGAACATTGAAAGGTTTACAAATTTCAAACACAATAAAAACCGAAGTATATTACTTGTAATATATTATCATTATATTACATAGCATATTTTGAAGTTCCAAAGGTTTTGAAATAAATACAAACCGAATTTGAAAAGAAGGTCTAATGAGATTGTACTGCGAAAAGTTTAACGAACAACGAGAAATTGTCCAGCTCGCTAAAAGTTTATTCAATATTTCTGAAAATTTCCGGAATTTCACTATTTGCTGAGAGTTTAGAGACACGTATCTGACGATCAGATATCCTGAAACATTCTGGAAAAATATTTACGATTTGTGACGTGCCTGCTTTTGACATAAAAATGCAAGAAAGATCAATTAATAAAGAAAGCATAGTCGGCGACGGCAAACTCGCATGCTGAATTTGTACGATCCAGGTCTTACGTTAATTCACTCATTAATCAAAATTTGTTGTCTAGACTCTGAAGAAAAAGCTAATTGCAATTTAAAAGCAAAATTTAGAGTGATATTTAGATAATTAGTAGATGAACTATTATTTCTATTTGTTGTTCATAACATCTTTATTATAAGTTCATTTTATGTCGTTTTCTTCTTGGCAATGTGATTTCGGTCAGTGCAATTATCGCATACGTGTTTGTGTGATGGTAATACATATTAATAATCCGTAATAGCGACCCAAGTGTTTAATGTGGTTGGCTTTGTGTCGTTAACCGCTTGGAGAGGATAATTATGAAATAACGGGAAAACGATTTGCCTCTGTTAATTCATGATTCGCGGTATCTCTGTGATTATAATCTGATGTGATAATCCTGCATGTCGGCAATGAGAAAGAAGGTGACTCCCAAGAAGTTATAATGCTTGGAGGAAAAATAAAGAATAGCATATATGATTAAAGACTTGCATCTGTCGAGGGTTCAACCACCCTTAAAATCTGCTGTAAATCCCCTTATCAAATCTTAAAATAACTTGAAATCACTTGTAATCTTTGAAATCCCGTGAATTACTCTGAGATTCCTTGAAATGTTTTGAAAGCCCTTAAAAACTAGAAAAACGCTGTTAATCTTCTGAATAATTTTGTATTTTTTTAAGGTAGTGTCTGTAAGCCCAGACACAAGCCACGCTCTATTCCTTTTCCAGCTTCCCGTTTCCCTTGCCAGCTTCGTACGTTTAGACTCGACCGTGTTATAAAAAATAAACATACATATACGTACGTATATTTTTAAAATTCCATGAAACGTGTTAAAATCACTCGATATATTCCATGAAAAGTTTTGAAATTATGTGCTTTAAATCTGATGAATTATTTGTGTTCTTTTAATATTCCTTAAAATCTTTGCAATTCCTTGTAATACGTTGAAATTCCGTGACATCTTTGGACATTTCTTGTATTGTTTTATAATCACGGTAAGTGATTTAAAAACTTCTCGACATTTACTGAACTCCCATGAGCAATGAAATATTTGAGAATTTCATGAAGACTTTTTAATCTCTTTTAAATTCCTTGAAACCCGATGAATTCATTTTAAATACTTAAAAATCTCTTAAAATATTTTGATTTTCCTTGTAGATAATGATCCTACAGTAGATAATCAATGATTAAAAATACTAATGATTGTTAAATAATTATTTTAATATAATCAATAGTTAAAACACGAAACGTGTTAATATATTAAAATTACAATTAATTATTTTATTTATATTTGTGCTTCTAATTAAGGATTATCTACTGTAGGATCATTATCTACTGTTAGGGTGGTCTCCCCTACCTTTAGATTTTTTATATCTTTGAAATGCATTGAGTTAACAATCAAAACCTGAATCTTGAGAATCACTTAAAATCCTTCGAAGTAACTTTTGAAGTCCCGGAAAATGCTTTTGAAATCTCTTAAAATCTATTGACATCTTGCGAAATCCTTTGAAATTACTTATTATTTTTTTAACGAACTGTTACGCAATTGTCTGTAAGACAACCCATTTACGGGCCGTCCAGGCCCGTAATGACAGATCCTTTTGAAAGTCTCTTGAAATATTTGTAACAGAGATTTATTCTTAACAGGGTCGAGTTGGAGTTCGAGAGTGAATCCCTTGAAATTCTTCGTATTTTGTTATTCCCTTTAAATCTTGAAAATCACTTGAAATCTTTTGAAATATTTTGCAAACTTTTGAAATCCTGGAATGTTTTAAAATTTCTTCAAATATTTGATGAAATCTCTCGAAATCTATTAAATCTACTGAGATCACTTCAATTCTATCGGATTCCCTAAGGATCCCGTGAAATATTTTGAATTATTTTAAAACCGCTTAAAAGATTTGAGAATCTGAGAAACGATGTGAAATTCCTTGGAGTCTTTTGAATTCTGTGGACTTCTTGAAATCTTTTTAACAAATATTTCATTCAAACCCGCAATAGCAATCATAGATTTTGTTTACGAAGTGATGTTATTATCATGTTAATTTACACGAAGAGCATCGATGTTCTCGACTTTGGTCCATTGTTCGATCAAAACTGCGATTTCACGATTTGATGAGATATCTCAAATTTCTTTCAAATATTTTCAGTTCTAACAAACAAATCATTTTAAATGATCCGATTCTTTGAAAATCTTTAAGTTTCTAATATTCGTTACACTCTTCTATTCCTATAGTCAAGGCACTACGAAAGAACGAAAAACAACATATACCGGTTTCTCCAGCCAATAATAGAACTGCCAGTTTTGGTCTTGAATTCCCAATGGACGCTGCTTGACATTACTCGTTCTCTGGAACGATTTAATCGAAGGCAAGACAGGATTTCAATCGATAGTTAATTGTAACCAAGCCGAGATAAACAAAGATGCAAAATGTTTCATGGATAGTTAACACAGAGGTCTTTAGTTTTTTCAAATTCAGATTAGCAGTTATATTTTCTTTCTGTTGTATTTAGATAAAAATAATAGATTTGTACTATTTCTGAGAACCCAAGTGATTAATAGATGTTTTTTTTTGTTACAGAGTCGCCGCCACCTCCCTACTGCCTTATCGCAGACAGACTGAGACCTGAAGGTAAGATATTCCCAGTAATGTAACTTATGTTTGCGTAGTCTCAAGTCTTTAGATAATACTTATAGATACGTCCTTGGTCGAAAATGGATTAGTGTCAGATACGGTCTTTTTTCTTAGGACAAAAAGGAAAATGCCGTGAGAAAACTCTAAAGTATCTAAATACCTTTATGTAGCGTTTTTTTCCTCCGCGATCTTTGAAAACAAGCATGTGTCGAGGACAGCGAGAAAAGTAAGCGTTTACTGCTTTCGGCAAAATGAGATCAATGGTTCTAATCACCTTTTAAATTATTGCAACCGTTTGGAGGACGTTCTATTCATTAGTCATACTTCAAAACGAAATTTAAAACTATTTTTTAATGATTTCTTTAAAAATTCCTTTCGTTAATTAGTTCTATATCTAACCCTGATGGGACCCTGTCTAGTTTGTCCTCTCTATTCTAGGCCACTAATTCGAAAAAGAGATAAAACTCGAGAGTTTCTAACCAGGGCTAAAATATTTTGTTTTATTGTCAGACTAGTTTTTGTAGTAAGTGCCCAATCATCGCCCGTTTGAGTTATTGTTGCCAAACTGTACTAGCATTGGAAGATTATGAAGAAGGTATCTTTTTCCATATTCATTTACATTGTTCGCGACGCCGACAAGGTCGTTATCGCACTGCTGTTCGCCCTCGCGTAGATCTTAATCCGGGTTTTTGGATTGAGAAGTTCCTCGAGCGAAGGGGAAGATGAAGGAGATCCAAAAAGAAGAAGAAGGTATGGAAGTTATCCTTCTCTCTTTGCGCGCCCTTCATCTTGCCCCCCCCCCCACTACCCACCAGGATGCCCTTAATTTCAACCTCGACCAAAGCCCCCGTACTTCAGGTTCCCCAGCTACTTTCGATCGTCGGGCTCTCGCGCTCCTCTTTCTTTATTTCTCTTTTACATTTGATCCTAAACTGGTTCTTGCAATCGATGCAAGATTGTGAGTATAGATATAAACCGATCGGGTGGCCCTCAACGATACGTTTCCATTCTATGCTCGCGAGCTCGCCGCGTCCGGAGATCCTGGAGGGCATTTTCATCTTTTTGCGAGACCATTTTCAGCCTCAGATTCTTCACAGAGTCCTGTCTGCGTTTTAAAAGTGCGGAATTATTCCATCTTCAGAGAATAAGCCGAGCATTGGTGTGAATTTTGTTGCATCTTATTCTGAACAATGCAAATTTTCACTGTGCCTTCATTTGTTTGAGGATTTAGGATCGGCGTTTAACAGTGTTATAATCTTTAGCACTTTGGATAAAAAGTTGAGAGAGTGATTAATACCTTCATAGTTGTACAATATAAATTATGTTTTAATATTTTCTTCTTAGATTAGTTATTTTAATTATTCTAGTGAGAATTCGATCATCGCCCGACTATTGTTTGCTAGATCCGAGGCTAGATCAATTACTTTCGTTAGACTTGGCCAGAGCCCCATCCAGACTTCTGATTTTAACGAATATAATTATGTTAGATTCTTTGAGGCCTATACCAATGTTTGATGTTAAATGTAAAGCATAGGTCTGTGCTGGTAAATTTTTTACTTTTCGTGAGTTCATTAAAAAACTCGAGAAAATAAGTTCCAAAAAAATTAACTGCGGGCTGGGGTTGAACCAACAATCTCCTCATTACATGTGAGGTGTGATAGCAATTTCTTCACCGCAGTCCATCAGTGGAAATTTTAGTACATGTATTGCCTGATTTTCGTATTTTTATTATATGTTCGAGATTTAAGGCCAATTAATTATTTTTTAAATTTAGATTTAAAAAAAAAAATTAATTTATGAAAAGTTAAATATTTACCAGCAGAGGCCTGCGCTTTAAATTTAACATCAAACACCGCCAATGGCCTCAAGATATCTAACCTTAATTGACCAGTCTGAAGAAAAAAATATTTAAATAATTAACTGGTCTTAAATCTAGAACATCTGATAAAAATACGAAGCGCAGCTCACATCTAACAAGGAGGTTTTTGGTTCAAAAAACCAGACAACAATGAATTTTTTAGAACTTGTTTTATCGTTTTTTTAAATTAATTCCCCTGTTTCCCCCTTTTTTAAATTCCCTTTTCCCCTATTCTCGAAAAACTTTCCCATTTTCCCCCTTTCTTCTTAAATATACGATATTTGAAAATACAATAAAAAATAAACACTCTTAAAAAGAAGTGGAAGCTGAAACATTTTAAAACATGTTGGAAACAAAAATTGCCATCCAGTATAAAATTGGTACAGTTGAAAAGTATATTATTATTATTATTATTATTATTATTATCATACCATTAAGCCATAGTAATTTTAAAAAGAAGCATTAGAAAGTGAACCATTTTTTAAAATATATAAAGTTAAATAATTAAAAAATTGAGCATTCCAAGTTAATCAACTGCAAAGTTAAATGTTCTAACTTAATTTGTATCAAACGTTCAAAACTGATCCACTTGAATTTTAAATTTTCATAGGAGTGTTCAGCAATCTCAAATTTTATTTTTAAATCATACCAATAAAAAAATTAGAAATGTCTATTTAAAAGATTTCAAATTAGACTATTTAGGATTGAAATAAAACTTCAAAACTAAAATATTTGTTTTGTTGAATCAATAAAAATTAAATATTTTTGATGTATAAAATATTCTAGGAATCTAGGCGCTTAAACTTGAACTTTTTTTTTAATTTGAGTTTAAGGCCATTGAAAAGTGTAGTTTCACATTCAAAATTTTAATTGTAGTGAGGCTGAAATGACAACTCGTGGAAAGAAATATTTAAGTATCGCGATATTATGGGAAGAGAACGATATTAAATGTGTATGTCCGTGAATGGATTTCCAACCTAATAAGTTTATCCATTCTAAAAACAAAAAAAAATATGTAAGGGGCAGAAATCATTAAAAAATGATTTTAAATTATTTAAAAATATAAAATTTCTTATAAAAATATTGTTTTTTCTTTTCTACGTGTAAATCAGTGCCCGACTATTGTCTGGCAGATCGAAGCCTATGATGAATTATTTTCTTATTTTAGTCTAAATCTGAGCAGATCCCGACTATTGTGTGCCATATCAATTATTCTATCCAGAGCCTCATCTAGATTTCTTCTCTTGTTTCATAGTACAATTAGTTTAATGAAGGAATTTAACATGGAAATAAGTATTTGCCGTAAATCTCGTTGGGTCGTTGAAATGCAGTGATTCTGACCATTCTGGGTGAACATAAAAGTCCTTAGCGCCAGAGTTTGTACGAGTAATCTGAAGCTTGGTACACAAGCTGCGTGCCGCGGTGGGCGCCTGTCGCCTGGCTCCTTTATATGCTTGCTTGCTTGCTTGCTTACCCGGTCCGCCGTCCTTGGTATACTCCTCTCTTTCACTCTTTTTGTCTCTCTTTCCCTCCTTCCTCCCAAGTCATGAACACATTCTTTCCTCCTTGCTCCAGCGAGAGAATAAGCACGAGCACGCACTCTATGCATTGCTCTCCTCTCTTCTCTTCTTTCCTCTCTCCTCTCCTCGCTCATTCTCTTCTGCCCCTTCGCGAGTCCGCGATAGGCGGGAGTGGCTCTCACATTCCGAACCTCCTTCACCTACCACCGAGCTGCTGCCCAAACGAAAAATCCTACGGGTTCCGGATTAGGAAAATCGCCGAGTTCCTGTCGCAATGCCCAACTAGCCGTATGAGAAAAAAAAGAGAAACGTGTGGAGAGGGCGGCGGAAGTAAGATGCTGATCGTAAACTTAAATAGGTTCTTTACGACTCCAACTCGTGCCCACATGTGTCCAATCCCAAATAAGGATTTTATATTCACGTTGAATTGTTTTTCCGTGAACAATACTCGAATTCGATACATAATGTATTCGTAGGAAATTATGAAGGAAATTTCCATTTCCGAAGACTTTCTAATTCGAATAGCGAAAACTGGTTGATTCTTCCTCAAAAAAAGCTACCCCAACTGCCACTGTGTTTTGTGAGAAATTTCCTCTGGAAAATTTATTGAGACGATTAAGTTTTCACGATTATATGATTGATGGTTGATCCAGTTTTTTTGTATTTTTTTTAGTTCAGGGTTCCCAAAATAGGAAAGGATGGTTGCATTCCAGTTGATAAATATTGAAGAGAGGATTTCCCAGTAACATAGTTGAAGCCCCGTTTTTCTGACATGAACGTTACGATTTGATGAACATTTATGTCGAGTTCTTGCGAAGGAGCTTCTTCTCTCCAACTCCGTGTCGCTCGATGCGATTGGACGACGGGGATCAGGAGACCGATAGACACGCATTAATCCGACCTGATGTACAGTCTTACGCAATAACGATCGCCAACTCGTTTCGTGTTATAAAATTCATTCACAAAATCTTCTCGCCTATCGACTTTCACGTCTTATTTGAATTGGCAGAGGAATATTTTTAATTTATAGGATTCAAACATGAAGGATTAAAATCAGGAATTTTGTATATTACTTGTCTAGTAATTGTTTACAACTTGTAGAAAATAACAGTTTTTATGTCAAATTTCACTGATAGAAAAGGCAGCAACAATTAACTATTTTTTCAGCTTGATTTCAAATTTCCTAACCGCAAATCCATTCATTGGCGCAGTAGCGACTGAAGCGTTTTGCGAGACAGAAAGGAATTGAAGAGAAAAATTACGGTAAATTTATTTTTGGACTGGGAATTTAAAAACATGTTAGTAGACAAATGTTTCACTTTAAATTCATATTAATTTTAAGGCCTTCAAATTATAATTAATTTAGTTTTGATTTTCATAAAAGTGTGAAAGACTGTTTTGAATATTTCAACGATTCCAAATTGTACAATTTTGACTGAAAAACGTTCCATATCGAATAATTTAACAATTAAAATTAAAAACTTCAAAGTAAAGAATTTCAAATATAAATGTTCAAGATGAACAATTTTTAATTAACGATTTCTACTTTGTACTTACAATTTATACGATTGGATTAAACAAAATTATAAGGCACATTTTGACGTGAAGTAATTTAAAGACTGTCTATTCGACCCGAAAAATTACAGGAGCTGGAAAAGGGATTGGACCAGTTGTCCCGAAATTTCAGGACGACTAGCCAAATTTATGAAAAATATCTGACTACTCATCCCGAATTTTGGGCCGACGAGACACTTCATAGTTTAAAACATTTTAATTTCACGGTTCTAAATTTAAAAATATTCAGCTTTAAACCATGTTTTAACGCTCAAAGTTGAACAATTTCTAATTTTTCAATTGTTAATATAAATTCTTCCACATATTGTACAATTTTGCACTCAAAATGTAAATTTTGCGGACCAATTTTTGCAGTGAAAGGAAAAAATCTTGTATCGGATACGATTTTAAAGCATGAAGAATTAGAATACAGCAAATTTTTTACCAATTCTTTTCAGTAAAAGGTTTCTTTATGTAAAATATCACTGATTCAAAAATGAACAAAATAATTTTTTTGTTTTCAAATTTCCCAACTCATATGAAATAATCGATTTATTTTAAAACTCGTAGGCCTACTTGATAATTACAGTTACAATAAAAGTTTATTTGAATAAATTTCATAATTTGATGCTATCAAATTGAGAAAACATTGTTTATCGAGATCTTCTTAATATTAAATATTCTCCTGGAATACATTGAACCTCATCTCACAAACCACTCAAGCGAACGAAATAAAATATGTTCAGTCCTCAGAATCCTCTAAGGAAACTTGCAACCTCGCTACCTTGAATGTCTCCTTTTTTACGAGGGTTCGGAGAAGAGGGCACGTTCTAATTTTAATATATTCACGCGCGCGGCTTAAATTTAAATCGAACACCGGTTAATAATAATCGGAGAGCCGAGTATATTAGACCCACAATGGAGAAACGTGACACGGGTATCCGTGCGAAAGAGATTCGAATCGAATATAGTCGTCGTCCGCAAAAGGAAAGAAAAAAGTAGAAAAAGAAAAAGAAACCTGTCTCCAGTTGTCGGCAGATACAAAAATAACCGCGGCTTCGTCATAGACGCGATCTTGGGTTAAGGACGGGCCCTTATAGCCGTCTTCGCCGACAACAGGAAACACTGCTTCTCTCCTGGAGGATTAGCTGCCTGGAATTTTTAAAAGAATGCGACCGCCGCTGGTTGGACCACTCTGGACCACTCTGACTCTCTGACATCATCCTCTCTTTTAGTCAATGAATCTCGGTCGACCCTAAAACGATTAGTCTACCGATATGCTGCCAAGGAGTCTTACTTTTCTGCGGGAATCGCCGAGATATCGGCGCCTCCTAAAATCAAGACCCTAGTCTAGAACTCTAGAGTCTAGAGAGTCTGGAGTCATTTCTTTTGTCTCCAAAGTGCCGGTGTTCAGGACACATTTAAATCCCACGATTTTCCTTTGTCTTCAGGAACCAAATATCTCGAACCTTTCCGCAAAGATTGCTATCTACAATTCTACAAGCAAAAAAAGGATATCGTCTCTTTTTTCCCTGTTTTTAAAATAGGCTTGAATTTTCTCAGATATGGGAGACTGCTCATGCTTATTTAAGATAGATAAGGCGGGTTTTGAAACTTTAAAGAAGGTCAAATATTAGGTAATATAAAAGAGGAGCGGTTCCCCGTGGTATGTTATATGTCGTGTTACGTTGAAAGAGGTTAAGTAATTTTCACGATTGATTCAAAAGTGAGAATTCAAAAGTTTAAAATAATCCAAATTTCAGAATTAAATATTTGTAACTGTACAAAGAGTACAATATGAAATTTTACAATCTAAAAAAATTAAATTGACGAATAATTTTAAATGTTACGATGCCAAAATTTGGAGCATTATTAAATTTTGGACAATTTTTAATTAGACGTCTTTAAAGGGTATGTGAGCAATTTTAAATTTAAAGGTTCCAATGAAATTGCAGAATTTTATAAGTTGCACAATTTTAGACAGTATAAATTTTCAAGAATTTGTATATTTAAAAAATGGTAATTTTCAAATTATTCTACGTCGATTATTATTATTATTACGCAATTTATAATTCTAGGCCTTCAAAGTTGAAAATATTAAAAAGTTACTCAAAGTTTGAAGCATTCAAATGAAACCATTTTTAATTGGAAGTATTAAAATATAAACAACTTTAACAGGATGTGTAAATTGTAATACAAATTAAACACTTGGAACTCGCTGGACTTGAAGAAATTCAACAATTGAAAAAGCCATTAATTTTGCAAATTGTTTTAATGTCTTTAAATTTAATTAAAATTCGAAAACTCCTCTGAACCCCTAAAAAATACACGGAAAAAATTTATCCGTGAAGCAGTCACGAACTTGTAGCTAGGTCTCGGATACGAGATAAAAAAATGAAACATTAAATCCTTGTTTCTATGAGAAATATATGGATAAATTTCGAAGTTTCTTACGAACAGTTCGAATTTCCTACGAACAGTTCCTGAAAATTTCAGACTGAAATAAAAAGAGGAAAAATTTTATTTGTGCGATTTAATTTTATATTAATTTATAAATTCGCAACTCAGAAGATTCGAACCCTCAAGACTGCTGACTCACAAGTTTCTAAACATAAACCAGGAGTGCGTAAACACGCGCAGCCATCGAGGCCAAACAAAATAGGTATTATAAAACTTCTAGCCACTCATCCGACGAGCTCGAGGCACACATGCGAGCGCACACACGCACCGCGCGTGTTTGCGTGGGCCATGTACAGGGAGACTTAGTTTCGAGTTCCCAGATTTTTCGGGCAAGCTCGTGAGTGCTCTGAGAATCTTTTCCCAATCACTCGTAATATTTTTGTAATTATTCACGTAAAAAAAAGTGATGAACCGTTTTAGAATTTTCACATCGAGTTCGTCAATCTTTCTCAAAGTTCGTAGGTTATTTACGAAAATACATAAATATCCGATGAATTTTTCTCATATCCGAGACCTAGCTACTAGTTCGTGACTTTTTTACGGATAAATTTTTTCCGTGTATATGGCTTATTAGAATTAAAATGTTTGCATATACACGGAGAAAATGGAATTTGACAAATAGGAACTGAGTCCTGTATTTCGAGCAAATCGGATCCAGGATGAATTTTGCTAGAAGAGTACTGTGCGCCCATCGCTCTATCCAGAAGGAGAGCGCGCCTACACTGGTAGCTTGCAGAGTTTAGGAATCAGTCCCGACTCAGCCGGGAAAGAGGCTCGAAATATTAATCGTGGATCCCGATTCCTAAATTACACAGGCCAACAAAAATGACATCTTTTTTGTACCCAAAGACCGGAGTATGTGACCCCGAAGGATAATTGAGGCAATATAACACGATCAGCAATTTTTTTCTAAAAACTGCTAACGCCATCGTTTAGTACTTCTTTTTACCTTTCATTTACATATTTGATCATCTCAAACCGATTTTTTTTTCGAGATATGACACACAATTGTATTCGCATTCTTCGCCTTCTTTGCTAGTTTTTCATTGTGAAACCTCAATGGTTAATGTGCGATATGAGGTAAGAAAATTGCTGATCGTGTTATACTGCCTCAAATATGGCTACAAATAGCCATTTTTGAATAATTAGGGTAGGATATCTCAAAAACCTGACGTATAGGAAAAATTTAGACAACGGATTCGTTTTTTGGACACTAAAATATTTCAGGGTCACATAGTCCGGTATTTGGGTACAAATTTTGTCGGCCTGTGTTACAGTTCTCAGTCCTGATTTTTTTAACACGATCCAGGATGTTTGGGATTCACTTTTAAGTTTCCGGTCCTCAAAACTTGTTCCTAAATCCGCATTTTTCTCCGTGTAGTATACGACTGCTTAACTATATACTCACGTATAATTTACTTTTCAAAATATTCCTGTCAGTAATAAAACATTTGACTTGTAGTCAAAGAAAAGCATTAGAAGTATTTTATTAGCGATAAAGAGCAATAAACCCCATTATGACTTGCAATAAACGAGTTTTACCGCGTCTTACGGATTATTACACGAGGTTTCAAATAATGAGGATGAGATTTCTTTCCCGTTAGAACTGGATACTTTCAAATTAAATAAATTATTATCGTTTCACGAAATGTAATTAGAATAATGCACTCAATTAATCAGATAGCACATTTTTATTTCGCGCTTTTATTAACTCCCCTTTTTCCTTGTAACCCTTACGCTTACAAGCACGGTGTAAGTATACTTTACATTGGTTTGTGCAGTTTTTCCAGTATAACTAAGTTATTTTTGGCACTATGAGACTGAAAACATATTTTTTTTTACTTCCTCAGAAAATTTGCGATTCCGTATGCTGGTTTTCAAATAAAAAATCATTTTTAGTTTTTGAGAAAAAAACTTGAAAAGACCGTAAATCTGAATTTTCTTATGTTGATTTTTTTGCTTCTTTACATACTGAAGTAGTCATTGGATGCAGAGAAAACTTTTTTCATACGTACAAAAACTGTGTGCTTGAAAGGGTTAAATTCGAAACTAGAATCTTAATAAAATTGCCATATGTTTATCGTGAATTTCATTAAAATTGCCATATGTTTATTCTTCTTTAAGATAAAATTCTCTCGCAATTTTGAGACACGGCGAGCTTCGAAAAGCGCGCTGCAAAATATCAAACTAAAAATATGCGATTGTTTAATTTAGCATTGACGGAACGATGCCGATGCAAGTTCAAGTGCCAGCTTCGAGGACATGGTCGTCGAATTGAAAATAAATACGAATTTCCAAGAATGATCTTTATTATTTTATGCGAAGCTAAGAGATTTTCTGTGTTTTTTTTGTGGTGTCAAAACTTTCATAAATTGTCACAGGATCGGAGTTCGGGAACATGAATGTCTCTTGCATTGAAAATTTGGCTAATTTTTACGATGGACAAATGAACCATAATAAATATAATACTACCCCGATAAAAACATGTGAAAAAATTTCCAGGCTAAGATTCCGACACGAAATCATTTTGTACCTGAAAAATTTTCAACTTTTCTCATATAAAAATATTTATAAGTTCTATCATGAAGAAAATGATTGTCGATTCTCGCTCTTAGGATATATAAATGCCTTTCTTGCGGATAATTAGAAGCTGCAAATTCAGCTTATGCGGTTATGTTTTGTGTGAAGTGGGCAGGAAGCGGTAAAGTTAGTCAAGAGGGAAGTTTCTCAAGGGTGGTGTTTATTTTCAGATCGAGCACCAAGCGAAGGGGATCCTTGTCGATGCAGAAACACCACACCAATGCCACTTTCCGGCTCCCTCACCACAAATGGAGAAGGTAAATACAATCCTTACATTAAATATAATATATACATTTTTGTACATTTTGTACGCGAATACTGTTATGGTTAAGGTAGTTTGTTTGATTTGGGAATTCAATTTTCCCAAGAAACAGCCATCCAGAGTCTGGCTGTATCACCCCAACTTTTGGCTAAACGATGGATTCGTTGGCCCGTTACCCACGATTCCACAGAAAAAACTGGTAATAAGAAATGTTGAAGGTAATGTGCGAAGTGGGGTAACCGCCAGAAGGGTAACTGCGATTGGGGTAAACACACCGTGGTGAATCGCAGATACCTCCGACGGACTCCGCTAGAAGCAGCACGTTACAGGCCTGTAACCACGGAAAGTTTACCTCAGTAGGGAGTCATCAGCTGATTACTACCCTGCTTGAACGATTACCTGAAACGCTTCGTACCCTTCGATTGTCCCCATTTTTTTCTGTGCCAGGTCCACCTGAAACAATTTGAAGCGACGCTTGTGCGCTTGGTCACGTCACGTGTTCCGTGTTACATTCAATAATTAACAAATTAGGTATAAATATCCCATTAATATAAGTTTTTAAAGTGAAAATTGAAGGATAATGTATTTGTGCTGCAAGAGGAATATAAATTTCACCTAGAAACACACTAAAAACTCTTGATTTTTAAGGAGTTCAAGTGATCGTTTAAATAAACCCAAATTACGTTAAATAAAAAATTATTATTCCAGTCGGGCTCTTAACAAAATTTTAAAATTCCTTCAATTTTACATGTTTTTCTTCAGGATTTCACAAGAAAAACTTGTATTGATAACCAATCATATGACAGTTGTTCCAGTATAACTGGATCATGCAATCTTTGATATTTTAGGAATACGATTTAGGATACTTTACGGATGAAATATTCTTGATCTAGCTATAATACTTAATCATAATGGTATTCCTAAAATAGCAATTCCTTATGGTTGTAGCTGAGCGAGGAATACAATATGATTAGAATAACCAGAATTATGCGTGTACCGTCTAATTATATTTTTCAGTGTGAATGAAAATTACATCTTAAATGCTTGAAATTATTTATTTACTACAGAAATCTTTCGTCTAATTGGCACTGGCATCTTTGTCGAGACAATCCTTTACTTTGAAATCACACTAGAATCGGCCAAATTTCATAATTTCAATTTTTCGTCGTATTTCTGTAATTGAATATTAAAGATGCAATTAGGAATTAAAAGACTAAGAAGTTTTGGCATGTTCTGTGTGCACGTAAACGTGAATCGCAAATACTTATCTACTTTATATCGCTATCAGTTTGCCTTTGCCAGCACTTTCACCGTTCCGACATCTTGCATTCGACAATTGCATTTTTCCCAAAACTCTTTACGAATCTCGCGCCGTCGAATATCAGTCTGTGCCAATGCAAAGGCCAGTGCACTTGTGACGTCACGCATTCCGCAGCTCAGTGCAAGAGCGAGCGCTTCGTGCAAATCGAGGCACGGCATGCCTCCAAGCGCTTTATCGATTCTAGTGAACACTGAAGAGATGTGCACAGTACACATTCGCTCATGCACTTTAGTCTAGCTCGGTTTTACCGTGGAAAAATCATGGAAAATCATTTCGAAATGTCCATGGAGAAAACGATCGAGAGAGAAGGTCCCTCTGTGTTCACCAGTCTCGCTGGTAGATATGCATCGAGGTCAGCTTATTTGATACTCGAGAATTCTATTGACTTTTCAAGAATTGGGAAACTTGTTTTCAATCAACTATACTTTTTCCTGGAGTCGTGAACATCCCTATTACTGGCATTTACTGACGTCTAGACTTCTAGAGCATCAGAGGGTTCATGGCCGTGCTAAATTTAGTAGCTTTTGGTTTTTTCAGTTTCTTCAATTAGTATTTTTTTGGTTTAATTTAATGGCTTGTAAATGATGAATTTACTTCTTTTAATTTGACATCGTTATAGAAGTTATCTTCAAAAGCAAAAGCTATTGTTTAACGAATGAAGACACGTCTGAAACGCAGGACATGAGAATTGCTACGATGCTATCAATTTGAAACGTCCTTTTACTGGAGCCAAAAATGTTTCAGGCGAATTTCCACGAATTTCTCTCGTGGACGGAAAATAAGAAGTCCGCGATTTGCTGCAGTCCGATGCGTCACGCGTAAAACCTCTTGTGCGTAAAAGTGAGCAGCAAAGTTCGTTATTAGCAACTGCACGTCGCTATTTTCGAGCCTTGACGGAGCGTGACTTTAATTTCTCGTCCATTTGCCCTGATTCAAATTAGCAGCTGAGCTGAGCCATCCTTTGTCTTTTGAGGTTCTATGGCACTGAATGAAAGGGAAATTCCTTTCAAGTGTTTTTCATAATAACGAGAAAAGAAGTACTACTAAAAAAAGTAGTACTTTCGCACTACTCATTTTTGTACTTTAGTTTCTTTAGTAGGATTATTTTCAAAGAATATTTCATGGCTATTTAAATCTAGAAGGAAGTAGAAAAAATGTCAGAATATGGTGAAAGACGAGAAGAATTCACTACTAGAGCCGTTCAAGATGAACTACGTGGATACAGGCGAATAGCCGCAAAACAGGGGCGGGTGTATCTTCTCATTATGGAAGTTTAATTTGAAATGCTCAAATTGTCATATCGTAAAGCAGGAACAGAAGAAGCAAGTAAATTTAGGTTACGGATAATTTTAAAGTGGGTGAAGTTGAATTTTTCTCGCATGCAAACAAAATAAGATACAATAAAGTTGACATGGTAACCATATCCAATGTGGTGGATAAATCTTACAATTTGAAGGTAATTTTTGTAGCAGGTAAAAATTACTCTGAAATCGGGGTAAAGATAAAACTTTGTTTTTTTCTGTGGGAAGATCTGCAACAGAAAAAATTACAAAGATGGGAAAATTAGCAAGGATTTTTAGTCATTCAGTCAAATTTCTTTGTGTGCAAACTTTTCTTTTTGGTTTGAAAATTCACCTCTTTTGGTTAAAAATGCAACTTTTTGGTTGAAAATTAATGTTTTGGTTGAAGATTCAATTATTTTATTGAAAATTCCCTTCTTTTGATTGAATTCAACTATTTTTGATTGAAACTCTTTTTTGGTTAAAGATTCATCTCGTTGGTGGAAAATTCATCTTTTTTATGTTGAAAATTCATGTATTTTTTTTAATTTTTTTTTTGTAGAACATTAATCTGCTTGATTGAAAAATTACTTTTTTGTTGGAAATTTAATTTTGTTTAAATAATTTATTCTCATATTTGTCGTGAAAAAGCCCCCTCTTTCCCTTGTTTTGATAGCATTTTGTTCTGTGAAGTATGTTGGTAGCAAAAGAAAATGTAGAACAAGTACAATGTGCGATATCAAGTCCCTCCAACTGCAACTTCGATTCTCAAAAATTGAACCCATAAAACTCGCGTCCGAAAACGACCTTGGAACACTAGTGCCAGTACCACATATTCACAAAAATATGCAAAGATTGCTGCGAAGCAAAAAGGGTCGTTTCAATTTCACGTCGTGTTTCATGTCTGATTCATTAACAAGTACCTCTGCTGAGCGAAGCGGCCCTGCATCAATGAAACGAGATGCGTACAGGGGAATGAAAGGACGATCGAGTCTGCAACTCTGAATGAGTCTTTGCGGACGGAGAGTTCGACCCTGGAAAGGTTAGCGTAGAACTCGTAGAAATGAGCTTTGTTGGAGGTCTGCATAAGTGTATAATATCGATCGATCTTGCGTTATTCTGAAGGCACCAAGGTGCGCCAGCCAAGGAAACGCATTAACTTAGCTCTAAAATAAATCAATAAAATAGCAAAGCGAGAAGCATACAAGTCGTCTGGATGCATGTATGTTGTGTGCACGTACGTACGATTGCACGTAAGAAGGTACGGTGTACGAGCCGAGGTCGAGACACGCGGCAGCTGTCTGGCGCCAGGTTCCCCTGTTCCCTCGAACAGTCGCGCCGCCGACTACCACCCACCTTTACCAACTTCCAACCTATCGTGCCATTCTGAAACCTGCAACGTAAGCCTCGGAACGGAGCCGACGAGTCTTGCTTTCCCTCTCTTGTCTTTTTTACTTGTTTCCTATTTTCCTAAGTTCCTATCCTGAATCCTCTTTCTTCTTCTAACGCTAGAGCTAGAGTCTAACATAAGAGAGCCTAGCCCTAACTTGACGCCTTCTGCCTTCTTCCTTCTCTGATGGATCTTAAAGTCTGCAAAGAGCAGACGCTAGACTTGAGACTGTGCCGGGGCAACTCGAGGACGCCGACCGGAGCAAGAACCCGCAT
This sequence comes from Andricus curvator, assembly GCA_932195095.1. Taxonomy (NCBI): domain Eukaryota; kingdom Metazoa; phylum Arthropoda; class Insecta; order Hymenoptera; family Cynipidae; genus Andricus; species Andricus curvator. The sequence goes on along the minus strand of CAKNYM010051582.1, from coordinate 74,052 downwards.
TTTTTTCACATCCACCGTTTCTCCCGTTTTTTACAAGCGCACCGGAGATCTAGATCTAGATCTCGCTTCTTACCGATACCAGACCTTGTTCTCCATTTTCTTCGCTTTGAATTTCCGAAACTTGTTTTTCTATACGCTTTTTTGTCTCGTGATCTCAACGCGACAATGAGCTGCTAAGTTAGGGTATAATGGAGGAGGCGCCAGAGGAAGTAATCTGATATGGTGAATTTAGTCGAGTGGAGAAGTTTGAAGGAACAAGCTTCTTAGTATCTTCAATCAAAAATAAGGAAATCTAGTCGAAGCCCTCAATGTTCACGTTTAGATTTCAGCATAATGCGAGAGTCAACCTCTTTAATTAAAATAATAGAGAAAAAAATTAGCGTCTCTTCAAGAACCACTCGACGTCCTACTTTATAGACTGAAAGTAACGTAACAGAGGGTCTGTGTTGGATTTCGATCTCAGTAATCCACTGCGTAACGGTGACCGAGATGTCGCGATTTTCCCATTGAGAATACTGTGAGCAGCGGAGGGTGGGTGACTCAGCTCGGGAGATTAACCCATGCGGAAGAGAAGCCAGCACGAGCAACCTGTTGCTTTACTCGAAAATATATTAGTGTCTTTCTTCTCGTAATACACAAGAAAAAGAAGAAGAGATTCAAGGCGATACCATCAAGTGGAGGTCTCGAGGAAAAAAGATGAGAAAAAACCCGACAGATACTTTAATACCGTAATTCCAAATAATTATGCTAAAAATAACCACAGCAGGAATAAATCAAAAGAAGCGAGGTAATTATAAAAAGTACTTTAACAATCGGTTAGGAGATGATTTTCTTTTCTTTTGCCGTTTTTCTTTCGCTACCAGCTACAAAACTCGTTTGAGGCGTTTTCAGCCTTCCTTTGTTTTTGGAGCGAAGTCGAAGTATCGGAGCGTTTTGCAGAGGTAGAATGTCGACTGGATAATTCGCACGTAAGGCCAATCGGTTGGTCAGTCTATGGAATATATCAGGTTCTGTACACCTATCCAGGCAGACACACGGAGACGTCCACACGAGAGACGCATTATACATACCCACTCGAGGCGTGCTTATCCCACGCTTCTAAAAATAGGAAAATACCGAGTCGAAAGGGAACCACGCAGGAGCGCAGCGCCGGCAGCAGGGAGAGTCTGCTGCTGCTGAACGTTTCTTCTTCGCCCTAAAGTCCTAAACCTAAACGATTAAGATATTTCTCATTCAAAGAGTTATACTGTGCAACGCCCTACAACCTACCAAATCTCACAAATATTTCCATTCGGGAGAGACGGGAGGAGAAAACATCGATTTCAAGAATTAGGGGAAAAGCGGGTAATGCGGTACAGTCGCTTTTACACAAATTCTTGTATTATGAACGAGTGTGATTATGTTCAGCATATGCATTTATGAATGCAACATAATAATTCATAAATATAATGTGTTAAAACTTTGTTAATATTGATCTTCCGACTTTTTCTAAGCATTTCACGTGTCACAAATAGGTAAAGTTAGTTAAAAACTGCAAATAATTCTTATTTCAATACTACATACAAATGGGCAATGCATCGCGGACAGCCATTTTAATGGTAAAATGTCGAAATGTAGAATATTGTATGTTCATAGCTTTGAATGCTCAGATTTTTCTTCAACTGCAAATGAATATAGATATGTAGTATCTCATTTTACAGAAAACGTGCATTCGATTGTTAGAAAATTATTTTTAATTTGCAAACAGATACGTTAAGTTGACGCACATGATGTTTCGCGTAAATGTAAAAAATAATGTATAGCAGAATTTTGAAAATATAGAAGTGGAATCACATCAAGATGAAGAAGAAGGCCAAAAAGGACCGTCGGCAGCTTCGAGTTCGTCAAAAGAATAATGTAATATTAACTCAATTAAAATAATTGTACAAAAACTAACCAGTTCATTTATAACAATATTAGGTTAGAAAAGTGTAAAGTATTCGAATATAAATAAAATTAATACGAAAAACAAAGAATTTTTAGAAAAATAATAATTGGATACTAATGGGCCCGAGTGGTGAGCTTCACTTGGGGTGATCGCTAGAGAGATTGATCAGTAACCTGGGTGGGAGCAGTGTTGCGGAACGAACGTTTTGTTTAAATAAACAACACGTATTTTTACATTCTCATTCTAATGAGAAGGTATTGGTTTTATGTAAAATTTGACATAGTCGGTTTTCATCAAATCTCCACGTTTTGAGACCTCCTGAGTCAGAAAAAACGATTTTTACGAAGGTGTCTGTCTGTCTGTAGTCTGTAGTCTGTCTGTCTGTCTGTCTGTAGCCACGATAACTTTCGAAAAAATGATCAGATTTGATTGAGCTTTGGCACACTTTTTTATGGCCGAAAAATAGAGAACGAGTTCGTTAACCAGCTATTTTGGATGAAAATCCAAAAAGTGAGCACATTTTGAAAATTTTTGAGACCACTTTTTTGGAAGATTTGAAAATTCTATGTACGGTTATTAGTAGTACGCAAAATGACGAACAAAATATTCTTATGACTTTTCGTGATAAAAAAAAAATTACTGGAGTTATAGCATTTTCAAAATTCCAAAAAACAAAAGAAAATGATCATTTTAAGCCGAAAAACGCACGATATGAAAAAAAGTCAAGAGGAGAAAGACGTTGATTCCTGAACACCCTATAATATTTTCATGACAACTTTTTGAATTTTTCGAAAAATAAAAAATTCAAATTTTGATCGCACAAAAAATTAATGAAAAATCAAAAAAGCCATTTTGCTGTAAAACTATGCAAGATACCAGAAAAGGTCATCTCACCAAAATTGTGCACCTAAAAAAGATCTACAAATTTCTTATCATTCACTTCTTGATATGACGCGTAGTTTTTGTTTTATTCGTAAAAAACAGCATTGAAAATAGAAAAATCAAATTTTCAGACGAATATTACCAGCTACGAAAAAATGACCGAAACAAGATTTGTTCATCCAAGGAAGAGGTACAAATTTATTGTGACTCATGTTTCGATAGGATGCGTGGTTTTTGTTTTATTCGTGAAAATAACATTGACAGTAAAAAAAATCAAATTTTTGAAAAAACAATGCAAGGTACGAAAACATATAAATGAACAAAAATTGTGCATTCAAAAAAGACTTACACACCCGTAATCAATTTTTGTGGTAAGAATATATTCAAAATGAAAAAATTAACTTTTTTGATAAACGGCACAAGCTAAAATAAAATGTTAACTAATAAAATTTGTCGCCTGAATTATATCATTACTTTTCATTTGAAATCAAATACAAATTTAGTAATTTGTATATGAAGAACATATAACACGAAGCACAAAGTGCGCGCTCAGTGTATTTACCAAATCGCACGCCGTAAGTGCGCTCAAACTTTTTTGTTTCTATCATACGGTTCAAATGATTTTCAAATCAAATATCGAGCGCGCAGCGCGAGTGTCTGGATGAGAATGTGTTCCTTAAGGTCGATAGAACCTTGAGTAAATAAAGTTCCTTTTCAGTCTAAAATAAAAGCAAATTTAACAATCACTTAATATGTAGAGGTTTTGATAATTTTATAATAATTGCAAACAAACTTTTTCTTTTCATCGAAGTCGAACACGAAGTTCAAAAATCTAGAGGAGCCTAGCGTAAAGCGCGATGCAAATACGCCCGAGCGCGTAGCGCGAGGTGAATACATAATCGAGCGCGAAGCGCGAGATAAATATATGATCGAGCGCGAAGCGCGAGATCCAACAGTCGCGCGCCCTAGGCGCGCTCAAACTTGCGAGCGAAGCGAGCCGCGCGCCATGAGAATGTGCCCGCGAAGCGGGCAGATTTTTTTTCTTGCTTTGATGGTAACAGGAAAAAAATTTGTTAAATTTTTCATAATAATTTGATTTATATTGAACTACTCTTTTTTTAGATTGTCTACCCTTTGAATCTCCATCCGTTTTATATTATATTTATACTCCATGTATATCCTTTTCGGGTTTTTACATATCTAAAATTCCCCCGGACACAGAAGAGCGTCAGACATTATAGTATTTATACCCTTTGGCTACTTTAGCTCGAATCCTTGCCCGAAACCACCAATTACCCCAACTCTCATAAAAAGCATTTAAGCAATGTCTGACGTGCGTTTTTTCTTGTGTAATATTTTTCAAATTTTTTATAAAACCTTGAATTTTTTGTTTTCGATATTAAAGATTCAATCTGAAACTGTTCAATGTAAAATCTTCTAAACTATTAAGGTATTTCTTTTGAAATTGTACACTTTTCGACGATTTGAAACTGAACCATTTTTAGTGTTTCCATATTAATGTCTTCAATTTAAAATTGTACATTTTGAAAAATTTAATTTTGGAATATTGTCCTCGAAATTATCTACTTTTTAATAATTGAATTTGGACCGTTTTTGTCTTAAAAATTGTTCCAATAATTTCTAATTTGTAGTTGATTCAGAAACAATTCCATTTTCCAAATTGAAAAAAATAATAATCCAAAAAACACACGGAAGTAGTTAAAAGTATAATGTTCATTTGTGAGCTTTTTTGTGTTCTGCTTTTGGTGCATAAAATATTTCATAAGAACGTAAATTTCATTTTGATCTTAATAAATAATTTCATATTGTCTATTTGTGAAGCTTTAATGATAAATTTTTCAATCTCTGGATTTAAAACAATACAATTTTGAAATTTTCAATTTTATGATGATTAAAACAATGAGAAAAGCGAAAAAAGTCGATTAGTCGCATATTTTATCAAAAAAGTAGAAATAAGTACAGAATGCCTTACAATGTTAGGCTTTGTATATTTGAAAGGACGAAACCCACATTTTCTTCAAAGTTTTCAAATTCAAAGGATATTCCATACCATGTACAATCTAAGTTCATAAAAAATGTTTTAGATTGAAAAGGAGATGATAAATCACTCACTAGACAATCTAACAACAGGCACGAGCTAAACTCTAAAGAAAGAGGGTGAGCCATCAAGAGACGTAAGGGGATCCTGAAATAAAATTGAATCAACCCGCCCAAGAGAGAATGAAATCGCCAGTGCCTGTATAACCGAGAATTAGCCTCTTAATAAAATGAAGGATCGATCGGCTGGAGAGCGAATTGCGCTTCATTTTGCACGCCTGTCATCTCCTTGCAGTTTGCTCGTTAGATTAACTGATTATACTAGTGCGTAACGCACTAACGTTTCACATCTTATTTCAAAATTGATATCACTCCCATCTCGTTAAGGATCGTCCCTTTTTGATATTCCTTCATGCGAATTTCCATTAAAATGTTATTTTTCAGAAATTTCTCAATTTCTAATGCTCTTCGCAGGTGTAAATTTACTACTGGCACTGTACTGCGCCAGCCAATTTCCGGTACTGTCCTACTTTCGGAAAAAAAAACCTGTTGACACTTTCATTCGTTTCAATTGCAAATACTCATTGAAGGCTTCGATCCCGGAACTTTGAAAGGTGCAAAACCCAATCGAAGGCGCAGGCGATTAACCTAAATGCGTCGCCGGTTACAAAATAGCTATTCTCTAAATGTAAAGTCTAAACCGCTCACTGAAGATATGCCAGTTGTCAAAGTTCGCATTCTCGTGCAGTCTCTTTGCTTCCAAGAAGTCGACTCTCACGCATCATCAATCGTCATCGTGCGAGTATTTCAATTGCTTCGACGATGGGGAAGATCTCAAGCACAATCTGCACTCCAAGCCTCACACGATCTCGATTTTCCAGCATAAAGAATGTCATAGAAAAGTTCCATACTTTATAAATAAGAATCTGAACATTCAGGTTCAACCGTACTTACTATTTAATAACAGATAAATCAATATGTAGATAGAAAGGCTTTATCAATTTGGTTACAATTGGCGATCAATCTATAATCTTTATTAATATTATATATGTTAAGACAGATCACGAAATGTAATACCACTAATATCGTTCCTTGATACTGATTTTCGGACACACGTGTGTCTATTAGTAAAAAAATATTCATCAGCTCATTGTATTTTAAGCCCAGTAAATGTTAATCTCCCGGAAATTTTTGAATTCTAGTCGCGCGATGCTTACGCCCATGCGGAGAGTATCTCGCTCGAGGATAATCTCCGAGGTCCTGTCTTGATCAGTTCTTGCGAATGGTAGACCGGGCCCGTCTCCTTTGCTGCCGACCACATCGTCTCGATTATATTTCCAGTCTTATCGAATTTCTCCACTCAACGAAATCAAATCCTCGTTTTTGGACAATTCAAACGTTTTCGTAGAATAACTTCTACAATATTTCAAGAATTCAGTTTTTAAATGATGCATCCTTGATTGGAGGGAAACCTACACAAGCTGCTGGCTGCAGTCTTGAAACTTGAAAATATTTCCTCAAAGTCGGGCTACATTCAACCAAGTCGTCTTACCGGCAGTAATCGTCTCCGCGTGTTTGCGATCCAATGTGTGTAGTGTTATCCATGGCAAACATTCACGACCACTTTTATCCACTATATTTCTTTCGGTATATCTCTTTAAGATACCGAAAAACATCTACAGAAGTCAAGATGGATTGGAAGAGGCGCCAACTAGGCATTATTCTCATTATTTATATGATTTCAGATTCGCTATAAGTTTTCATTTCATTTTCCTCGAAAGTGGAGGCAGTGTCCGACCTTGTCTGCAAATTTTGTATTCTCCTCGGGTAACACCGTCGAGATTCATCGAATTCCCAGTGTTGTATCTTTGTCTAAAATGTTAAAAGATTCGCGCAAAAGTCGTAAAACGGCGGGCATTGTTTGTCAATTGAGTAGCGCGCTTAAAGGGGCTCGTAGGCCATGTAATGCCACCAGTATGTACATTGTACACTCAAGAGTGGGCTGAGTTCTTTGCCTATACACATAAGATACGAAACGTGTTGACGCTTTGTAATGGCAATAAAAGATGGCCCGACGCCAGTGAAGGCGCCACATACCAGGCGCCGCCTAACCTCTCTCGGCCCCGCGGCCCCTCTTTTTCCTGCTCTACAACGACAGGGACCTCCCGCTCCGCCGTCTTAAGACCCTATATAAACACACGCACACGTGAATTCTACCAGTGTGAGAAGACAGTCACGTGGGGGGATTCTGGCTCCTCAGGTTCGGCAGACTCAACCGCGGACCTGTCTTGCATGCTATGGGCCCAAACAGGGGGTAGAAACCTTCTGCTGATTCACTTCATGTGCACTGAAAGAAAATCTCGCTGCAGTTTATGGCCTTCCCGGACCTTTCTAAATTATCAGGGTGGCTACTCGAGAATTAGCAAAAAATTCCCGGTTTTTCCCATGTTTTCAAAAAGTTTTCCCGGATATTTAAGTTATCAGATTCAAAATTGAACAATTTATCATTTATTTTGGAACATGTATTGTGTAAAATTGAAAATTAAAGTTTCAAAATTGAACGATTTCAAGCTCAAACGTTCAATACTGCACAAACTCGAAGTTTCGAAAATTAGATAATTAAAAATGAAAAAGACAATTGTACAATTCTAATGTAGAAGCCACCAGAAGATCTAAAGTTAACCACTTTTATTTAGAAGTCTTCTTAAACAAAATTTCAAATTGAACATTTTCTAAAGGCGCTTATACAAACAGTAGTTCAAACAGAAAAATACTGAAAAATCAGATCAACAAAACTAAAATACAGCTTATAGTTAATTTTTTGGTTAGTAAGGAATACAGAGAAATGATATAAGTTGGCATGCAAGTTCTGCAAACTCGCTGCAAACTGCTCCATCAATTATAAATTTCAAACTTCGTCAAAATTATTCCTAATTAATTAGTGCAATATTCAGACACAAACATCCAACATTTTGATTTCAGATATATAATATCTTTATTTTAACGATTTAAAAATGAGATTTATTAATAATAATCGTCGAAATAAATTATGCTGCAAATCACTATTTTAAAGATTTTGCCAATACTCATATCAATCAAAGTTAAATATCGTAGGTTTAGCTATAAATAAATTTTTCCGTACGTATACACTACCTGGAGAACCTGTAGAAGTCATGGAATCGTGAGAAAGTTCTAAAAAACCTGGAAAAGTCATCGAATTTTGAAAAAGTGACTGAAATTGGTTTGGTGGCACCTATTTGAATTAAATTTGTTTAGTTCTTTCTATATTTTAAAAGTAAATTAGTAATTACTAATTATTCTAGTATTTTACTGTGAATTTCAAATTCGTGAATTGATACAAATTGATACTTTTACTGATAAAAGCAATATTATAATTTCAGATAAAAAAAAATTCAATAATATTAATTAGAATTTTTTAGAATTCAATAATTGTTGAAAAGCCTTGCAAATTGATATAAATTTATGATTTTGCTAAAAAAAATTGTGATTATAATTTCAGATAAAAAAAATTATTTCAATATTAATGAGAATTGTCTAGAATTTAATAGTTGTTGAAAAGCCTTTTACATTTACTAATTAATAATTGTACAAGAAGTTGTTGTCTGCGATCAGTAGAATGTGTCGAAATTCAATTGAATTTGCTGGATTTTTTTTTTTAATAGACCTGGAAAATCTGGAAAAGTTATGGAATTTTGAAACTTGAATTCTGTAAATTGTATATTTTCAAATTATGAGCGTTCCAAATCAAACAATTAAAAATGTGTAGAGACTTAAAAATTAAAAGGGCCAAATTCAAGTCTTGAAAATTAAGCGATATTGAAATTCATTGGATTTTCATATACTAAAACTAAGAATTCCCGTCCACGGAACAGGGCACTCACTTTGATTAAATTACATGTCAGTTTTTTAAAACATATTGATGATGATTAGGGTCAAGAATCTGATCTATATAGATGCATTTTTCAAACTATGTATCCGTAATCCGCATGAAGCCACTGCTAATCCTTTTAAGGGGACCAATTTAGGACACAAAAATGATCTATGGTCACTAACGGCATCTAGTAATTTTACTTCTAAAAACAATATTAATGAAATAACAGTATAACGCAAATCTAACTGTGAAAATTATCACAACACAGAAAAAATTGAGGGTTCGGTGATGTTGCGGCTCAAGTAAAAGTTGGTATCATGAGACTCCAATAGAACTCTTTTTCAGGGTTCCTTTTTAGTTCGTTGATATCCGATAGATGGCTATTAATATTTTCAACTGCGCATGTGTCGAAAATCGCGGGCCTATTTGAAATCAACAAGTACTATGGATAATTATACAAATAAATATTAACAAACACTTTGTATTCTTTTTGAAAATAAATTAAATTGAATGACAGAAATACCTAACTTCCTAAAAAAATCTAACATTAACGTAATATTGCAAGTGTATATTATATAATTTTAAATAGTATCTACCACGCTTTTTTGATACATGCGCAGTTGAAAACGTCGGATTTTCAACATAACCTTAAAAACTGTCATATTTCATGTGCACTATCTTCCTTTCAAGAATGCTTAATGTCTATAATTTTAGTTTCTTCATTAAATTTTTCACAGTAAAATATAATTTAATCTGAATTACAAAGTAAAATGTGCATCATTAACTTGTAAAATCTTCGTAGTGAGTCAAGGCAGAAGTGAAAAAAGGGCTCTATTAGAAGCGTCAAAATCCATACTTTGGGTTCATTTAGAAACCATTTATCATTTTGAGTTCCTTTGGAACCAAAAATTGGTTCAAATATAAACCCCAGTTTTTTGTGTGAAATATTACATTGAAAAATTTCAGAATATCTATTCGATTATGAATGCAGCTCTATATATTTCAAGCTGAATAGGCTTGCGGTGAGGTTTGGGTGCAAATCGCGCTCTTCGACGAGGAATCAATAAGGAAAGGTCGATAACACCCCTCTTGATAAGAGCCCCGAGGATTTGCGTGGCAAAGTCCATTTTCACACTCCCCTCGATTGCAGTTGGCTTGATACCGTCTGTAATTTCCAACTTCTGCAGATCGGAAACTATAAACTAGGTCCAGGTATAGGTCCAAAAAGACAAAATCTGTTCATCTATCATAATTTCCGATAAGCCTTCTCTATGAATCTACGAATTAGCCTGTAGAATTGAATTAGTCTGTAATTGCCAACTTCTGCAGATCGGAAACTATAAACTAGGTCCAGGTATAGGTCCGAAAAGACAAAATCTGTTCATCAATCATAATTTCCGATAAGCCTTCTCTATGAATCTATGAATTAGCCTTATCTGTTAAAATCTAATTATAGAGATTGATGATATGACCTATACTACTATTTTTATCTCAACCCAAGATAATTCACAATGATTGCGATAATCTATCATCTCAGAAGAATCTTGCCAAAATAGAACTTATCTCTTGTAGAATTAAAAGTTTCAGCTCGACACGTGATGCTCGCATAATCGCGATTGGTAAAAAAATTAGTCTAGCCGAAATCCGATCAATCCTGGGTCAATCGAGGGAATATTGGTAGGATGACCGTGGTGGTAATCGTAAACTCAATTCGCTTGTACCACGAATGATGTCTTATCGCAGATTCGCAGGCAAACAGCGCTCGGTTAAACTCGCTTTCTCGGTCCTATTATTGTTCGTTTCTCGCATGCTTGCCAATGTAAATTTACTTGTGTGTAAAACCCTCGGTAAAACCACGACCTAATGCGTGTAAAAACAATCGTGTGCGACCCGCACATGTGAAGGCGAATTCGACCTGAACTATGCTTTTGTGTTATTTTCAAAATCAAAACAGCAATATTATTTTATGAAACATTTGATCAGCTTCTATTATAAAAACATAGGGTTGTTCTCCAGAAACAAGTAATGGTTTCTGTAATAATTTTTATGACTATGGAATTTATATCTGGTAAAATAATGGGTGCTAGGTCGGCCCTGAAATTGAAGAATTGAATGCATGAACTCATTGGCTACAATCGTAGATGCAGGTCGGTGAGCGCTACGCACGTGGATGCATCTCGCTTTGTGCTCGTGTATTAGATTAGGTATGCAAGGCGTACGAGTACTGGGTACCTATGTATACTCTATACGTCTACTCTCTATAGTTTACACTTACAGTCTACAGACAGAGCTCGATCGTAGAAAGGCCGTTTGAAGGACAGGGGTCACGTCATACGCCAGGCCCATACGCGACACTGCCAGTGGGGCCATTGGTTTATACAACCTTTACCGTATAGGTTAGGTTAGCACACATGGTTCTTACAACTTGCTTCAATGCTCATGCATGTGGCTACCTTTGAGTACGACAAACGACAATACGACCCACTTCATTCCTCTTGCGGTAGTAAACCACCTCGAGCTCTTACCTTGTAACCCAAGAACCTTAACGATTTGCTAATCTGATTTGCTTTCTATGATTTTCAATTACCAGGGAATTGTTATGTTATCTCGCCTCCTTTATGAGCCTCAGTTCCTTCAGGTTAAATCTATATTCTTACATAGGTAGGTACAGGGAATTACAATTATAGCACGCCAAAATCCAGGGTATGAAAACGTTGGAAACAGTTGACAACTAACTTATATAACAAATGAAAACTAGCCATTGTGCAACGTTTTGATGCGATTTTCTTACTCAATTTGATACTTGAGTTTTTGGAAAGATTGTTTGAAGAGGAAAGATATGATGATTTACACGCTAATCCCAAGGTCTCTGAGAACGGTTTGGTGAAGTTGTTTCTCAATAATAAGGACAGGTACTTTAAGTAGGTCCCTACTACCATCATAGGTTAGCATCTGTACAGAGCAGAAAATATCATATTTCACATAATCATATTCATCATATTTCCTAAAGATCAAAAATAGTCTTGTTTTGCCTTAAAAGGAAATTATATTATCCCAAAGTCGTTACAAACCATTTGTCAACTTTATTGATAATAATTGACAACTTTTGTATTAGCCATGTAATATTTTCATAGTGGTTTTTTTTCAACAATGTCTGATAACCTTTATAGCAATGTCTATTATTCATAAAACATTTTAGACATTCTCTTTCATAGCATACTCGATCTTTACTTTCTTATAAAAGATTGCATAGATTCCCACGAACTTCTGTATGGAGTGGAACATGCATATTGTATATTTACGATACCATTGCATTAGAAACTTCGAGTAGATCAACAGTTTTCTCAGGCATTCAATGTATAACAGCATCAGCAAACTATTAGATGGACCTTGTGATTTACATAGTTTCATGTTTCTTCAGCAGCAAGCATGTCCATAAGTTTTAATAATTCATGGGATTAGATAGTTATTCTTCAGATTGGCCACTGGTCTGGGAAACTAAAAAATAACATTGAAATTTTGTTTACCAGGAATTTTTTAAATACTTAGCTTTTGTAGAAGAACCTATATCATCGTAAATTTCACTTGATATAACAGGAATGTGCGATATTAAAAGAGATAATTTTTAAATTGTCTATAAAATTGCTATAATTCCAGTTTGAAATTGTACAGTTTTAAGTTTAATGTTAGTGTGGGAATTCTTTTTTCAAAAATTAAGTTGTTGAATTCTTGAGCGTTGAAGGCTAGAATGTTAAAATTTGAATAACCGAGAAAACTTTCTGCAAACCATGAAATTACGGCCATTTTTTCCAAGATTTTAGCGGCTTGCAATATTAATACTAAAATTTTGTAACTTTCATTCCTAAAATCGTCTACATTTTTTTCCCACGTCAAGTATTTGGTTTCCTATCTCAATCCGACCTTCATAATATGAAGAGCTGTTTGCACAGGCGCTCGTACAAGCATGGTTATAAGCATGGAAACATGCAGCGCCCGCGCTGCATGTTTCGAATTCACCTTGTAATGTTATAAATGGGGCAGTGGTCGATGTTGTAACTTCCCGGTTTGTTTCCGGGAGGCAATGACCCAGTTGGCAAAGAAAAAAAAAGAAAAAGTTTACATTCTCAATTCTAGTCCCAGGTAATGGTTGTGCACTAATGGTAATAATTTTCTATTGCCAAGAAAATTTATGTGTAGACAGTACACACGGTAATGAAAGAATAGGAAAATAAATTTAAATCGTCTGGTCGCGAATTCGTAGAAGCGAGACCGAGGCTTATAAATCATTCTGTAAGAGCCGCTCGTGGAGACTCGCGGGGGGTAAATAACGACTGATAATAAATTTTCAGGCGCGGAGAGACGAGCAGACGTAAAAAAAGGAAGGATTGAAATCAGTACAGCTCGGTATTAGATATATTGACCTAAAGCTCGATTTGATAAATTAAAGAGTTGAGAGTTAAGATAAAGGAGACCATTTCTGTTGCTTCTTTATTTTGTGACTAAAAAGAAACAATCTATGATAAAATTAATTGAATCGGCACGAGGTTCAGTGGCCCATGATAAATGATTGCTATACGAGTGTCTGGACCGATGCCAAAAAAAGACAAAATAAGTCTTTATGTAGTTTTAATTTAACAGTCCTTTATTGAATTTTTAAGATATGCATATTTTTCTTTATAGTAAAACATTTTTCTATCTCTAAGTTATTTATTTGTTTAAAATGATATTACTGAGATATAATGCATCATATGCAGTAAATATCGTGTTTCTTGTACACGAAGGAAGTGTAAAAAATGAAAACATTCAATTCTGGTATCGGATTGCAGTATCCAAGAATCAGCAAGTGACGTTGAGTGCCTTGCTTTTATCGCCGCTTAAATTACAACTTGAAGCGCCAGTTGTTATAGCAATGTCACTCTTGCGATAGAGATCATAATAATAATCAGATAAGGCTATATATTTTATAATTAAAGTTGCTTATATAATGCACATAACTTCCAGATTCCAAATATGGACCGTTATCTTTCTACACTCAAAATGCGTTCATTAAACATCAGTAAACTAATAAAAGCGCCAGGCTTGACTTTACTAGTATTTGAGAAGCCATAAATTTCATGTTTATAGCAGATGCACATTACACACGAAAAAAAATTAATTAACAATTGAAACTCTAATAGGAATCATGATATTATTGAGAATTAAAAAAAAATGAAGATAAGATCAATTTTTTGCAGAATAGTGAAAAAACGATATGAATTTTAATTGAGGAAAAAAGTGTGAAAAGCGGAGAATGAATGCGGAGTGTGAATGTGTTTTCCTAGTAGGGTCAAACACCCTGAGCGTAGATAAGGTTCTCAACCTTGGCACGGTCGAGCCGTAAGTGAGACATAGGTATACTAATATACATTCATGTATTGTGTGTACTCGAACAATATATCAACTATCAGACAATTCAGTAGCGAGTACAATCAACTCGAAAAATTGCTATTGATTATCACATGTCTAGATACAAAAGATATAAAAAATAAAGCAAGATAAAAATTCGGCCAACTTAATTAAAGCATTAGAAACAATATTGTGGAATTAGATTTATTTTGAAATTCTTCAATTTTATACGTTTTTAAATTCATAAAAATTCAATATTAGACATTATTTATTTCAGATTTTTTTTTTAAATCCTTTAATTTAAATCACTGCAGGTTTTAAAATGTGCAACATTGCACGCCTGCTATGGGGCCTTTCGCAAAATACGTGATACGTTTTTCAGGAACTTCTGACACCCCCCCCCCCCCGCGTGATACTTTTTCCATTGTTCTTAACATAACATGGAGAATGATACTTCGATAGACTCCCCTCCCCCTCCCCCACTCCTAAACGTATCACGTATTTTGTGAATGGCCCCTATGATATTTGTCATTTTTTGTACATTTAAAATTTGAAATCCAGCAAATTTAGTCAATTTAACCTGAAATTGTCAAATTTAAAAAAAAAATTAATTTTGTAATCGAACAAACTATCATATTGAGCTATCCAAAATTTATTTTAAGCTGTGCGGAAATGATAAGTAAACTTCTAAAATCATCAGTTTGAATATCTAACCAACATTATGAAGGGTGGCCCACTATTGGTGTTATTAACCGAATTTTTATTTTATTTTGCTCGCCACTTTTACACTTTCCTCGACAAGACAATTTTAAAATTGATTTCGAAGTATTCCGAGAAATAGTTTCCGTTGATTTCACAACCTTCTTAGTAAAACAGTGTAGTACAGTATTTTGTACTATACTCTATCTCTATAGTACTCTAGGAAAATCGCGCGGCGCGCCTGAATTCCCGGCTCTGACTGGACTGGACCGTCGTCCAACCTTCTTCTTACGAAGCAAGCCTAAGATTCTGCTTCAAAATGTCATGAGAATTAACTCGTTGCTTTCTGATGCTCCGAACTTATAAATTCAAATAAGAAATATTTTAATGACAGCGATTAGAAATAATGGAAAGAAAGACCCCCACTGCCAATGTGAGAAAAGTGGAACGTGCAATGGGCTCCTGTGCTCAGATATGTGGATATTTCATAAGCTCGATCTACTCGATCGGTCGATCGATCAATGTGTTTACTTGCGCTCGCAGTATCTACGTGGGCTCGTGCCGACGACAATAATAACAATAAGAATAATTATGCGACAACGATCTCGGCACTGTCGCGACGTCGAATTGTCGTTCCTCGTAAATAAGTAGTTAAGCGACGATTGCACGTTCGTTTGGAGGTATGAAAAACGACGGAGGACGAAGAAGGCGCCAAAGACGACGCGACAAGCGTCCTTGCTCCAGCCGCTCGCGCTACAACCGATGACGTAATCGTCGCGATACCCCGCAATCTTGGCGCCGCGGTAAACTCGTAATATCTATTTTTATCTTATGGAAACAGCTTTACCCCGCGACACCGCACACAACGCATCGTTGTCTGTTATCCGAGTCTGTGACTGCTCATCGGTTTTCATGTGTCCACCGGCGCGAGACCGGTATAACCTTAAAAAAACGAGGGTCACCTCGCGTCTTTGTGATCCCACTGGCGACGAAATACTAACTCGAGAGCGTCGCCGTCGTCGCTGCGAGTTACCGGAATTGTGAACAATTCCGCATAGCAGTTCAAGGATCGCGCGGAAGCAAGAGTTTGCGTACGGGTTACCGACCCAAGAGCAACGACATGCGCGGGTCTTGAACGGAAGGAAGGAAAGCGAATTTCTTGTTTCACTGTTTGAGTACTGCGCATCCTATTTGATCGTAATTTCAAGTTTGATAACATTCGCAAAATTCAGATATCTTTATATATATATCTCTCTCTCTCCCTGAAATGTTTTTCCCATTTATTTTGAAAAAACAAATTGTCTACTGCTTCGTTGTGTACGAAGATGTACTTTATTCGATTTGCGGTCGTCTGGCCCGCGGCCCACACGGCTCATTTTAGAAACGTGACTTATACCCCGCGGGCAATTATCTCATCGTTTTCATCCTGCCGCGTAAAAAGTTAATAGGGGTAAATGTTTGTCTCGCCGCGAAAATTACAATCTTTTCTCTACTCCTGTATAACTAGAGTACTCACTCGATGCCTAAGTCTCTCTCAGCTTTACTTATTTCCACGTCCTCGTCGTCGTAGGTACAAATTTCATAAATTGCTCTTACAACCACGCGGTGGTTAATGCAGCTAAATTATCGTCTCAGGCGGAGGACGGAGTTGCACTTTTAATTCCCTCTCTTTTTCTCATGTACCGCATCTTCTGAGCTGGCCAATTCCACGAAGATGAAAATAAGAGGCGGGAAATGAATTGATAGAAGAGTGGACCACTTTTTCGAGCCTCTTTCTCAGAAGCGTTTGGCCAACGTGAACTGCCAAGAGGAGAAATGAGAACGCACGCGAATCGCCAACCAAGAAGCAGACCAGAGACTTTAAAAAGGAAGGGACCCAGAATTTTTCACACCAATTTTCTAATTCAGATTGATAATCAGAAAATTTCTTATTTAACTTCCACATGGAGAGAGTTAGCGAGAATAAAGCATGTTCTCTTTGTCACGAAAAGAACATTTTTTTTTTTAGCAAACAGTTACTCGTAGGATTCCAATGAAAAATTGTATAGTTTGCAGCACTTAAATTTTTAAAAGTTCATTTTTAAAGGGAAATTGTAAAATCACGTAATTTGAAATTTGAAAATGTTCCAAGTTTGAATGCTTATTTCAAGCTTGTCTGTTTTTTTTGCGCTTTTGATCGCTTCTTTTTAAAGTCACTTACTCCTTTTCAGAATAGGGTTTGAATTAAAAGCATTTTTATATGAAATGCTTTTAGAATTTAGTTATAAATATATACAGAATTGATTTAATATTTCTCAAAATTTTATTACAATTTATAAATAAAATTCAATCAATGAGAATTAAATCAATCTAGATTTTACATGGAAAACTTTAATATTTGAAATTTGTTTAATTGAAATTGAAATTCAAATCGAAAATCTTCATACATGCGCAGTTTTAAGTTGGTAGTCTTCAATACTGAAAAATTAAATTTTCAAATTTTTGAAATTGAATCCTTTTAATCCTTAAGTTTTACCAATGCCTATTTTTCAGATGAAACATTCAAAATGAAAATCCGATGAAATCGAATGATTCCTTTGAATTGAAAATGTTTTACAATTTCAAATTGAGAGTCTTTTTTAAAGCAATAGGCTACCGATTTGACATGGAAACCTGGAAAACCCTGGAAATGTCAAAAAAAAAGTGAAAACCCTGGAAATGTAAAAAAAAAATGTAAATCGCAAATCAACCTGGAAAAATCTAGAAATGATCAGGAATTCAATTTTAAAACCTGGACTTTTTTAGTTGGAACTTTTTAAAAAGAAATTTATCTGGTAATCTCTGAACTGAACGAATGATTTCTTCCTTACGTACAGTAATCAAAAATTTATCTTCGATTTTGAACAGAGTATGCTAATTTTTTAAAAGATTTCCGTTATTTTATTCGTGCTAGTTCTAATTAGTTAAGATCAGTTGTGATTGAAAACTCTAATTAAAAGTTAATATAATATTAGTTTATCATTGATGATTGATAAATTTGACCTGGAAAAACTTGGAAATGACCTAAAATTTGAAGTCCCATGGATCGCCACTCAGAATCAATTTTAGGTTCGAAGCCTTCAATCGAGCCATCAATATTGAAAAAGTTGAAGTGTTCAATATTTATTGAGAATTCCATAATATTGAATTACTTGAAATTTGAAGCTTTTAAATTGAAGAACATTAAATTTATACAATTTCAAATTGAAAGTAATTTAAAGCATCAAATGTTCGATATTGAATAATTTCAAATTTAAAGCTTGTGAAATCTGTGTTGAACAATTTGCAGCGCTAATTTTCAAATCTGTCGAATTTAGAGTTCCCAAAATGTAAAGTTGTTTTGAAAATGTTCAATTACAAATTTTTCTATTTGAAGGCCATGAAATAAAAATGTTTGAATCCTAATTGTTTGAGGACTGCGAAATGACAGGGAATTTTCTTTCCATCCTGAATTATTTGAACCATTATAACGCAATTTAAATGAACTGGTCAGCTAGCATGTTACAACTTTTTTTTCTTTTTTTTTCTTGTTGTAATTTGTGCTATCAACACTCACAGAATTGCAATACTAAAATGTTAATATACTCGTAAAATCGGGTGCAAGTTGCGATAAGAAAAGTATATCGTTGATTGCTGAACTATCGGCCAGGTAGCTAAGTGTTTACCGATAACCAGTAGCCATCGAATCGATTATCAACATCGATTGAAAATAAATGAGTATCTTATCTATTCGTTCCACGATATAGCCAAGTGTCGCAAGTAAATCAATTATGGACATCGCATACCATGGGACGAAGATATGCTTCAGATTGACTGAACTATTAACCCGAGAGTGTTATATATCAAACGATCGCAAACGTAAAGACTTTTCTACATAAAAACGCTCAAAGATAAAGCTATAAATATAATCTGAAAAATATTATTTTTCATTTTATTGTTTAATTTTTTTATTTAAAAAACAGTATATGTTTTGATATAATTTACTGACGTTAAAGTGACCCACTGTTTTTAATTCTGGAAGATTGTTGTTCCTTTGGGGTCAGGAGTAAGTTCATCGATAATTGATATTCGAGATTTACTATATCGAGCAGTTACAATTATTAAAAAATAATTGGTTTCAATATCTTGTATTGATGGAATCTCAGATATCACTGATGAATAAATACCAAAACATATTTTGCATAATTTTAAAGAACTTCAAAGCTTGATTTTGAAATGTTCAATTTATATTATTTAAAATTAATTTTTTTCATCATTGTATGACATTAATATATTTAAACTTCATAATTGTTTAATTTGAAATTAAATTAGTTCATAATTTAACTGTTTTAATTTGCAAGCCTCAAAAGTTGAAGGTATATGAAATTATTGTGAATGGTTAAAATTTCAGTGCTGCATTTTCAATTTTAAACGCTACAATTTCAACTGTTTTATTTCATAAGATCGAAAATTTCAATTACAATTGAATGGTTGAATTTCGAAAACTTTCGGCAATTATGAATATGTATGTATACCATTAAGCCATTTCCCTTTCGGGGTAGGCGTGACACTACCCGATTCGGGTAGTGTTTCTAGGTTGATAACTTGTAGTAAATAACTACAAGTGTGGGCTCACCACACCCACGGTGTGCCAAAGCTTTAAATTTTCATTTTACAGACTTAGAGAAAATGTTTTCAAATCGGGAAATGTCTCGGAATATTTTTCTTAGATTCTAGTGCCAATCCTACATTTCCTTAAATATTAATAAAATAATTTTGCCAGAGGAAAGAAATTGCATGTCTTGTCGTATAATCATAATTTTCAGCAATTGGTCGAAATTTCTCTGCTCGATAAAGCCTCGGGGGTTTCATGTGGAAAATTGCAGGACAGAAGAGCAAAGTCCCACGCGATTTGAAATGTTAGTAGTTGCAGTCGTTAAAAACGTGAGAGTGTGTGTCGACGCCTCGAGACACACATTGTCAAATTCAAAAGTTTAAGAGACAACCGTAAAGGAAGATGACTCTCGCGTCCAAAATATCAGGCTTTACGACTTTGCCAAGAAATGGATGCGACAAGTTGTGTACAACTTGCACTGAGAAATGTGTCTTTAAATTTCTCGAATTTTGTTAGAAAAGCCTCATTTATTTTCAGAATGTACTTTTTCTAAATTAGGCGACAAAACGGATACAATATGCTTCTGCAGAAAGATTATGTTAGCTGAAAATTCTTACAATTAGTTGGTTTTGTTAGTAACTTATATCTAATTTTTTGTTTTTTATTTGTGTTTCAGGTGAGTCAGGAGAGAAGGAATGGTGTACGCTGGCTTACTGGGAATTAGGTGGCCGTGTCGGTCGCCTTTATCCCGTGGAGCCAGAGACTGTAAATGTCTTTGATTCCCTGCACGATGGAGATGGTCTCTGCTTGTCGACCCTCGCCGAAAATCATCCAGCACCGCCTGCGGTTCAAAGGACCCGCAGCAAAATTGGACTCGGTGGGTGTCTCATTGTCTCACCCTTTTCCTTTTCTTGAGAACAATACGAAAAACAGTTCCCAAAGATTCCTTAAATTGGTTCCGCTTCCGAAATCTGGCAATCTTGAAAATTAGGATTTCTCATGCGATGCCAAACAAAGAAATGCTAAAAGGATTAAGAATCGAACAATTTCTTCAAACCTCTATAGCTTCGCGTTTGAAAATGAATTGAATGAATGAATTTGAATGTCAAATATAATCGTTCTAATGTAAAGCTTGCAAAATTTGGACAGTTTTCATTGACAATGTGCCTTCTTTTAAAAATCATTATCTTAACTCTTGATGTGACACCATTGAAAAACTCCTGCTGATTCATATGCTATTTTTCAGGTCTGATGCTCAGTCAGGAATCGGACGGCGTGTGGGCGTACAACAGGTCGGAAAGTCCAATCTTTGTAAACTCGCCGACCTTAGACGATCCGGAGTCCAGAACGCTGCTGGTCTACCGAGTTCCATCAGGTTTTTGCCTAAACATCTTCGACCGCACCAAGAATTTGCCGCGACCTTACGCGTCATCAACCCTGATGACGTCATCGTCCAGCACCACGTCGACAAATCCGAGCTTCGTCTCGGGTCCAGTCGACGTCAACTCCGTCCGCATCAGCTTCGCTAAGGGCTGGGGTCCCAAGTACTCAAGGCAGGAGGTCACCTCCTGTCCATGTTGGCTCGAAGTCCTCCTTGCACCTTGTAGGTGATCCTGTCTGCAATCCGCAGATTTCTGCAGGTCATCAAACACAATTCCGTCTAAGCTCAGACGACAAAGAGGGCTCAGGTTGGCCTTCCGGACTCGAGATCGCTGCTCACTACCAAAGCGCAATTATTTTGCGATCCTCATCGATCACGGGCGGACCAGAGGAAGCTTCGCCTGTCTTCAGGCCGGAGCAGGTCGACAGACAAAGAACTGATATTTCCTTCCAACCGGTTTGTCCGGAAAAGTTTTCCGAGGAAGAGAACTCTTCGTTGAATGCTGATAATCGCTCCCAGAACTCTTGGGAATTATATGAAGAGTATTTTGTAATTCAACGGAGAATTTGATGTAGAAAAATTGATGTGAGGGGTACATAAGTTTGAATTTTGGTCTAGAGTGTAGACCAAGTGCGTGACTGTATGGTAGATAAAAATGATTTTAAAAAATTGCAATGGATTGAAGGTTCAAATAATTCGCATATGATTTATATTAGGAACAGCAACACTTTTAATTTCCAAATGCAAAGCTGAGAATCTTTAACATTGAAAAATTTCTATATTAAATGTTAAAGATTGAATAACTTCATTTTCAAGGCGTTGCGAATTAAACACGTGAAAAAGATCCGTCTTATTTAAATTTTCAAAATTCAACCATTATAAATTTGAAGTTTTCAGCACTGAACAATCTTAAAGCTGAGCTTTCTAAATACATTCTTCTTAAACTGGAAAAGTGTCAATTTAGAAATTTTCGACATTGGAATATCCTGATTATTCTACTAAAAACTACCATTTTTTCTAAAATTTTGTATAAGATAGTACAAATTTGTAGAAAATCTTACGTATGTAGATTTCCCTACTTGAAATTTATTTTCTCAATATAATAGTACAAACATTAATGAAAAGTGAAAAGTGTAATTTTTGGTAATTTCAATTTTTTACAATTGTGATATATTGTAATTTATTGTATATGGTTCTCAAAGTACATTTCCCACAAGACACACTGTAGAATGTTCTAATGAAAAATATTCAAACTTGAGCAATTTAAAAATTGAAGACGTTCAAACATTACAATAAAAATTGGAAGCCTTCAAAATCACAAAGTGGGATATATTTACAAATTGTAAATGTAAAGCGTTCTTTCACTAATCTATCTACGTCATTTGAAGAAGTTATGTACCCTGAAATTGATGTCTTCGCAAAAATCAAGATCTAGAGTGATTGTATTTTCTAATTACGATCTAGAAAATGCATGGAAATCTTTTCCAGTCTACTTCCAGGGACTTAGCCTGATAGACTTGTTATTTAATTGTAAGTCTCCGCAACCTGCTTTAGCATGAGATCTATACCAATTAACAGATTTGCTAAAGCAACGTGATATGTGTTTTAGAACAAAGTGCAGAGTCTTCTGAAAAAGCAGAATTCTCTGAAAACAGAACAATGCCGAGAACAAAAAGCATGTCGTGCTAAATCAGGTTCTCGGTGACTCGAGATTGCGGCTTCGTCGGGAGACGAATTTAAAACCGTTTCAAAATTTGTTTCGGCGACAAATGTACATAAAACGTGCCTTCCTGCTTCCTTCTTGGTGCAATAAACTCAATAAAATTTCTAAATTTAAACTAAAGCGCCTTCGTCGTCGGACACGTGTTTTTATTCCCCACATTAGGAAGCACCAAACGGCCATTCGAGGGAGAAAAGTTAACTTTTCTCTGCACGTGTGCACATATACATAAATACACATACACACAGTCTCCAAAAAGAGCGTTTCGGACGAATGCATAGATTATCGTAACGCGCTTTTGTCACATATATACGTATTCATTCATACATTAGGAAAAATCATTCATTTATGAACATCGGTCATTATACATTGTCAAAATCTCACACAGAAACATATGCACACGTAAATATAATACGCGCCTAATGGCGCAAACACTCAATCGACTGATCGACCCGTAGTTTTTGAAACGTTAGTTATTTTTGTACAACCGCTTTTATAGTCGTAAAAGCGGACGTTACTTAATGTTATGCGATTTACCGAATATGGATTACGGATTACAAAAAAAAATCGCGATCGAAATGTGGTGATGTGTATATGTCGCGCAAAAATGTCTGTAATACGCATAGGTAGATAAATGTATCTACGTAAGATTGACTTTTAGATCATCATTGAAAATAATTGTAATAACGATAACGATTAGTGAATGAAATGGTTTCTTTTGACCGTGAGAGATCATTTTTCCTATTTATTATTTCAACCAGAATCTGGTATATTGATCAAAGATGATATATTCTTGGCGATTGGAGACAGATGAAAAAACGTTGGCCAAAATTAATGACCAGTAGACTGACAAAATTTAAGATCTTCGAATTAGAAACAACAATACTTGTAATTATTTATTTATTTATATTTGTTGATTTAAAATCTTAAATATTGAATTTGTCGCCAATCTTGAAAGTCTATTCTTTGAGCTTGTAGTCTAAATAAATTTTATTTTCTGGTAAATATCAGTTCGTACAAAATTAGAAACTACTTTTTTTAGAAAAAATGAAAAAGTGATCTTTCTTTCTTATGTATTAAAATAAGAAAAAGTAATTTGATTGATTTCAAACTTATTTTATTCAGTTGAAATTTCTATAAAGTTCAATCATTAGATCAGGAGTCCAAAAAGAAAGTGGGAGCAGCGCTGATTGTTATTACAATTATTTTTCCACGCGTTTTTATTTATAAATTTTTTAAGCCACAGCGTTTTGTAGATAATATTATTTATATTCTGTATGATAGAGTGAAGGCGAATTCAGTATAGGAGTTTGTAAAGAAGTACTGTAATTATTACAAATTTTATAAACGATAGACTGTTGTAAAAGGCCGGTGTTGAAAACGGTTAATGGAATATTGCGAATATGTAATAGCAAACTAAAAATTTTTAAATCCGTCTTTTTCTTCTATTCTTCGTTATTACCTGTAAGCGATCAGTGCCTTGTCGCTTAACGATTGACGATTGACAATTTTTTGTATCTCCAAATAGTCAAATCGAGTATCTTATTTAAATGAAATCGAAGGGGAGGTCCGGTACATCCGAAAATGCCATCTTGCGTCGCATTCGTTTCTGAGAAGACTATTTTCTTTTCTTTTTTTTAATTTCTCGACTAATTTCTCATTTTCTCTTGCGAGTCAGGCTTGCAATTTCGGCGTATTCCGTGCCCCAAGCAACGTGACGTGCCATTATTAATAATAATTATATAGTAATAACACTAATATTAATGATTCAAGACGTTTGCTATCGCCGTTTTACCTCCCCGTGTCTTATGGGTTGCCCTTAATTCATAGACAGGCGTAATTTTCTTTCAGGAAATGTATTTTTACAATTAAATACAACAAAGTACAATAATACGAAAATTATAATTTTTGGTAGAAATTTATAATTACTCGTAAAATTTTGTACTAGTGTCCGTTAAAAAAGTACAAAACTACACAGAAAACAAGCTAGAAATTAAAACTTTACATGTAATTACAAGTTTGTAGAAAAAACTGCAATTTTCACATTATTGTACTTTATTGTAATTTTGTTGCATTTTATTGTATTTGATTGTTCAAGCGCATTTCCATCAGGGCTGGTAGATTATGAGAAGCTACAAAATTTCTCCATTATTTAAACAAATAAAATGACAAAACGTTTACCATTTTTTGAATTTTGTATTAAAAAATAATCAGTAAAAAAATATTTGATTTCATTGAAAAGTTAGTTCGAAAAAAATGTACAACTGGATATTTTTTTTACTTTGAACTACAATTTCACTGAAATAGGGAAACAAAGAAATATATAAATGTTTGTAGCTTGTAGTATATAAGAAAGTTCAGCAAACAGAAAATTATGAAAAAATTTTATTCTTTGCAATTTGCCTTTTCACTTATTTTATTCTGTTGCGAAGTTTGTAATTACTACTACTTTAATGTACAAAATGTATACTTTTTGTAGTTTCTTATACAATTTTTGTATATTACAAAAGTTTAGAACTATTCTCAACAAATGCATCACATTTTTTCTTGTAGAAAACCGATTTTTATTACGCTTGTCAATGATTTAAATTATTCTGGATGGATGAAACGATCGACCGCTAAGAATGAAGACAGCTAGTTTTCCTAGGGATCACGTCTGTGAGACATAGTGCCTTTATAGCATTCACTGTTAATTAAATTAGTGATTAAAAGCGAAATTATTACTAATAATATATACTATATTGTTGTTATTGACAAAAGGCGGACTTACTTCGTTCACTCGTCTCTAAACTCTTTCCTCATTTTTAAATTAAAATTTTCCTACTTTCACACCTAGAAAATTTGTAAACCTTTTCAAATTGGTCCACAATTTTACAAAAATAAATAAAATATCATGAAAGATTTTACTGATCGGAAAGGCGAAACCGACTGAGTTAAATAATTCGCACGATCTATTCTATCGTTTTATAATGTCTGTATCGATGAAGCATGATTTTTCGTGGTTTGGTTTATGTTCTAGTCATTTTGGAAAATTGAAGAAAAAAATGGTTATGACATTGAAGACAATTGGTCTCGTTTTGCGGAAAGTTTCTTCGAGCCATATTGAAACCAAAGTCGAGACTCGATCGAACTAAATAAATTGATACTGTACAACAAAAATCTTAACGATTGAGAAATTTCACAGGAATTGTTTTCTGTTCCACTTTCCGCATCGATTTCAAATTTAAAGAAACGCGTTGGCAAAAGTAAATGACGAATTGAGCAACTATCTTGACGTGCAGACAATCAGAGGCACTATTAAGAATCAATATCAGCAACGAATAGATTTTTGCACAATTAGAATGGACTGAAGCCGAAAGAATTTGAATTCTTGCGAGGTACAAGGTGTTCGACAATCCTTCTCTAGATTAATCGCACAAAAAAAAAATGAATTTCAAGCTTTAAAAACCTTTGAAATTTGTATTCTTCTGAAAATTCAAGAAAATTATGCGTACGCAAATTCAAATAGAAACATGTACAACACTTTTAACAAAATGCAATTTTTTGAAGGGAGAGCTAGAAATTGTCTGAAATGCACAAATTTAAAGAGGGACATCTGAAACAATTGTTTGTGAAAGTTGTTCCTAAAGAGAGGCCTGTTGAATTTGTAATTAGATGATCTCTAAAATGAACGATCGAGTCGAAAGCAACGTATTCAGAAAAAAGTTGATACATTATAGATACGAAGTTTGTACGAAGTGCGAAGGTTTTAATTGGGCATTTGAAAAAAACGGTTGATACCCTGGCGAACTACAATAATTACTGTTTATTGTATATATCTTGTACATAACAACCACACACGCACACGCGTAATCGTATATTATATATGTAAATATTATTATTACTGCTGTAATAATATAGATAAACGATTAATAAGAACTTAATTTAGCAAAAAATAATGATATTGTATAACAATTGTAATTATTTAGGTACATCCCGAAAACTTATATATTATTTTAAATATTACTATATTCAATTCCAAACGAGTAACACGCTTACTAAGCGATTACGATGTATCGATGATCAAGGGAAACCCTCCTTTCATTTTTACGAAAAATATACGAAATTATGAATTTGTATGTGATGTCTTCACTTATTTCATACCATAACAGGTTTCTAAAAGTGTTAAGAAGTATAAGAAACTTTTTAATTGCATTATGAACAACAATTGCTAATTGGTTTGCATTTTTGTAAAATTAAAAAAAAAAGCAAATATTTTCAGATCGTTAAAATAAATTTTGGCAATAGAATGTGTATGTAAATTTATATTTCATTACTTAGTTGAAATGTATTTTTAGAATAAAATACAATACATTGCAAGAAAATGGTATTTTATCTAAATTTTTTAAATTGCATTATGAATAAAATTGAACAGGAATTGCAAATTGGTTTATAAACAAAATTGTAACATTAAAAATAAAGCCAATTTTTCCAGATCGTTAATCTGGTAAAAATGTATTTTCAGAATAAAATACAAGAAATTGCAATATAAGAATATTTTAATTTTTTGTAAAATTGTTAAATTGCATTATGAATAGAAATGAACAAATTGAACAGGAATTGCAAATTGGTTTATAAACAAAGTTGTAAAATAAAAAATAAAAAAATATTTTCAGATCGTTAAAATGAATTTTGGCGCAACAGAATGTATATTTAAATTTATATTTCATTACGTGGTTAGAAATGTATTTTCGGAATAAAATACAAAAAATTGCAATATGAGAAAATTTTAATTTTTTATAAAATTTGTAATTGCATTACGAATAAAAATTGACCAGGAATTGTAAATTGGTTCATAAGGAAATTTGTAAAATTAAAATTACGCAAATATTTCGAGATCGTTAAAATGAATGTTGGCAATAGAATAGGACGACTGAAAAATCCCGAAAAATAAAATTCCCGAATTGTAAAATCCCCAAATAATAAGATTCATGAATTGGAAAATTCCCGAATAATAAAATTCCCGAACATTTCATAATATTACGGAATTGGAAATTTTCCGAATTTGAAAATTCCCGACAGAAAATTGCCGAATTATAAGATATCTGAACTAGAAAATTCCCGAATTTAAACTATTAAAGTTTTTCAATAAATTTTATTTATTTATTAAAAATACAATAATCAAATATTTTTATATATAAAATTATAATTGAAAAAAATGTCCATCCAGAAATATATATTTTTCAATTATAGTTATTTTAAATTCAAACAATGTTAGAAACTTTAAACATTAAAAATAATTGTTTAATACAAATATTTGATTGTTGTATTTTTAATAAATAAATAGTATCTATGAGCCAAATGTAATTGTAATTAAATTCGGGAATATTCTACTTCGGATGTTTTATAATTTGGCAATTTTCTGTTCGGAATTTTATTATTCGGAAATTTAAAAATTCGCTAATAATATAAACTGTGGGGAATTTTATTATTCGGGAATTTTCCAATTCGTTAATATTATACCCTGTTCGGGAATTTTATTATTCGAGAATTTTATAATTGAAGAATTGTATTATTTAATATTTTAATTTATTATTTAATTCGGGAATATTCTACTTCGGATGTTTTATAATTTGGCAATTTTCTGTCCAGAAATTTATTATTCGGAAATTTTAAAATTCGATAATAATATAAACTGTGGGGAATTTTATTATTCGAGAATTTTCCAATTCGTTAATTAATTAATTAATTAATTAATTTTATTATTCGAGAATTTTATATTTCGGGATTTTTCAATCGTTCCAATAGAATGTATATTTAAATTTATATTTTATTACTTCGTAGAAATTTATTTTCAGAATAGAATACGATAAATTGCAATATCAGAAAAATGAAAATTTTTTTATTGCTTGTATAATTTTGTCAGTATCCGAATTTCAAGAAACAATGGTTGTTTCTAATATATTTTTGGTAATTTTCTACATACCAAGTTTAGAAAAATTATTGTATCAAAATTTTTATGACAATAGTTTGCCAGAATTTTCTAGTCAAAATGTTACATGTACATTTTTAAATACTATAAAATCTTTCAATTTGCAGAAATGTCCCTGGTAAAAATATATTTTCACAATAAAATACCCTTAAATACGAGTAAAAAGTATTATTGTATGAAATTGTAATTTTCTTTAAATGTGTAAAACTTGTATAATTCTGTGCAAGTATACGAATTCTAGCTAAAGGAAGATTTTTTTTGTAAATTTCTATGATTTTTAAAAAACAATGACAAAAATCTACTGGAATTAATCAAGAATTTTGTGATTCGGATACTTGAAAGTTCAGAAAATTTCAGTAATAATAATTTTTACAACAAAAAAGTTTTAATATGTATGTCTTTTTAAGAAGCTCACATATTCATTTATGAGAATTACCTTTGTTAGAAAGGAATCTGATATAAAATTGAAGAAAACTTTGATTATTCAATAAAAACATTTATTAACATATCATAAAGTAAAATTATATATACACATTTATAACTGAACACTAAAAAAGGGCACAAGCCATAATCTCTTATAAACATTCATGAATGAAAAATTATACATTCAAGAAGTTTGACTCAAAAAGCTAAACTCATTCACAATAGTTACATTCTAAGTCAACAATGATCCCTTATTTAATTTGATTTAATTTTGTGAGAAGGGAAATTAATTATAAATAATATAATTGGATAATACATTGGCATTGGGGTATGTATCAATTAACAAGCTTTGCGAAGAAAGTATCTGAGATTCGCTCATATTTACAAAATCAGGCAATGATACTTAATCCACCCTATTGTGCATTGTTTTATCTTGTAAACTCGATTCTTTTTTTATGTCATTGATGACATTTGATTCATGTCAAATGCACTTTACTTCAAATATTTTATTTTTACATTCGAGGAATGGATATCGTACATCAAACATCAGATTATTTTCTTTATATAAATGACCAAATACAAACGCTGATAGAAATTTACTTTCAGATTAAAACACAATAAATTACAATATAAAGTACAACAATTTGAGAATTGTTTTTTTGTTTTTTGTAATCATTGTAAAATTTGTAAGTATCTTGATTCTAGCAAAAATAGTACACATTTACAAAATTATACAAGTAATTACAAATGTTTACAAAAAAAAAAATTTTGACATTGTCGTAATTTATTGTAATTTATTCTATTGAAAATAAATTTCCATCAGGGAAATATAGAAATTCATGAAGCGATAAAGAAAGTAAACGAAATTGCAAATTCCTGAGACAGTTTCGCGTATCAATAATTTGAAAGATTGTCGTCTAAATTAAATAAAACAATTAATTGCCTATTATAATCCTGCATAGAGCTGAAACAAATCTATAATACGGGAATCAGTTGCTCTACTTTTCAATAAATTAATAGTCGATTATAACATATGTTACTAAATAAAATATATAAGACTAAATAAATTATTAACAAAGATAAATTAAAAAATTTTAAAATAACATTGTATCCTTATGATATAACACACTTAGCACACAACATACAGTATACACAGACATCCTACAAATATTCAAGGCACTGAAATTTGAATTGGCGACTATATGGAGTTATTCTGACTAAAAAGTTTGCCGGAAATCATGTTCTTCCAGCTGACAAGTTCTATTCAATTTGGATATGAATACGGTGAAAATGACTAGCTTCAACTTTTCGAACGAGGAATCAAGAAGCCCAGGAAACCGCCAACTGTTTTTAAACAAAATATCGATTTAATTAATATACAAGATTCAATGTTTAAAAAAATGAAATCTCTGTAAAAAGGAATTTGGTTTATATTTTTAATAAATGAGAAAATACTTACGGAGGACCATAGATCCGACCAGGAAAATTGGCACCTCACAACTGATGTCTAGAAGCATTCCAAAAATTAGGTTGCTAGCTATCGCTCCTAATCTTCCGAAGCAGACCGATAAACAAATAGCCATTGCTCCAACGTGCGTTGGAAAAATGTCAACGACAACTCCGCTAAGTGCAAAATTTGCAGTTGCAATTGCCAGCGAAAAAATACAGGAGACGATCAGATTTTGAGAGGATGATCTTACAAAATAAATGGCCACACTGGAAATGCCAGCCACAAGCATAGTTGTCACTGAAATGAAAACAAAGGCATTACAAATAATCATTAGAATTTGAAAAATATTAGTAATACATAATTGGGAAATGTAATATTTTACACCCGAGTAAAAAAAAGGTCCCATTGAGATCCCGGCTAAAGTTTCGCTATAGTACTGGGTATTATTATTATTATACCATTAAGCCATTTCCCTTTCGGGGTAGGCGTGACTTGCTCGGTTGGAAAAAGGTGAGAAGACAAAATTCAAGTATCTGAAAAAATAGTTTTCTATGAGTTAAAAAATTGAAATAATATTATTGGTAATTAATTATAAGAGAAAAAAACTACACAAAATAATTATTTTGACAATAGTTTTTGTAATTGAATTTTTTTTACTATCGCTTCTTACCTATTTTGAAAAAACTGTTGGATTTTAATAAATCATGGCCCCTATAACTCTACTGTTTCCAATTTATAAAATAAGTGAATAATCTTCAAATATAGTTATTTGTTTAAAAAACTTTTTAAATTGTTTTACCGATTTCAGTCATAGACAAATTTACTTTCAAAACTGGAAACAGTAGAGTTGTAGAGAATGTTTTCTCTAAAAAAAATAAGTCAACATTTATTCAAATTCAACTATTTTTCAACAAATAGTAAGAAGCGATAGTAAGATAAAATTCAAGTGCAAAAAAAGCATGGGTAAAATAAATGTTTTTTGTATGTTTTACAATTTCTTCGTTAAAAATAATGTTTTCCATTTGAAATATCATTATCAGTAATACTATTTTGCTTCTTAAATCATAGAAAAACTATTTTTTTTCAGAGATCTAATTTTTGGCACGACGAATAAATTAAATTTCCAGGAGAAAAAAAAACATGAGAAAGTACATTCAAGAGTTGATAAAGTTATATAGATATATAAACAGACAGTTGCAAAAAGTTAGTACTTTTGGAGAAAAATATCGTCCAAAATCTTTCTTTTTCCACCCAGAAAAAAATTGTTCTTTAACTAAAAGAAATGTTTTCTTGGATAAATATTTGATTGAAAAACAACTTTTTTTTTTGTGGTTGCTTCTGAACCGATCTATTTAGATTATTAAATTTTCCAAATAGGAAAAGAAACAATCCAAAACACTTATACATTTCTAAAATTGCTAATATTTAAAACATTCTTTACAAAAATTTAAATAAAAAGATTTCTTTCAAGAAATTGAGGTAAAAATTATTTGGCCTCAATTAAAAGAACTCTTAAAATATTCATAAGCTGTTGAATCAACCAAATACTCCATCTACCAAAAGATTTTGTTAGAACGACTAACAAATTTATTTGGGTCAACCAAATATTTTTTTGTCCGTGTAATAACCATATTCTATGATTAACCCAACAAAAATTTTGTTGATTCAACCAAATCGTTTTCTGAGTGTGATAGTCATGAAAGTGCCGTGAATAATTTGATTTATTTTTTAAATTGTCTTTTTAACCGCTAAGTAATATAAAATATATAAATGAAACATCGGAAACATGTTACGAGGCAAATAGAACGCTCAAAAGCGAACAATTACAAAAAAATTATTTTTAAAGTGTTTAAACAATTTTTTTGAAAATTCGAGATACGCAAAAATTAATAGCACCATTCGATTTAGCTAAAAAAATTATATAAATTCTATGTATTTCACCATTTTTTTAAGGATTAAATTTTCCAATATACGATGAACTTTATACTTAATTTTTCCGCAGAATCGAATAGTGCTATTAGTTTCTAAGAATCTCGAATATTTGAGCAAATTACCTAAATAAAACTGATTTAAACCATTTAAAAGTCAAATTTTTGTACCTCAATGTGCTGTGGTATTTTAGAGAATTTTTAACTCAATAAAACGTGTTTCGAAGAAAGTGGCACTTACATGAATATGCCGTGACACCCTTCAACTAAAGTAACAGATAAGTTCAAAGTATGTCCCGTATCACTAGGACTTTTTTCAGGACAAAAGTACCGGAATAGTCCCAATTAATTTATGTTTTATTTTAAACTTTTACAATTCGCAAATAATTTTTGCGACAAATCTACTAAAAAATTTCAATTTCATCGTATTCAAAATTTGTACAAGTGCTCGTGATATTTACGCCCCAAAAAAGTTCAAAATATGTCCCGTTTCTTGTAAATTACAAAAAAAGTATGACTTTACTAGTTCTTTCGTCCTTAAAAAGTCCTGGCGGAGTGGGACATATTTTAAAGTTTTTAAAATACTTTAGTCCTATTTCAGCAGTACTTTTTCGGACAAAAATCCCATCCCCATGGGATCTCAATGGGATTTTTTTTTACTTGGGAAGTTTAGGGGAACAAATATCCACATCTGCTCTGATATTTTCAAAATTAAATACTATAAATTACAATAAAGCACAATAATGTGATAATTTTAATTTTTCATAACTGAATTTATTGTCAAATTTGGTAAAAGTGTCTGAACAAAAAAGCAAAAAACTGTAGTTTCTGGTGGATTTTTTCTATTGTTTTTTTTATCGTTAAAAGTTGTAAAACTCACAACAACAACAAATTCTAGTAGAAACCACAATGTTTTGAAGCTTTTAATAAATTTTACGAGTATAATTACAATGTTCACAGTTTTTAATTTATTGTATTTTATTGTGAAAATTACATTTCCATCAGCAAATGATTCATTTTATAGCTAAAATTAATTTTAATGATCTGGAAGAGAGGCAATAAATCTTCATGTGGTCAGGATATATATATATATATATATATATATATATTTATATACAAATTGTAGGTTGGTCTTCACCTTCTGATACAAGTTATAAAAAGTTTAATAGATTTTCAATTTGACAATTTAATTAAATTTGATAATAAACCAAATAGAAATTCCTGTTCAATCTGTTCACTTTGATTTATAATGAAATAAAAAAATTTATTGTATTTCTTATTTATAAAAAGATGTTATGGGATTAAATATGCACATGATTGCATTTTTTTGTGAATATACGCCGTTTCCACCAGGGTACTTTTTAAAAAAATGTATAAAATACACGTATATAATATATGTATGAAGTCCGAAAAATTAACATTTTGTAAAAGAAAGTACAAACAATTTGTAGGAAACTACAAATACCCCTAGTGGAAATATATTTTCGTAATCACATACACTGGGAGTCCTATTTCAGTCCCTCCCATTTAAGTCGTTCCGAGAATTGTTGCCGCTGACTGTTTACGTTCTGAGCGAGCGAATATTGTGTTCCCTTTAAGTTAAGGCCACGTAGGAGCTAGCTAAAAACCGGGCTTAAATAGGATTCCCAGTGTACAATAAAGTAGAAGGTTAAGAAAATTGTATCTTTTTGTATTGGTAAAAGATTCCGAATTCTAACCAAAAAAACCTACGTAGTTCCAAGTTACCGTTTTCCATTATTTTTGTACCTAATCCTTAAAAATTGTAGAAAGTTATCAAAAAGTCGATTAAAAACTACAATTTTTGTTGGAATTTTGACACTTAAGAAATTCTACACGTAATTAGAAATGTTTGCCAAAATTACAATTTTCACATTATTGTCATTTATTCTATTTTATTACAAAAATGTCTTTCAAGTAAGGTCATTTTTGAAAAAGTTTGTAAAATAGACGAATAAAGTTGAAGAATTAAATTTTTTGTCAAAGAAAGTACAAATTGCTATAAAATCTTACAATTATTGTAGAAATATTCCTGGTGTAAATGTATTTTCACAATGAGATTCAATAAAATACAATAAAATAGAACAGTGAGAAAAGTGTAATTTATTGTAAAAAAATTTTAATTACTTGAAAAATTATTTAGGTGTCCAAATTCTTGCAAAAAATTATAGTTTAATATCATAGAAAATTGCAGAAAAAATCTACTAGAAACTACAATCTTGTGCTGAAATTTGAAAACTCTTGTAAAAAAAAACTAATCAAAGCAGGCGCCATCCGCCTACAAAAAAGGGTTTCGCGCTTATGCCCTTTTGGTATTACAAACTCTAGCGTTTATACTCCTTTGGTGTGCGAAATTTTGGCGCTTATGACCTATGGGAATTCCAAAATTTGGCGCTAATGCCATATTAGCGTGCCAAATGTTGGCGCTTATTATTTTTTTTTTATTTATTATTTTTATATATTTTATATATTATTATTTTTCTGGAATTCCAAACTATGATGCTTATACCCTTTTGCTGTGAGAAATTTTGGCGCTCATGCCATTTTGGAATTCCAAAGTTTAGTGCTAATGCCTTTTGGTGTGCCAAATGTTGGCGCTTGTGCCCTTTTGGAATTCTAAACTTTAGCGCTTATACCCTTTTGGTGTGCCAAATGCTGGCAATTATGCCCTTTTGGAATTCCAAATTTTGGCGCTAATGCCATATTAGTGTGCCAAATGTTGACGCTTATGATCTTTTGGAATTCCAAACTATGGTGCTTGTACCCTTTTGATGTGACAAATTTTGGCGCTTATGATCTTTTGGAATTCCAAACTTTGGTGCTTATACCCTTTTAATGTGAAAAATGTGGGCGGTTATGCCATTTTGGAATTCAAAACTTTGGCACT
>CAKNYM010051582.1:22868-38809 GCA_932195095.1 Andricus curvator | reverse complement strand
AAAAATGTGGGCGGTTATGCCATTTTGGAATTCAAAACTTTGGCACTCATACCCTTTTGCTATGACAAATGATGGCAATTATGCTATTTTGGAATTCCAAATGTTGGCGCTTATTCCCCTTTTGGAATTTCAAACATTGACACTTATGCCCTTTTGAAATTTCAAACTTTGGCGCTTATGCCCTTTTGGTTTGACAAATTTTGGGATTTATGCCCATTCAGAATTCTAAACTTTGGCACTTATGTCCTTTTGGTTTGCCAAATATTCGCACTTATGTCCTTTTGGAATTTCAAACTTTGGTGCTCATGCCCATTTGCTGTGCCAAAGGTTGATTTGGGCGGGGGAAAAGTAAGACGGACGAACGAATGGACACCCGACATTTCTACCAGGATTGACATAAAATTTAAAAAAAATTGATAGAAAAAAAGCCCCTGAAATAAGAAATTTTGCCTTCCCAAAATTTATAGTTTGAAATTCAAATTTTGTAGTTTTGTGATTCAAACTAATAATGCTAGAATGGCATTTCACGTTTTAGGGGATTTCAGAGTCTACCATAAAGATAGAAAAATCTTCAGAATTTGTTTTTTAAATGAAAAAACTTTTAGTCTTTTAAATAGATTCCTGAAAAATATTATCCACCATGTGATATTGTATTTTTCGAGTTATAAATTTTAAGTCGTCGATTCAGCAACAAAATTGAGTAACAAATACTCATTGCGTGTCAAAACATCATGACAAATCTTTGTTGGCATGCAATTTTGTGCCTTTCAATAATATATTTGCTGATTGAGGAAACAAATTTGTCAAACTTGCATAAAATAATTGTTAAAAGGATGAATTTTCCAAACTTACCGGGTATGGTTCGTCTTCCCACTCGATCTGCCAGATAACCGGAAGCGATATTTCCCAATAGA
The DNA here is from genome assembly GCA_932195095.1 of Andricus curvator. Lineage (NCBI taxonomy): Eukaryota > Metazoa > Arthropoda > Insecta > Hymenoptera > Cynipidae > Andricus > Andricus curvator. The sequence goes on along the minus strand of CAKNYM010051582.1, from coordinate 37,895 downwards.
CAAACTGCGTTAATGGTCAAAGTGTTTATAAACACTTGTTCATTCATACCAGTACATGCAGGAATAGAAATGTCCCTTTTACTCAATCTCAACACTTCAGTCTTATGTGCGTTGTTTATCAACTCGCAAACAGACACCGAAACATTGGGATGAAGTTTGTAATGCGATTCGAAGCGGTTAAACAATTCTGGTAACCAGAGTCCCAGTCCGTAGTAGCTGTAATGAAGAAAATTGAAACAATCGAATTTTCAAGTAAATTAATTCGAAAGGTTTCATAAATTTCACTTACCCGAACATATTCAAGAAAAATATTGAGGAGCTGAGAACAATATATTTCAACAACGGAGGGGCTGTCAACGCTCTAATTTGATTCCAGATGTTTCTCAATAATTCTGTTAAATTAGAATCAGCCTTACAGGCTTCTAGTTCCTTTGCACTCATACCATATTCGCCCATAAGATATTTCACCTGTGATAAAGAGAATAAAGGTAAAAGATTAGCTGTTTCTAATTAGTCTAATACAAATGAAATTGAGAAATATTTAAATAAAACAATATTATTTACCGGATATTCACTTTCATCGTGACCAGTATTGATGGCATACATTTTCCTCAGAACCTGGAGTGCCTCCTCGGTTCTGCCCTTGGCCACCAAAAATTTCGGACTTTCAGGATAGTTGATGCCTATTAGCGAAATCAGTAAAGCAGGGAGACCAGTCAACAAAAGAAAGAGTCGCCATGAATTAAAAACAAATCCCTGAATCCTCAATGAAAACGATAATGGGATAATCGTCCATGCCAAACCTGAAAACAGATAAAATTGAAACAGCTGTAAACAACTTTCGTAAATTTATTAGGGACTTTTAGTAGCCATTTAAAAATGTTTATCCTTGTCCTTGTCAATCAGTATTGAATACACGGACTGCAATCATGATTTTTCAGAAATAAAAAATTGTTTAATTAAGATCTCTTGGCATTTAGTGGCCAATAAATTTCTCATTAGCCATTAAAAGAGTTTTTCAATTTTTTGTTATGATCTGTTAACTAACCAGGTAATATTAACCAGGAAATAGTCCAGAAAAATCCAACGTAGCAAATGCTCTTTGAACGCTGCTTTTCTGAATGAAATTCTCCTAGGTATGTGAAAACTAAAGCACCTGGTGCACCAATTCTGTAACAAAAATTTCCAATTATTTAATTATCTTTCATTAATGTTTATTATTGATTATTTAATGAAAAATCCTTACGTGAATCCACCGATAGTTCTGAAAATAAGAAGCATAGTGAAACTCTGCGACATGCTTGCCAATACGCAGACAAAGCTATCAGTCATCAACGTTCCCAAAAGTATATTTTTTCGACCGTAAGCATCTGAAGCTATTCCCCAAACCAACGAGCTTATCACGCCACCTAAAAAATGTTTATTTTTATAAAATTGCCTATATAAGTATTCTTCATTTATTTACATTGATTTATGCAGGTATATAAAGTATTTCAAGATTTTAAAAGATTATACAATTACCGACCTACTAAGAAGGCCACGTTTAAAAATCCCTTTTCTTCAGACGACAATTGTAAATCGCATCCCGCTGCTGGTAAAATATAGGCATTAACTCCGTTTTGCAAACCAGCACAGAGAAACATAACTCCACAAACCAACACAAATCCATAGTGAAATCTTCCATAGCCTAAAGAAATTTGATAATATTCAAAATTAGAAACAAAAATAATTAGGCACAGAAAAATCATGGAGAAAGAGTTTTCATTTTTTAAACTCACCACAAAGTTTGAGAGCTTTTTCATAGTCGGCACTCTCTTCCTTAGATTGAAAAGTATTCTCTGAAAAGAAAAGAGGATGTGCGTAAAAAATTGAGAAAATAGTCTTCAAAATATTGGTTTGAAATTAAAATTGATCAACGTGGAATCTTAAAAAAATGTTATTTTATAATTCAGGATTTTTACTTTTAAATTGTTCACATTATAACTACTTTAATTTTAAAAAATCGGAACATTTATGGAGCTGGTGCAAATTTTTATTTGTTTACTATTTCATTTCAATTATAAATTTGTATGGCTGATTGCAGGCTAAATTGGTTAATTTTATACTTATGAAAATCTTAGTATAGTTAAAAGTCGAATTATCAACTTTAATTCTAAACGCAGTTAATAATTATCACTATTTTGCGTAATAGTTTTTATATAACGTACGGTAATGCTCCATATTAATTTCTCATACTATAAAATGAGAGGATGGTTTGAAACGCTGAGATAAAAACCAACTGAATCGTGAAAATCGTCATTTTTCCATATTTTCTAAATATTTGTACCTGTTCTGCATATATTTTAAAGAGATTTTTGAATTTTTTTATTTTAATATAGTCGCACATTATAAATGTGTGATAATTACGTCATACGATTCCTACCATACCGACATTTTTTTTCGCAACAATTTACGTTCACGCGAATTGAGATATCGAGTTTCCCATTTGGGAAATCAAATAAAAGGCACTAAAGATTTATAAAGGTTTATAAAGGTTTATATATTGCTATTTATTTGAATTTAAAAAAATCCGATTATTAGAAAAAAAAGTGTAATTCTAAAAAATTAGGAGTATACAAACGTTCTTTAGAGCCTTTTCAGTACTGCTGAAGTAGGACTTAAGTACCATAAAAGTTCAAAATATGTTCCGTTTCACCACGACTTTTTTAGGACAAAAGTACCGGAGAAGTCATACTTAATTCTTTTAAACTTTTTACAAGTACTGCTAAAATAGGACTAAAGTACTATAATAGTCTCTTTATCCGAGCGTCAATTTTGCAAACACGCGAGGATGAAAAGACGCTTCACTCCTTGGTACATATGATACTTTATATAACAAAGGTATGATATCCAAGTTTATCACCATTGGCATTTGAGGTTAGGTCGACGTGGCCATAATCGTATACGGGCAACTGCGAATACACATGCGCGCTGTACGATTATGAGCCCATAATACTCCTGGAGTATTATGGACTTATTATTGTACTGTGCGCATGTGCATTTGCTCTCGCTCCTTCTGTTGTGTAAACGGCTACTTTTAGAACTCAAAAGACGCTGATAAAACGCGTAAATCATGTCTGTGTTACATAAAATTTCAAAATATGTACCGTTTAGCCACGACTTTTTATGACAAAGGTACTGCACACAATTTCTACTTAATTCTTTTGAATTTTTTACAAGTCCTAAATAATTTTTGAGATAAAAGTATATGTACTAGAAAAGTTATATTATATTTTTTTCGAAATTTTTACAAGTGATGATCGGATTTATTTCCCAAAAAAATACTGCTGAAATAGGACTGAAGTTCCAAAAGAGTTTAAAATGTTGTAATAATGGTTTAGGACTTGTAAAATTCAAAAAGAATTAAGAGGGACTTTTCGGGCACTTTTGTCTAAAAAAAAGTCCTGGTGAGCCAAGACATATTTTGAACTTTTTTTGGTACTTCAGTCCTATTTCAGCAGTACTCTTTTGGAATATAAATCCTATCAGCAGTTGTAAAAATCTCGAGAAAAAACTCGAACTTATCTAGTACTTTTGTCCCAAAAATGATTTAGAACTTATACAAAAAAAAAAATTAAATGGGAATTTTGCGGTACTTTTTGTCCTAAAAAAGTCCTGGTGAAACGAGACATATTTTTTTTGTTACTTTAGTTCTATTTCAGCATAAATTATTTAGAAAATAAATCCAATCAGCGTTTGTAGAAATTTCGAAAAAATAAAACTTTTCTAGTGCTTTTATTTCAAATTGGGCTTTTAAAATTTTTAAAGAAAAGTTGGTACTTAAGTACTGATTTGTATCATACCTACTACTTTAGCGGGACTTTATCCGGGATCTTAATTCCAGTTATTCGATTTTCAAAGCTTGAATTTTAAATATAGTTTCACAGTTTAGGATAGGGGAGAACACCCTACAGTAAATAATGATTTACAGCAGCTAGTCCTAATTAACTGAAAATCTGACAAAAAATATTAGTTATTTTTCTTAGTATAACATTTAATTTTCAACATGAAAAAAAATTTTTTGCTTCTACATTATTCATACTTTTTACCTAAATGACACATTTCTATGGCATGTTTATACATTAGAATCAAAGTTTAAAGTTTAATGAACAATATTTATTGATATAAAGTGTTCTTTCTTTATTATTTACAAATATTCGAGGACTTTTTATTTGACATTACATTTTCCAACAGTAGATAACCAAGAGTAATCGAAAAATTTTGCTGTCAAAATTAGGCAGCTCTGCGAATCATCACGCAGTTGATTCAAGTTAAAGGTTGTGTTTGTTTGTTTATTTTAATTCGTGATATTTTTTAATTTATGTTTTTTTAAGTAAATAACAAAAAAATAGTATAAATTTGTAGTTATTAAAAAGCCCAGGAATTTTAGTTGTGTTCAGGAGTTACTCGGAAAAGATATCATTTTTAGGACTAAGGTATGTACAAATTTTGCACTTTTCCGTCATCACAAGTCAGGTTAAATGGTATGAAGATTAAACAAGTCGTACCAATCGTACCAATCTCACAGAATATCAGAGAGAAAAAAAATGTTAATAATTTAAACTTTTGCGATTTTTGTGAAATAATCATAGTTTCAACTTTTATTTTCTCAATAAATTGACTTTCATTGTAAGTATACTAATGATAAATTATAATGATCGAGAATTGAGTATTCTGTCATGCCCAGAAGCAATCCTAGAAACGATTATCTATTGATGGATAGAGGTGTCAAAATCGTATCCACTTGACCAGGTCTAATAAAAATGTTTATTACAGCTTATTCACTAATTTCGTGATATTTTTTTCTATAAGAATATTCAATGGAATATGTAAGCTTTATTAAAAAACGAAAACCTTTCTTTATTTTTGGAAACTGATGCAGTTAAATACTGTTGATTTTTTCGCCATCTACTGTAGGGTGGTTCCCCCTATGTCCAAATTAAAATATGTAAATTGTTCCGTTTTGAAAGTTTTAGTTCAAAAAATATTTGGAAACGGTGGAAACGTAGAAAACGATGTTTTTCCGGAGGGACTAGGGGAATGAAACTTTTTTGGGAATCTTTGAACATCAAATTGAACCATTTCAAGACATAAAATTGTAGGTCTCGGAGTTAGGACATTTTTTAGAATTGTCGTACTTTTTTTACTATCTAAGGAGTAGAAACAAAGAGGTTCCGGAAGAGCTGAGGGATGAAACTTATTTGGGTATCTTTGGACATCAGTTGGAACCATTTCAAGACATTAAAATTTTATGTCTCGGAGTTAGGGAATTTGTAAAAAATTTTGATCAATTTTGTTTTATCTCACGGGTAGAAAATAAGGGTGTTTTGGAAGAGATAGGGAAATTAAACTTTTTTTTTTGTATCTTTCGACAGCAAATTTTTTGTTGACATCAAACATTCTAAGCCATAAAATTTTAGTTCTCGAACTTACGGCATTTTTTGGAATTTTTTTCGATTTATTATTATCGTAGGGGTAGAAAACAAGGGTGTTCCAGGGAGCTGTGGAGATGAAACTTTTTTGGTATCTTCAGACATCAAATTAAATAATTTTCTTACAATTTTAGGTCTCGATGTTAGGGCCTTTTTAAATTGGGACGTTCAGGAAGACCCAGAGGAATTAAACTTTTTAGGATATCTTTGAACGTGAAATGGTCCCATTCTAAGCAATACATTTTTAGGTCTCGAAGTTTGGGCATTTTTTTATTTTTCTATATCTTAATGGTAGAAAATGGGGATTGTTCCGGAAGAGATAGAAAAATTAAACTTTTTTGGGTATCTGTGGACATCAAATGAAACTATTTTAAACATTAAAATTTTAGGTCTCGAAATTAGAGCCTTCGTCGAGTTTTAAATATCTTAGGGATAGAAAACCAGGGTCTTCCAGAATAGCTAGGCGAATTAAACTTTTTGGCTATCTTTTAATACCGAATAGAACTTTTTTAATCCATACAATTTTAAGTCTCGAAGTTAGGGCATTTTGAGCATTTTTTCGAATTTTTAATATACTTTTTAAGGGTAGAAACGGGGGTGTTCGAGAAGAGCTAGGCGGATGCAACTTTTTGATGTATCTTTGGACACCAAATGGAACCATTTTAAGCCGTAAAATTTTATATTTGTAAGTTAGGGTATTTTTATGATTTTTTCTAATATCAGTGGTTGAATTAGGGTGTGTTCCGGGAGACCAAATTATCTTATCATCAATAGTAAAATTTTAGGTCTCGGTTTACTGAAATTTTGTGAGCGTATAGCACAAATATTTTATAATCGGAATGTTGTAAAATGAATAGTTTTCCTGATAAATTATTTTTATGCAGCTATAAAATAATCACTTAATAAAACGTTTAGCTTTTCTGAGTTAAATATAGCAGAAACGATTAGCTTTTTCCGCGAATTTCACGTACGCAATGACACAGATAATTGTAAGGTATGTCACTCAAATTTTCTAAAATATATATTTGGATCCACTCGAAATACCGAACACTATCTACAGAGCACGTGCCATTTATAAAACAGTTTCAAACAAAAGGTTAGCACTAAAACAGACGCATGCGGAAAAAAATAATCACGGAACAATTCGTTTGATAATTAAAAAAACTCTACATATCCATCCACACGGATTTATCCAAACGACTAATATATGAATACTTTATGGGGCCGTCCATATACCACGTGGACAATTCTTTACTAATTTTTGACACCCCCCCCCCCCCATGTGCACAAACGTGAACTTTTGACCCCCTATGTATTTTCTGTACACGTGGATTTATTTCATATTTTATGAAAATATGGATATTCTTGGTATTCAAAAGCAACGAAACCAAAAGGAGCTGTGAATGGGCTGAAAATTCGGTTTGTCCTAAAAACATACGCTTCATGATAAAGTAGGAAGTCCAAACAAAAACTAGTGAACATTTTTTTAGTTTTTCATGTTTTTCTGAAAAGTAATCCGCAGATTCAGGAGAACGCGAGTCTACGTTAGGGTGGTCCAAAAATATATTGAAACTTTGTTTTGAATACTTATGCATATCGACCCCAAATTTGTGCTAATTCACAAAAAAATAATTGCTTTTTTTAAATCATACCCTAGTAGAAATGTCCGTAGTATGCCGGAATTCACCACCGGCAGAGTACTGATTCAGTACTGACAGCCAGTACTGACCTCCGGAATCCTGCCAGTACTGGCAGAACGTTGGTCTGAAGACCGAATCAGTACCAGTTCGGTGGTAAATAAAAATTCTTATTTGTTAAAGAAATTCTTAAAAATGCTACTAGAATGTTTTCGAAGGATGAAAAATATCAAATCGTGGACAAGATTTTTTTTTCACTCAAAAATTGTTTGAAGTCCCTACATAAAAAAGCATGTTAAGTGTTCTAGAAAATCAAACTCTAAAAATAAAAATTATTAAAATGTTCTAAATATATATATATATATATATATATATATATATATATATATATATATATATAATTTATGGTAAAATATTTTTTAATCCGACTTTCTAAAGATCAAATCAACGCGCGTCAACATAAGAGACCCGTGCGGAAAATGTCTTTTTTAGCCTTATTTGAAAAAGGGCTCCTACCAGGCCCTGATAAGGTTGCCTGATTTAAAAATGTATATAACGGCCCTGATCAGGTCCAAATACGGCCCGGATAGGCTAGCCTTATTTTTAATTAAGGCAATCTGATAAAAGGCCGTATTTACGACCCTGATCAGGTAAGAATAAGATTTATAAAATATTAGATTTTTTTACAATAGTTTAACAATAATCTACGGTGCTCTGCTACGTAAAATGCTTGAAATAATAATATTGAAATTTCATCGCATTATTAATCACTATAAATAATAATTAATCAAATTCTGATATCGTAAATTATTTATTATGTATTAGGTTGAACAATAATTTTTATTCTAGCTTTAATAAATAAGTTCGTATATTCATATATCTAACTATCATAATGGTATGAACGATAAACCACGATTCATGGATAAAAGATTTGACACAAAAAGATTTGATTTAAAATTTGAAGATTTGAATCTTACCGCCCTGGGCAAAAGTTCGGCTGTGGTGCGCCAGGGCGCGCAACGATTTGCCTCTCTCGCAGTCGAAACGGCGCGCCGAGTGTTTAAGACAGGAGTCGAGGCGTCGAAAATCATACTTACTTGGCATAAATGCTACCGTGATCAACAAGATGGTTACTGCAGGGCGACGCTCTTCTAGTGCACTATGGTCGAGCTGACCCTTGCTGCTGCGAGATATCCGAATGTGGATATCTCGGACGTATAATTTTTGTTAGTCGCGACTGTGTACGCGGGCTGTACGGATACGGTAAATTGTATAGTACTTGACAGAATTAAAAATGATTTTAATATACATTATTGTATGTTAATAATATGTATTTTAATAAAACTTCACATTATATCCCATTTAACTCCCTGATTATTCCTACGATATCCCTGGGACAATACAGAACATAATTAGAATCAAATGGGATATCGCGCAATATTCTATTGCTATAAGGAGTTATTTATATGCCAGTAGTGTGCCAGTACTGATAGTCAGTACTGAGTCAGTACTGGACAAGCTCCGAAAATCAGTACTGGACAGCGTTACAAGCCAGTACTGGCCCAGCACTGGCCCAGTACTAGGAGTCAGTACTGCCAGACCGGCAGTCAGTACTGGGTCAGTACTGCGCCGTTCGTACATTTCTACTAGGGTATTTAGAGGTTCTGCAGCTCCCATAAAGTATGACACGTATTTCCCATACGAAAATAGTATATTGTGCTACAAGTGTGGAAAGTAGTCAGTTCCACACGAGTGTGGCAAGTACTGTAAACTTCACAAGAGTTGCAACTGCCTACTTTCAGCACCTGTTGCACAAGATATTTTTTGTAACAAATACAGGAAATTTTCGATTGGAGAAACAATAAGAATACATTTTTCGGAAATTTATGGTAATTTTTGGAAATTTATGGTAAAATTACAAAAAGTATTTCCGGAAAATGAAAAATTACTAAATTTCCAAAATTTCCGGAAATTTATGAAAAGTTGCTAAATCATCGGAAATTTCAGGTATCCAAAGTTCTTTGGAAAGATTCCAAAAATTTCCAGAAATGTATGGAAAATTGCTAAATTTCCGGAAATTTCAGGTAGCCAAAGCTTTTTGGAAAAAATTTCCGGAAATTTATGGAAAATTGCTAAATTTCCCAAATTTCCGGAAATTTATGGAAAATTGATCAATTATCGGAAATTTCAGGTATCCAAAAATTTTCAGTAATTTATCGGTAATTGGTGGTAATTTATCAATCATTTATGGTAACTTATCACTTCGAGTTTGTCCAATCACTATTCACTACTCACAATCAGTCTCTCAAGCGTGAAATCATAATGAAGTGAGGTTATTATTCCGGCAGTCCTGGAAAGTAAATCTGAATCAAAATGCGCAAGCGCAACAGCAAGAAAAAGTAATCTGGCTGGAATTGCGCAAGCGCAGCAGCTAGAAAAGGTGATCTTGCTCAAAGAGCGCAAGCGCAGCAGCTAGAAAAAGTCTTTTTATAACTGTTTTTTACCGCGGCTTTGGAATTGGTCACTTCCCGCACGCAGTACATGCCTCGAAAAGCGAACATTTCATGCGTGCGTTACAAAAAAGACGTTTTTGTACATTTTATTCAGAATCATCAGTATTAGGTGAATCGAGTTGAAACTCAACATTTCTTTTCTCAATTAGCTATAGAATACAAATGAATAATTAGTTTTTAAATATCACCTCCATAAGTATGTTTTATAGGGTTCCAAAAAAACCCATAAGTGAAAAATTGGGGTTAGCGAGTTTCTGCCGCTAACTATTATTTTTTTGAAGTTTCTTTTAGTAAACATTGTTTCTAATACATTATATATTACTTCATAATGCTAATTAGATGTTTACATAAATTGTCTAAACAATTTATTATTGTTTTTAGCAATTTTCTCATAGAATATAGAATTAGAAAGTCGCGGTTTTTCCGAATTTTTAAACTGATTTTCAACTTTTCAGTTAGGGCGAGGCAATAATCAATTCAATATAACAAAAATAATTGTGTAAACCATTTATTTTCATTTTTAATAATATTCACTTTGAATAATGCTAGAAAGTAGCAGCTTTTTCTGAAATATTCAAATTTCCACTTAGAGTGAGATAAAAATTAATAAAGTTTAACAAAACTAATTGTTTAAACAAACTATTATTGTTTATAACTATATTTTCGTATAGTAATGCTAGATAGTTGCGGTATTTTTTAACATTTTCCACTTTCATTAACTTTTCACTCAGAGAGGTGATAATTAATGCAAGTAACAAATGTATTTGTTTATACAATTTATTATTGTTTATAACAATCTTCGCTTAGATTATTGCTAGAAAGTTGCAGTTTTTCTGAAATTTTTAACTTTGCTTGGGCTTTTTAGTCATGAATAAATAATAGAGAGAATAATTTTAAACAATCTTTCTTTTTGCGAATATATTTTTCTGAAATAAAACAGATATTTGAAATATTCTTTAAATTTTCCATATGGATCATATTATAAATGTAAATTTTCCTTGAAGTAGGTTACTGAGAACTAAAAAGTCAAAGAAAAGCTGAAAATTTCAGAAAAAAACCCGCAACTTTCTAGCATTACTCTAAGAGAAGATAGTTATAAACCATAATAAATTGTTTAAACAATTATGTTCGTTAACTTGCATTAACTATTGTTTGTCTATGTCAAAAGTGGACAAAAAGTTAAAAATTTCAGAAAAAACTGCAACTATCTAGCATTAATATTGGAGAAGATAGTAAAAAACACTTCTAATTTGTTTAAGCAATTATGTTTGTTAAATTACATTAATTATTACTTCGCTCTAAGTGTAAAGTTGAAAAAAGTGGCAAATTTTAGAAAAGAACGCAAATATCTGGCATTATGCAAAGGAATAATATTAAAAATGAAATTAAATTGTTTAAACAATTATGTTTAATAGCATTAATTAATTATTACCTCACTGTAATTGAAAAGTTGACAAAAGGTGGAAAATGTGAGAAAAAACTGAAACATTGTAGCATTATCCTAAGAGAATATTATTATAAATAATAACTTGTTCAAACAATTATTTTTGTTAAATTTAATTGATTATTGCCTCGCCCTAATTGAAAAGTTTTGAAAATCAGTAGAAAAATTGGGAAAAAACCTCGACTTTCTTACTCTATACTAAGAGAAAATTTAAACATCTGATAATCAGTATAAAGTAATATTTTATGTATTAGAAACAATGTTTACTACAAGAAACCTAACAAAAATAATAGTTAGCGCCAAAAACTTGCAAAAAACAATTTTTTACTTATGGAGTTTTTTCGGGGCCCTATAAAACAGACTCATGTGGCTGAAATTCAAAAAGTAATTTTTTATTCTGATTCCATGGCTAATTGTGAAGATAAAATAAAATGTACCACGTCTTTTTTTCTTATGGGAAATACGTGTTAAACTTCATGGGGCTTGCGGAACCTTTAAATATAATTTTTTTTATTCGAATAAAGGTGGCGATATACATGAAAATTGAAAATAAAAATTTTTTGGACCATTCTAGTCCACGTGGACTTTGGCTAGGATCTCCTGGCCCCTCTTGTGGACAATCATGGAAATTTGCCATCCCCCCCCCCCCCATGTTCACGTGGTATATGGATGCCCTATAGAGAATTCCTCACAGCTGCTGCAATCACTATAACACTCAATGGCTTAGTCCAGAATTTTTCCAATAGCTTAATTAAGTCTGAATTTAAAATGAACTTAAGAAGTATTATTAGCTCTGATTCTGATAAAAACTCTCCTCGATATATACGCATTCTTATATATAATAGATACTGAATGAATTAATAAAATGAAATCTGCAAACTCGTGACTAAAATTGAATTAGAGTCAATGACTAAAGATGTCTTATTTCCGTCATGATTCCGTTTCTTTTGGATTTCTATATGAATATAGAAATCCAAAAGAAACAGTAGAATAATATAAACTTTTTTTTACATTCTCATCCTTTAATGAGAAGGTATTAGATTTGTGTAAAATTTGACCCCCCGTTTTTGTCAAATGTCCACGTTTTGAGACCCCCTGGACCCAGAAAACAGGTTTTTACAAAAGGTCTGTCTGCCTGTTAGTCTGTAGATTTTTAGTTTGTTAGCACGATAACTTTCGAAAAAATTAACAGGTTGGATTGGCCTTTGGTATACTCTCTAATTGTCCTAAAATTAAGGTCAAGTTTGTTAGCCAGCTATTTTGGATAAAAATTCAAAAAGTGAGCACATTTTGAAAATTTTTGAGACCACTTTTTTCAAGATTTAAAAATTCTATGTGCGGTTATTAGTAGTGCTCAAAAAGACGAACAAAATATCTAATTACTTTTTCTGATAAAAAAAATTACCGGAGTTATAGCATTTTTAAAATTCCAAAAAACAAACGAAAATGAACATTTTAAGCCAAAAAACGCACGATATGACAAAAAGTCAAGAGGAGGAGAACATTGCTTTTTGAACACCCTACAATATTTTTATAACAACTTTTTGAATTTATTGAAAAATAAAAAATTCACATTTTGATCGCACAAACAAATAATGAAAAATTTCATTTTGCTGTCAAAACCATGCAAGATAAGACAAAAGATGAATTTACCAAAATTGTGCACCTAAAAAAGATCTACAAATTTGTTATGATTCACTTTTTGATATGACGCGTAGTTTATGTTTTATTCGTAAAAAAAACAGCATTAAAAATAGAAAAATTATATTTTTAGACGAATAAAACATGAAAAAAATGAAGACAAAATTTGTTCATCCAAAAAAGAGGTACAAATTTGTCATTAATCATGTTTCGATAGGATCCGTAGTTTTTGTTTTATTCGTGAAAATAACATTGACAGTAAAAAGAATCAAATTTTTGGAAAAACGATGCAAGGTACGAAAACAGATGAATGAACAAAAATGATGCATTCAAAAAAGATTTACAAATTTAATCAATTTTTGTTATAAGAATACACTCAGAATGAAAAAAATACTTTTTTGAAAAACGGCACAAGCTAAAATAAATTTTAACTAATAAAATTTGCCGCCTAAACTATATCATTATTCTTCATTTGCGCGATCAATGTATTTCGGAGCGCGAAACGCAACGACCAAATCGCGCGTCGTAAGTGCGCTCAAACTTTTTTGTTTCTATCATACGGTGCACAGAACCGAGCGTGGAACGCAAGGTTCCCGGTCGATAGAAGCTTAAGTAAATAAAGTTCCTTTTTAGTCTAAAATAAAAAGAAATTTAACAATCACTTCATATGTAGAGGTTTTGATAATTTTATAATATTTGCAAATAAACTTTTTCTTTTCATTGAAGTCGAACACGAAGTTCAAAAATCTAGAGGAACCGAGCGTAATGCGCGATGCAAATACGTCCGAGCGCGTAGCGCGAGGTGAATACATTATCGAGCGCGAACATAATAATTGAAAAAAAATTCTCAATGCAAATTTTTAAAAATTATTACTCTTGTAATAAAAACCTTGTTCTTGTATTGTTTTTTGTTTGCATTGAGAAATATATTTTTTAAATAAAATTATTCTTATTTCAAATTCAAACAATAATTTTTAAAAATTAATTAAACACCCAAAAAATTTATTTTTGTTCTGATCATTATTGTATTTTTATTGAATCATATTAATTGTTTAAATTCGATAATTTTCTATTGTCGGGAATTTCGCCATATCGGATATTTTATAATTCAGCAATTTTCTGTCGAAAATTTTTATTATTTGGGAATTTCAAATTCGGTAATGGGACTGTAAAATCCTGAAACATAAAATTGCGGACACTGTAAAATTCCCGAATTGGAAAATTCCCGGATAATAAAATTCTCGAAATTATGAAATTGCCGAAATATAAAAATCCCGAATAGGAAAATGCCAGAATAATGAAATTCCCGAACAGTTTATAATATTACTGAATTAAAAAATTCCCGATTAATAAAATTACCGTCAGTAAATTTCCGAATTTAAACAATTAAAAAAATTGTTTTTGAGTATATATTATTCATTTATTAAAAATACGATAATCAAATATTATCATCGAAGAAACTTTTTTTTAAATGTTTAAGTTTTTAAAATTATTGTTTGAATTTAAAATAAAAATTATTGAACAAAGTATATTTCTGCATGGAAAATTTTGTTTGAAAATGTGAATAGTATTTTTACAAAATTACAAAAGACTTTTTCAAAAATCGAATTTTTAATTAAAAAATAGAATTTAAAACACATTTCGAGATAAATCAGTGCCGAATAGAATCCTGCAAAGTTTATTTGTAAAATTTTATTTGGTTCAGGATGAGAATGTGTTCCTTATAAGGTCGATAGAACCTTAAGTAAATAAAGTTCCTTTTCAGTCTAAAATAAAAACAAATTTAACAATCACTTCATATGTAGAGGTTTTGATAATTTTATGATATTTGCAAATAAACTTTTTCATTTCATCGAAGTCGAACACGAAGTTTAAAAATCTAAAGGAACCGAGCGTAATGCGCGATGTAAATACGTCCGAGCGCGTAGCGCAAGGTGAATACACTATCGGACGCGAAGCGCGAGATCCAACAGCCGCGCGCCATAGGCGCGCTCAAACTTGCTGAAATTCCTCATCTCATTATTGTATTTTGCAAAAGGAATAATGCAACGCTCTTTAGTTTAATAATGAGAGAATGTAGAGTTGCATTCCGGAGATAAAAATTGGATGGAAGATTCCGAATCGTGCGAAAAGAATGTATCAGTTTCCCCACTTCCGCCAAGTAATAAAATTAATAGCGAATCAATTTCCGCTAATTCGATTTAACGACAGTATTAGGAGATTAGTCTATAGTAAAAGCATAAAAATATTATAGGGGATATAAACAGCGATTAAGAAAAGACAAACATACATGAGGATTGAAACTTGAACAATTTTACTTT
>CAKNYM010051578.1:91307-134744 GCA_932195095.1 Andricus curvator | reverse complement strand
TTATGCTGGTGGCCTTATTGACCTTGAACGTGGCTATCCCGCCGGAGAGTTGGTCCAAGCAGAGGGATTTCGCTCCAAATTTTCAGGAAGGTTTCCTCAGATTAGTACATGGAAAATCCGTGTATCACGGATAAGTGTTCGATTACTCTTACTCCTGCTATTCCTCCGATTTGGTTTAGACCAATCGGTTCTGGGTTAGCAATAACAAAAAAGTGGAAATTCCCTTCTCTAATTTCTAAACCCAATTCTCCCACTACTCATAATATCCTATTCTCCAAGGTGACTTCGTATTCGGGGATGTCGAGATAGGGGACGTTGAGACTACCCCTGCCTATAAAGTTGTTATCCGTATTCCAATTAAAAAATAGTTCAGCGAACCCTTCTTGAAACTCGTCGCCGTGTAGCTCGACGGAGGTGGGCAATCGCCTCCCGACTGAAGATGAAAATTCGGTTACGAAGGGCGGCATTAATCTACCTTTTCCTTTTAGGGTGAAGTTGGCGACGGTTCGCCACACCGGAATTTTTATTCGGCCTTAATTTCAACTTTCTTCTCTTTTGTTTTAGCGGAATCTATTGGTCAAATCGATCTGTGATTGGAACAACCCATGACTAAATGTTCAACGATTGGTTCCGAGGCTAGGATTTCGTGAACCACACCGGAATTTTATTTGACTTCCTAAATTCCCGAGAACGGTGTCGGGCCTCTAATCTAGGATTTCGATTTCTGGTTCCATGATAACCGTATCGTCATCAGAGATATCGCCGTTTATGGATCCTGCGAGAGAAGCGATTTTGCGTTCTGGATATTCGACTGCGTGATTGCGGTGGTTTTCTTCCAAGATGGCACGTCTCCTCTGCCGAAGGGCTTCTTCTAGTTCCAAATCAATTGTCACGATTGGTCCAGTTGGATTCACGTTTCCAGCTATAGGTGCCGGATTTATAGGTCGAGTCGTCGGCCGAACTACGCATATGGGAACTACCTTCTTTTCGGGAAAGACGAGATTACGGTATATGACCGATTTTCGAGATTCAGCGGCGTACTGGCGTCTTCCCCTAGTCCTCTTCCCTCTCTTGTGAGGTGATAGGGAGGACTCTCCTCCTTCTGGAGGATTCATGAGGTACTCCGTATAATATTCAGGATTTTAATTACGACTTTCGTGGGACCAATGATCGAGATGGACTGTTAACTGGGGCTTTCTCGTCCTGAATCACGGGTTCGGAAAATTCAGAAAACTCCGAGCCGGAATTAAATAACCTTAACCTGGACCCTCTTTTCATTCACGAGGTTGTCAGTGAAAGGGATAGTGGTGCGCCCACTCTTCGACGTGAGCAACGGAGCCTTGAGTCTACACATACACTCATGGAGCTGGAGGTTTACCGAGTCGGAATAGAAATTATTTTTCAGTTCAGGCTTTACCAGGGAGATTGTCGACAGTTCTTGGCCGAACTTCTTTAGATAGATCAATTTGGGCTTCCGCTTGGTTCAGCAGTTTTTCGAAAAAGGACGAAAATTCGTCGTGACTGTTGAACCTTTGGGTTTCGATTTTCTGGAGCTCGAGTATTTCCTTTGAAACCTTAGGGATTACAAAAACGATTGGCTCGGTTTCGGGTTCTCGAACTTCAGTTCTTACCGCGACAGAATTTTTCGTTCGCAATTTTGTCCCTGCGCGCTGCTTTGGCCTATTTTTAGCATTACTGCTACACGGAAGATTAGGCATCTTCCTACCGTACCATAATTGGAAATGATGGCTGTCTTACACGAGAATAACTCTGGAACCAAAATCCGGTATTCACCTTGTGGCATTGCTACCATGATTGGGAACGATGAGTCACACATGAATTTCTGAATTTTGACAAATTGTTTATAAAATTATTTGTTTATGAAAACTTATTTATAGCCGCCTAGTAACAAAAGTTACTAGTAGCATAAGCCAAGTGGGGACAACAGCACGGGTAGGCCCCACCGCTGCCACCATCAGTTTGTCACGTACGATAAAAATAACCCTTTTGTTTCATACATATAGCTCCCGATAAAAGCTGCCTAAACTTCCTAGGTTATAATAAATAGAAATTTTGAGTAATTCGAATTTCCGTGGCGGGAGGGGGGAGGCTTCCCCTAAACTGAAGGAAGGGCGAGAGACTCGTCTTTCCTGTAATTTTATTTGATTGTGGGTTGGTACCCTTACTCCCGAACTGGGAGTTGTTGTCCCTGAAAATCTTACTTAATTAAGACAAGGCGACAGGCGAAGCCAAGAAAAATGTATCAGCTGTTTTACCTCATTGAAAATTTTATATTTTGACTTCCTAATTCGTTTTCACATCACGTAAATCCTTAAAACTAACAATGAAAAGTACAATTGAAACGATACATTGCTTACCGTTTATTTGGTCTTAAGTCTACCGCTGGAGAGTAGAAAAGCGATAGATGGGGAACAAACGTACCCTTCGTTGATTTTCCCGTCTCGGGCGGGCAAGATTTAAAAATTTTGCGTTAATTATTTGTCAATAATTAACTCTAGTCTTTTGAGTTCGCGCTCATGCACAGATCACACGCGAGTACTCCCGAATTCGCTTTTATGAGAAATAGACAGGGTGTCTATTTTCCATGAGAGTGAATTATAGTATTTACGACGAGATCACTCCTTTTCGTTTTGAGATTCGAAAAGGGGTGATTCCTTCTGGACTAATCTCAATTTTGTTTTTACACAGGCCGGATAGGACGCGACGTACTATGACACTCCCGTTACGGGCCTGCCTTTTCCCGGTCAATCCATCGATCCCGGCAGTCCGCCTGCTTTCTTGTACCGAAAATATGAACAATTTTCGTTGACCCGGAAAGAAGCTTATGGCTTATGGGCTAGATTTCCCAATGACAGAAAATGACTTCGATTATCTTAATCCCGACTCAGACGGACAAAAGTCTGGGTAGTTCCGGCTCGTGCCAGGTTGCCCAAGTTACTGCAGTTTTGACTTCTGTCCGATGCACCTCGATAGTTCATAGTTGGGGTGATCTGGGTAGGGATGTTAGCAGAGTCGCGGAATTTTGGTTAGGAAGGAAGGGATATTTGCTGATTGGAAAAGTATGGATAGAGGTGGAAGGAAAATTCCTGGAGACTTGAAGCGACGTTTGCAAGTTTGTTTTGCCAGGCAGATAAATTTCTTAACGTGGGCCTTTCGCACCTGCGAGACAGGAACCTCGTCAGCATTTGCGGGTTCAGGAATTTTCACTATTTTTTATACTTATGATTTTTAAAATGATTTCAATTCGCATTGTGGTTAATGCGGGTCGGAATTTTTAACTTAGATTTTATTCTAAATGTGTATTATTTCCGAACCCAAGTATACAGAAAGAAAAAGACAATACATGCATGTGCGCATATATGTATATACATATTATAGGAAATAGAGAGTCTTAGCTTTTCTTTTGGCTGACCGAGCACGTGGCAATGTTATTGTGCGTCCACGTGTTCTGGCATGCTGTCAGTACCGCAGTCAAGTCGATCAGCGAAGAGCATACGGGAGGAGCGAGTTGGATCCATGTAAGGAAAGTGTGGAAAGAGAAGGAAGAAGAGAGTAGAGCGGTCGAGGTATTGCATACAGCCCGGTCATTCGCGAGAAAGAGACGTCAATATACGCGGCCTGTGCAAGAGGGAAATCGAGCATGGTGTTTGAAGTGCATATCCATGTATGCATGCATGCCGCTGCGGTCTATGTTAGCGGTTCGTCGTTCCTCCCTTCTTTTGCCTTTTCGTAATTGTAATCATGGGGGTAGCTCATATAACTACCCCGTTCCTTAGCCTACACATATCTTAAAGGGGGAGGGGGCGTTGGTCCTGAAGGGCAATAGCGTTTTAATCCTCAAATCTTTCCCAAAGGGAAAGAGAGCGATTATATATTTCAAATTATATTACTTTGTTTCCGAGGTCAGCTCGCAGGGTAATTCCTTGAGAGCTTGGAATGCTGCGTCAGTATGATACAAAAGCTCTCAGGTTACGAATATGTAGCTATGTGAATTGGCTCGTAACAAACCACACCAGAATTTTTCTATTTCGTCCTCGAAATCTATGCTGACCTTGGAATAAGGGAATATAATGCCCCCCCCCCTCCTTCCATTTTTTTTAAAATCGTAATCTAGGTCTTAAATCTAGTTTTTACCTGAATAAGTTGCCTCTTGCATATGCTTATACAATTGAGGGTTACATGTATATGCGTAAAAATGTACACTCGCATACATACATGCACACATCCATGCGAACACACGTACCCATACCTACATACTCGCACACGATCGTACACGCGCACGTATACACATAGATGCATATATATATATATATATATATATATATATACACCCCTGGAACCGAATGGCTAATTGCGTCGGGTCCCTTGAATCTCTCCACCTTTTTCCCCTTCCCTTTTTTTTGTAAAAAGAAAGAAAGAAAGGCATTCAATTGGGATCCTGGGAAAATTGTTAAGACTCATTTAGAATTATTTGAGAACTCTTAGCAGCATAATCTTCGTCTTATGAGTGCATATCGCTGTTGTAGGGTATGCTGAGGAATTATTCCGCGGATTGTTCCACATAGCTAGGGGAATCACGAGCAGCGAGTAAGGGGCGTGAGTCCATAGGGTCGCATATATATCCTTCGGATTTGTCCGGTTCGGCGCAAGCGGGACGTTTTCTTTTTCTTCTTAAAGAAAATGAGTGCGAACCTGTCGCTGTGCCTCGGAAGTGACCACGGGTGGGAGTAATTACCGGCATGGCTCCGCTGGACCATGGTACTGTGGTCGGCGGTTTTCAATTAGTTTACCACGGAAGCGCGAACTAGACAGAACGGGGAGGTGCAAAAGAAAAGAAAGTGCGAGTGACGCGAGGAAAAGTGAAAGAAAGTGTAAGTGGTGCAAAGGAACCAAAAACAAAACAGTGAAAGAAAAGTGTGTGTGGCGCGAGGAGGAAAAACAAAAAGAAAAACAAAAATGTCGGGTTTTTCCAAGGTGATTTAAAAAAAAAATAACGAAGATCTCCGGTCTGCCGGGGAGTCGTCTTCCGTCGGCAGGCAGCGGTCGGTCAGGGCCCGCTCCTAATCCCGTCGATTAGGCATCTTCGAAAGATGCTAGAGGTGGATCTGGAGACCACGGAGGGTCTCCAAGTTGGCGAAAGAGGGTAAGTCCAAACAAATTTTGAAAATTAATTTTCTTAGGCCGGAATTTTAATTCAGTTTATCCTGAATCGTTCGTCCCCTTTGTTTTATGACTGGAAATTAAACTATTTTATTCCTTGTTGAAAAATTATCTTTTGACTTCTTGTTTGAAAATTCATGTCTTTTGTTAAAGATTATTCTTTTTCGGTAGAAAATTAATCCTTTTGGTCAAAAATTTATATTTTGCTTGAAAGTTCATTTCACTGGCTTAAAAATTAGTATTTTTTTTTACTATTTTACTTTTTGTTCAAAAATTACCCTTCTTATTCAAAGATATTTGTGTTGGAGCTAATTTGTTTTCAGTTAAACTACGTTGTTAAACATTAATTTTCTTTGTTTGAGATTCATATTATCGGTTGCAAATTTAACTCTAAAAATAATTTGGTTGAAACTTTGTTTCTTTCTTAACAGAAATTCCCTTTCGTTTAAAGATTCGATTATTTAGTTGAAAACTAGTTTTTTTTGTAAGAAAAACTATTTTGTGGAAAATTTGATTTTTTTTTGTGTCAAAAATTAATGTTTTTTGTTCAAATGAAAATTTAATTATTTTGTTAGAAATTCATTCTCTTTGGTTGCAGAATTTCAAATTCATTATTTTAATTGGAAAATAAATTATTCATTTGCAAATCGGTGTATTTTGTTGAAAATTTTTCCCTTTAGCTCGAAAATTGATTTTCTTTGTTGAAAATTGATCGATTTTAGTACAAAATTCAACTATTAAATTTTTCATTAAAAATTCACCCTTTTGTTGGGAATTGAACCTTCTCAACAAAAAAATTAAATCATTTCGTTGGAAATGCAACGGTTTTTATTTGAAGCTCAATCCTTTCTGTTTAAAAATTCGAATATTTGGTTAAATATTCCTTTATTTTGTTTAAACTCGTCTTTTTGGCTCAAAATTAAACATTTTTTTGAGATTTCAAGGAATCTCGAAGGATTTTTAAAGGGTTTGAAATATTTCAGGACATTTTGAAGGATTCCCAGAAGTTGGTTATTCATTTCAATAGTTTGGAGGGATTTCCAAGTCCTTGAAATGTTTCAGGGTATTTAAAAATATTTCAGGGTATTTTTAGTTGAGTTTATTATTTTTATTTAAAGAGATTTCGAAGGGTCAAAAATATTTCAGGGTATTTTTACCTAAATCCTTCTGGAACTCTTTCAAAATCATCTTGAATTTTTATAAATTTATACAAACTATTATCATTTCCTTTAAATTTCTCCAAATTTACACCAATTTTACTGAAAATTTAACTATTCTATTTTTAGTTGAAAACTTATTTTTCTTACTGAAAATTTTACTATTCTACTTTTGGTTGAAATTTTATCCTTCTTAGATGATTATTCCTCTAATTTGTTAAATCTCCGTGATTGAAAATTCTTCTTTTTGGTCGTAAATTAAAACACATAATCAAAATTTGAACCCTTTTGTTCAAAAAGTTGTCCTTTTTTGTTAAAATTTCCATTTTTTTGTCCTTAAAAATGCAAATATTTTGTTAAAAATTCATTTTATTAGTTGAAATTTTGAATTATATATATATTTTTTTTTTGGTGAACAATTCAACTATTGAAATTTTTAGTTTGGAATTATTTCCTTTTAAGCTTGGTTGAGAGTTGAATTAACTTCTTCAGAATTCCTTCTTTTGGTTGGAATTTTATCATTTTAGTTATACATTTATTTCGTTTTCAGTATCCAAAAGAAAAATGAAGTGTCCGTCAATTGATTTCGGGCAATTTCGTTTCACTTTATTTTTTTCCTTCAGATTGTAGCTCTTTCCATTCTAAAAGTCGGCTCGCAGGCTAGTTCCTCGGGAGCTCGGAATGCGACGTAGGCATTGCGATAATGAGCTCTCGGGTTACGAGCGAACAAAGCAAGACTTTGTAATCCACCTAGAGTCTGAATTGATATAGCTGGGAACAATGTTTCAAACTATATCAATTCGGAGGGGAGTAAAATTGAAAAATTATTTTTAGGTCAGCTTTTTCCTTAAACCGAGGGGCTATTCACTCTCGAATAACGAAAACATTGCATGACGATTTCATGTGATTTCATATGATATTTACGTTGTCTGCAGTGATTTTCGTTAGTGGACGTCGATTTCTTTCTTAGCACGCACTACTCAGCACTAGTCTACTCTAACTCGTCTTAAGACTAAGTCGTGCTAATTTCGCCGTTCTTTGCGTTAGACAGCATTAACCGCATTAACCGACGTTAAACGACGCTCTGTGAGAACGGAGGCACAGTGCAGTGGAAAAAAATGCACGTTTTTCTTTCAAAAATGTCCAGAGCCTTCAATTTTGGTCCGATCTTCAAAATTTTTTTTTTTCTAAAATTGAAGTGCATTAAATTCTCAAGAAACTTAACCTCGAAAATTTTGTGTGCTTCTTTTTTTTCAAAATTCACCTGCTTTAGTAGAAATTACATCAGTTTCGTGGAAAAATAATTTTTTGCTGAAGTCATATTTTTTGTTTGTGAATTCAATTTTTGTAGCGCAAATTCGTCTTCTGGCCTGAAGGTGCCACAATTTAGGTAAAATTTTCTTTCTTTAGTGAAAAATCTTTATTTGTAGAAAATTATTATTCCCGTTAAAAATTGATATTCTGTTCGAGAATTAATTTCTTTGGTTGAAAATTAATTTCTTTGACTGAAAATTTGACTATTATATTTTTTGTCGTAATTTGATTTTTCATATATAGGTAATCTTCTTTGTTGTAAATTTATTTGGCTCCTTTACAGTATAAAAAGAAAAATTAAATTGTCCGTGAAATTGAAAAATCCTTGAAAATTCATTTAAAATATAACATTTAAAATAAAAAAAACATAAAAATAATTTTAAACAAATTGTTTGTTCTTTTCGACATGCAAAATTAATGTTAAAAAAATTTTTATTTTTTTTATTTTCCCCTTTTCCGTGAGAAAGTCACCCTATTTTAATTCAAGTACGTTTTCGTAGCTTTCTCGTGAACTACCTGGCGTGGTCTCCCGCCCCAGAGCGAGAGTACCTGGTTATTCCGGGCAAACCGAAACTCGGCTGGGGTGTTATGCCGGTGGACCTCCCCTCGGAGATAGAAGTGAGAAGGCCGTACACGAGGGCCAAGTGGGTCCAAGAGTACACTTGGGACGAGGACGAGTCCCAGTACTTAACACGGGGATACTGGGCCCTGGTGAGAACACCTTCCCTCAGTTTTTCTTTTCTCCCCCTTTTTTTCTTTTTGGAAATTGATTCGCGTGATGCTTGCCCCCCCCCCCTCTCCCGCTTCATATATATATTTTTTTTCTTTAGATGAATCGGTTCCATCCATACACCATAGGATGGCAGGAGAGGGAGAATTTGGTTTTATGGCAGGGGTACGTGTGGCCGAATGTTTTCGTCGACTCTTGGTAAGCGCCAGACTCATTTTATGAGCAAAAAAAAATTTTAAGGGGGAAAGGAGAAACTAAAGAATAGAAATGACCTCCATCCCCTTCTTTTTTAGCCTCTTCTCAGAATTGCCCATACTGCCCCCAAAGATCGGGTTCCAGGTCGCCGATCGGAGGTACAAATTAGTCTGGGTCCAGCGGCACGACCGTACCGAGGACCAAGATCCAAGGATGTCGGCGCGCTGGACCATCGTAAGTTTTAGTATTACGCCCTATCTGTGCTTCAGAAGGTCCAAGTGTACCTGTGCGGGTGATATTATTTAACCGAACCCCTTCTTTCCCCCTTTTTTTTATAGCGACTTGACCAGGAGTTGACGCGGTGCTTGGTTGCGGTCGGCGAGCTGGGCCACCTCCTTCCTTAAGGGGAGCAGTCAGTGCATTAAGAGGGCTGGGGACACCCGTGAGAATTCCGAATTGAGTGTGCGAGAGACAATATCAATTTAATTACAATATATTGAATTAGCCTAAAAAAACTTAAAGCCGACGTTATCGTTTGTTAGAGAAGGTATCTGGATCTGGAATGGTATCTGGACTACTATTGCGTTAATTAGGTAAGTAATATTATATATGGTTGCATACTTATACGATCTATTATTTTTGTGAAAGTAATGCCAGTTGTCGGATTTTGAGGTTAGAAAGTCCGATTTTCCCAGAGTATTTATGGAGCGTATTTTATTCCGATTCAAATGACGTTTTTGGTTTCAAGGGTAGTTTTCAGGCTTCCGTGGATAATTCTCAACAAGCTCCTATATCTTCCCGTGACATTGTACCAAACCCTGAGAAATTATTATTCAAAAGTCAAAATCGACACCTGTTGAGATGAAAATCAAAAGGTACGGAATTCCCCGCCCCCTTTTTTTTGTTCTGGGGCCCTTTCCATCTTTCTCTCTCCCTCGATTAGTTCTCGGCTGAATTTGTTAAAACAAGAGTGAATCGGAGAACGAGAACTGTTTTCTTTGTTTTTTTTTTATAATTCGTGCTTAGAACGCACGCAAACACGCACACACACACAAACACACAAAATATACATGTCTTACTCTCCTAGGCTGGTTGTAGCGTCTGCGTAGGGAGTTGAATGGTAGGTCTTGTGGTCGCTGAATTGGTGTGCGGCGATGGTACAGCTGCGTTTCTGGGTAGTACGGCGGGTGGCTTCTCACAAGCAGAGTTGCTCATGGTTGTCGACGGGCCTAGGATTATTTGAGGCGGCTCCACTACAAGATAAGTTTCTCCGGAGCTCTCCAGAGTTCGTCCGGGATCATCGTTGGTCTGGCCATTGTCGGAGTTCTTGATAGAATTGCCACGGTTGCAATGACACGCCGTTTTGGTTGTAGTTCTGATGTCGTGACAGCAGCAGTAAGAGCATAAACACACAGCGAGTAGAGCCAGGCCGACGTAGGAGCCTTGCACTATCTCGTCCAAGGATTTCTCATTTACAGAGAAGGCCTCGTCGTTAACAGAGGTGTCTCCTATAGAGTGATTTTTTTTTGTTCCTCGAGCGCGACAGCCCCGTGTTCCTTTAGAAGTAGCGACAATTCCGTTAGATTGAGACGTACGAGGGGCTCGCAGATCACCTGTATGGATCCGGCTTTGTTTTCTGATCCATAGAATGTCCTATCATGCGTTTTCAATTGACATCCAGGTGCGACCTGGATTATGCCGATCCTATCCAAATCGTTCAGAATTTTGGGTTGATCAGGACACCTTAGTTCGACGGAGAGGGGCCTAACTAGAGAATAGAGCCATCCGTTTAGAGCGTCGATAGGAATCCATTCCGATTCCGCATCGCAGGTCCCTCGGACGTCGCATCTACGGAATTTTGCTGTCGAAGGATTCAGCAGCAGCTCGCTCTCGCACGATGGATACCTCATGTTCTCATTCACAGGTAAGTTGTTGTTGCAGATCATGTAATAAGAAGTCTTTTTACATGATTTTAAATGTTGACGGTTCAGCAAGACATGCGTCCTCTGGGATTCTCCCACGGCAATGTGAGAAAATTTCGGTAGGACATAAGCGCTTCCTGAATTGTTAGTCAAGGTCGATTGGAACACTGGTACCGGATGCAACTGGTACATCAGGTAGTTCGTGTGTTCCAGTAGTGGGACGTCCACGAGTATACTTAGGATTTCTTTTTTGTAGATTGCCGTGATGGTGACGATCCTGGATAGTTCTTCAAGGTCCACCCGTGGTCCGGGGGATTGGAAATTCGATCTTGGAATGATGGTCCTGGACATCCCGATAAACTGCTTCCAGGTGTTCGGACGTTAAAAGCGAGAGATGCATTTTTCCCTGACAAGATGTGTGGATGACTTCCAGGATCCGTCTGGCAGAGCGAATATAGTCCTCGAGGCTGGATTCCACTGCCTTGAGCACGTGAGTCAGTGCGTCAATTCTGTCTCTATTATTTTTCGAGAGTTCGTGTACTTCTTCCAACTGAGCTCTTACTAAGTGAGTTTGTTTGCCAACCAGGTACGACAAGTTGATCCGAGCCTGATTGAGTTCCGCGATCTCAGCTTCGATGGCTTCGCCGTCGCTGTAAGTCATGAGGCCGGCTATAGGTCCAATAAGTCTTCCTAGAAGTCCTAGTAATGGTGGAGCTCGTCCGCTTCTCATCCCTTTTGGTAGGCTTGGAAGAATGGTCTTATTGGTACGTTCCTCCATTTCTGCTGCATGTCTGGATACTTCTTTCCTCAGACTTTCAGCTACCAGGAACTTGGCGTCGAGACCATAGTCGGTGATTGTCTGCAGGCAGGATAGGCCGAATCCTGGCATGCACAGGTCGGACAAGCGCTTGAATCGTTGTTCGTATGTGTCCAAGGGTCCCAGGATTTTCTGCAGGTCCAAAAACACGGTGATCCTCCAATTGCTGATGACTCGTTTCATAGGTCCCAGGTATTCATAGTAAATTCCCGTGCTGGCTTTTAGATGAGTGTCCTTATACAGTGCCCGTTTGACGTTCTCAAAGGCGAAAAGAGGAATTTATAGATTTATGAAATTGAATTTATAGATTTATGCATATACCCCTTCCCCCTTTTTTTCTTTTTGAGGCTTATTCTGTCTTCGGATTCTTCCTTCAGGTTCGTTCGAGATTAGCAGCAAACGACCACAAGTTTGTCTTTATGTTTGGTGAACCGGTCACCAGTCACTGTTTCAAGGATAACGTTATTATTTTCAGTGAATCCAACTATGGTGTAGGGACCGGTGGCTCTAATGTCAAATTTCCCGTCCCTAACTTCCTTGAAAATGTAAGCTTGGTCCCATATTTTTCCATTGAAAGGCCGAGCCTTACGGTCGTAGTATTCCTTGGAAGTTATTTTCGCCTTGGTTAGATTTGCGGCTGCGATTTTTCGGATTTATGAAATTCTCACTATTAGGTCGCACAGATAGGAACCGTAAGTTTCAAGTTTTTCGCCTTGAGGGAAGGAAATCGGGGTTCTCGCCACTCGACCGTATACCAATTCATAGGGCGTGAAGTTAGTCGCTTCGTGTACTGACGTGTTGTAGGCGAACATGGCGAAAGGGAGCAATCAGTCCCAAATGTCATAATCCTTGGCGTAATGCTTAATGTAATCCGTCAGGACTATATGACTCCTCTCCAGCGCCCGTTGGTTTGTGGTCAGTAACCGGAGGTTGTTACTTGCTTCACCTGAAACAACCTCTCCAGGTGCTTCATCAGCTTTCCCACAAAGCTTCCTCCTCTATCAGACAGAACGCTCCGAGGGGCACCGTACTGAGTAAATAGGGAGGTCGCGACCGCATGCGCAATAGTGGTAGTTTTGAGATCGGGTATGGGAACGGCTATGCAGTATTTACTGAAATTATTCTGCATCGTCAGGATGTGACGATTACCATTCAGCGTGGTGGGTAGTTTTCCTACAGTGTCTAGGGACACTTTTTCAAAAGGTTCAGCCGGAGTGTCGGTGATGAGCATGGGTTCTCGAGTTCTTGCTCTTACTAATTTCTGCTCCAGGCAGCTTCGGCAGTTACGGATGAAATCGCTGATTTGATCTCGTAGTCCGGGACCGGAATATCTTTCCCTGATACGACGGTATGTTTTGGTCACACCTTTCTGACCGCCTATTAAACTACCGTGGTATTCGGCTATTATTTTTGGTCTTAGTTCGAGTGGAGGTACCTCTACTCTCCCATGGCAGAGACTGATAATAATGTTGCTATTTTGGAAAATGGCTAATAATATTTCTGCCATTTTGCGTTGAGGCAACGCGCCTAATGCATCTCCGAAATTGGCCATTCGACAGGATGTTTGATTGTCCCGCTCTAGAGCGGTGCGGAGATTGGTTAATCCTATTGTTACGTCCTTCCAGTCGGGGTCGTCTACGTGTCGCCTTTTTATGGTAAGTGAGTAGGTGCGGTGGTCGACCGTGGGGAGTAACCAGGACCTGACCCTTCTTGGGCCTGTATTCCCGTAGGTCTTGAATGTCAAGACGCTCGGTAGCAATGAGGAGCTTTGCAATAGGGTTCGTTGGTTCACAGTCCTCTGATATAAAGTGAGCGTAATTATCTCGTCTACATGTTAGAGGTTCTGTCCATTGATGCGAGACGTTGAGCGTGTTTCCGTCTGTATCAACCGGGGTTGTTTTTACTACCGTGGGGGTATGGAGGTGAAACTCGATACTCGGAGAATCGTCAATGTAGGATAGGTTCACATCTATTAGGGAGGAATATGAGGCAGGGGGATTTGTTCGGGCACGCATGGGTGTTTGTGGAAGGAGTAGAGCTGGCACCAGGCGCCATTTTAGAGGCTGGAGTGAAGAATTGAGTCTCCCTTTGTTGGTTTCGTCCTATGATTGGGGATCCTGGGGAGGGCTCAACCTCTTCGGGAGCGTCCTTAAATCGAACGGTGCTTCTTCTTACCACACCGGAATTTTTAGTGGGGGAAGAAGGCGGTTGTTCAACCAGCTTAACGGGGCCAAGGGTTTCCTTAGCCGGGATTTCCGTGACCGCAAGCGGATGGGTTTGCGTTGGTTCGGCTTCTGAGTCCCTGTCGGTTTCCTGGGTGGCTTGCTTCTCATAGGCTTCCAAAAAGCGCTTTACATTTTCCGCAAAAATGTTATCGTCATATTCTCCACAGGGGTCAAGGCGTTCTAATTCCTTGAGCAATTCATCATCTTGTTCTCCTCACGGGGGCAGCCTTAGGCCCTTGTGAAACAATAGGTTTTGTCTTTTGCTCGAGTGAGGACTAGTCCTCACGAAGTTTCCTTCCTTATTTCCGTTTTGGTAGGGTTTTCGGTTGGCTCAATCGCTATGGAAGAGGGCGGAGATGCTGGGGTTTCGTCTGAGTCCTTGGATGGGCCATCATACTGGTAGTTTCGGAACTTGTGCCTCCAGTGGAGCAGTCTAGCCCCTGGGTTGTTGATGTAACTCATCAAATGAACCGGTTAGTGGTCGCAGGCGAGTATGAATTCTCGACCATATAAGTATGGTCGAAAGTGTTCAAGGGATTGAACAATGGCTAGGCACTCCTATTCTTCCTTAGGGAACCTTTCTTGACAACCATTCATAGCCTTGGAAAATTATGCAACAGGCATGTCGAATCCCTCTTCTTCTTGGGTTAGTATTGCTCCGACAGCGTGGTCCGAAGCATCGGTAGTTAATTTAAAAGTTTTTCTAAAGTTGGGGTATCGCAAAATCGGCTCATTACAAAGAGAGTCACAGAGCTTATAGAAGCTCTCGTCCTGTTCTGCGCTCCATTTCCATTTCACATCCTAATGATGTGGCCAAGGTATGCCACTTCCTTTTGTAGGAACTCACATTTGTCGGGTTGTAGTTTGAGGCTGGCTGCTCGAAGCCGATACAGCAATCTTCTAATTTTCAAGTCATGTTCTTCCAAGTCCTTGGAATGGATCACGATGTCATCCAGGTATACGAAGACTTCGGTGCCTTGCATGCCCTTTAATATCGTGTCCATTAGGCGCTGGAACGTAGCAGGGGCGTTCTTTATCCCCATGGGCATGCGCAGGTATTCAAAATGCCCTCGGGGCGTAGAGAACGCTGTTTTAACCCTGTTGTCTGGATGAGTTTCGACTTGGTGAAAACCACTAGCGAAATCAAGTACAGAAAAATACTGGGCTGCTCCCAAATGGTCGAGGATGTCTGTGATATTGGGCAAAGGGTATGCATCCCCTATGACCTTCTCGTTAAGGGCACGGAAATCAATCACAACTCTCCATTTCCTTTCGCCGGATCCGTCTAGTTTCTTAGGAACGATCCAAAGGGGAGAGTTATAAGGGGATATGGAATGTCCTATTATGCCACTATCGTATTGTTTCTGTAATTGGACGGCCACTTGATCGGCTGCCTCATTAGGGTACCGGTATTGCTTCCTCGCTATAATGTCATCACTAGTAGTAGGGATTCTATGCTGGATCACGTTCGTAGTCGAGAGTCTTTCTCCGTTTACGTGAAAGATGTCGGCGAAATCTTCTACCCATCTATGAACGTAGTCCCTTTCCTCCGAGTTGAGTTTGGAGATACGCAGGCTGTTCTTGATTTTCCTGACTCGGTCAGTGTAAGAATTTCCCATTTCCTGCTTTAAATCCTTGACCAGATATTCGGATTCAGAGTTGGTGGACTCTTCGTCAGGAGGCTCGATAAAATCATAGGGCAGGATTTCTTGAGCTGCTACTTCTACCTCGACGTCCTCTTCGCGAGTGTTGATAGCGAGCACGTGGCTAACTCCCTTGTAGGAGGAAACGGCTGCTTCGCCTAGGTACACTCCCTCAGGTGTTTCTATCAGGGGGAGGTAACCTTCCCTTACTTCTGGGTTAAGCACGTGTATGGCGATCGGTTGCCTTGTTCTTGCCCTAATTTTCAAGATTCTGGCAAAGGGTTTGATTTCACGCTTGAGCGAAATCCGGGCTGATCGAGCCTCCTGGTCTACAAACGGAATGGGGTTGATTGGGTCCGAGATGGTCACTAATGAATTATGCCTGAAGGATATTTGGGCTTGCCTCTATCGCAGATATGGCCTGCCGATGATCCCATCAGAGGATATTGGGAAATCATTTTTCACGATATGGAATTCGACTGGAGCACCGAATAAAGTAAGATTTATGGTTCCAATCGTCTCCACGGGATCTGGGTTTATCCCTGTCAGCAAGGTGGCCTTGTCAGGTTCATATTTTAATTCAAGTAACAGGTTTTCAATCTTTATTAGGTTCAAGTCTGATCCGGGGTCTACTAGAAAGCTGGATTTTGGGTTCTGCAGCTATGGTGCCGTTAAGGTGACTACAGAAGAACCTTCTATTTTGCTTCCTGCCCGTAAGACCCTATGGGTTTCTCCGGGAAGTGAACATGTTTTCGGGGGCGCTGTGTGGTCGGCTGACTCCCTGCCGCGTCCGAGCGAGGAGTCGGTTGTGAGTTGAAATTGGTCGCTAGTCCTGGCGAATTTGACCTTGCTGGTGTTGCGTTGTCCGTCGATTACCCGTACCTCTGTCACGGAGAGTTGACTCTAGTGCCGTTGTCCGTGGGATACCCATGTGGAAATGTGGAAGCGGGGAAATGAGGAGGGTACTGAGAAGGGTAGGGGATATTGGGGGGAAAGGCTGGCGAATAGGGATAAGGATATGGCTGGGGATAAGGGACGTACGGGCCAGGGTATTTTGCGGGAGCTGAGAGGGGATAATCTACCGGCCCCTTGCTTGGACCAGTCCTTTCTGAATCCTGCGTTTCTCTTCTGTCCTTCCTTTCCATTTGTTTTGAATAGGGGCGCGGTGAACGTGGTCGATCGTGAGCTTCCTCCCTGAGTCGGGTGATAGGATAGGCGGAGAGATGACTCTTGGCTCTCTCCAGTTGCTTCTGCCTTTCCTCAATATGTAGGGCATGATCAAGAGCCTCGACGAGATCCTTGGGGTTCCTGGTGTCTACAAAGGTGGACATTTCATCTGGGAGTCCCTTTACGAACGCATCGAGCGCGACATCCGTCACCGGTCCCATTATAATGTTGCTCTCCCTTGCTTCATCAACGATAAGCATGTCGAGTGCCACTTAGAAGGCCTTGAACTCTATCGAAATAGTCCCTAACTGACTCATTCTGGCGAATACGGAGGTTCACGATATTCTCAAAATACCATTGGTATTTTTGGTAGGGCCAAACCGCTTCTTCAGGTGTGTGATCAAGTCATTCCCCTTATTAAAGCGTTTGTCCCTAACACTGTCACGGGCCCTTTATTTTTTTTTTATGCCCTTTAATTTGCTGAGGACGATTTTGATGAATCCTGGCTCATTTGCCTCTGTAATATATACCGCGCCATTTGCGATATCTTGGAGGAACTCCTTAATCCTAGGAGTTTTCCCATCGAACTGCGGAATGTGGTAGGTGCTTTGCTGGAGCGTCATGCACTCCAGTACCGAGGCCATTGCCGCAGCCGTGTCTATATTCAGTGTCGGATTTGGGAGGGTAATGTTGGAATCGACTCCTAGGAGTCTAGTACTCCTGTTCTGGTGTGGGTCGTCGGTGTCCCCCGTGGTAGTCATTTTCAGTAGTGGAATTTTCCGTTGAGAGGAGGGACTAAGTAGCTTTCGCGGGCGCAGCTTATGCTGGTGGCCTTATTGACCTTGAACGTGGCTATCCCGCCGGAGAGTTGGTCCAAGCAGAGGGATTTCGCTCCAAATTTTCAGGAAGGTTTCCTCAGATTAGTACATGGAAAATCCGTGTATCACGGATAAGTGTTCGATTACTCTTACTCCTGCTATTCCTCCGATTTGGTTTAGACCAATCGGTTCTGGGTTAGCAATAACAAAAAAGTGGAAATTCCCTTCTCTAATTTCTAAACCCAATTCTCCCACTACTCATAATATCCTATTCTCCAAGGTGACTTCGTATTCGGGGATGTCGAGATAGGGGACGTTGAGACTACCCCTGCCTATAAAGTTGTTATCCGTATTCCAATTAAAAAATAGTTCAGCGAACCCTTCTTGAAACTCGTCGCCGTGTAGCTCGACGGAGGTGGGCAATCGCCTCCCGACTGAAGATGAAAATTCGGTTACGAAGGGCGGCATTAATCTACCTTTTCCTTTTAGGGTGAAGTTGGCGACGGTTCGCCACACCGGAATTTTTATTCGGCCTTAATTTCAACTTTCTTCTCTTTTGTTTTAGCGGAATCTATTGGTCAAATCGATCTGTGATTGGAACAACCCATGACTAAATGTTCAACGATTGGTTCCGAGGCTAGGATTTCGTGAACCACACCGGAATTTTATTTGACTTCCTAAATTCCCGAGAACGGTGTCGGGCCTCTAATCTAGGATTTCGATTTCTGGTTCCATGATAACCGTATCGTCATCAGAGATATCGCCGTTTATGGATCCTGCGAGAGAAGCGATTTTGCGTTCTGGATATTCGACTGCGTGATTGCGGTGGTTTTCTTCCAAGATGGCACGTCTCCTCTGCCGAAGGGCTTCTTCTAGTTCCAAATCAATTGTCACGATTGGTCCAGTTGGATTCACGTTTCCAGCTATAGGTGCCGGATTTATAGGTCGAGTCGTCGGCCGAACTACGCATATGGGAACTACCTTCTTTTCGGGAAAGACGAGATTACGGTATATGACCGATTTTCGAGATTCAGCGGCGTACTGGCGTCTTCCCCTAGTCCTCTTCCCTCTCTTGTGAGGTGATAGGGAGGACTCTCCTCCTTCTGGAGGATTCATGAGGTACTCCGTATAATATTCAGGATTTTAATTACGACTTTCGTGGGACCAATGATCGAGATGGACTGTTAACTGGGGCTTTCTCGTCCTGAATCACGGGTTCGGAAAATTCAGAAAACTCCGAGCCGGAATTAAATAACCTTAACCTGGACCCTCTTTTCATTCACGAGGTTGTCAGTGAAAGGGATAGTGGTGCGCCCACTCTTCGACGTGAGCAACGGAGCCTTGAGTCTACACATACACTCATGGAGCTGGAGGTTTACCGAGTCGGAATAGAAATTATTTTTCAGTTCAGGCTTTACCAGGGAGATTGTCGACAGTTCTTGGCCGAACTTCTTTAGATAGATCAATTTGGGCTTCCGCTTGGTTCAGCAGTTTTTCGAAAAAGGACGAAAATTCGTCGTGACTGTTGAACCTTTGGGTTTCGATTTTCTGGAGCTCGAGTATTTCCTTTGAAACCTTAGGGATTACAAAAACGATTGGCTCGGTTTCGGGTTCTCGAACTTCAGTTCTTACCGCGACAGAATTTTTCGTTCGCAATTTTGTCCCTGCGCGCTGCTTTGGCCTATTTTTAGCATTACTGCTACACGGAAGATTAGGCATCTTCCTACCGTACCATAATTGGAAATGATGGCTGTCTTACACGAGAATAACTCTGGAACCAAAATCCGGTATTCACCTTGTGGCATTGCTACCATGATTGGGAACGATGAGTCACACATGAATTTCTGAATTTTGACAAATTGTTTATAAAATTATTTGTTTATGAAAACTTATTTATAGCCGCCTAGTAACAAAAGTTACTAGTAGCATAAGCCAAGTGGGGACAACAGCACGGGTAGG
Source organism: Andricus curvator (assembly GCA_932195095.1). Lineage (NCBI taxonomy): Eukaryota > Metazoa > Arthropoda > Insecta > Hymenoptera > Cynipidae > Andricus > Andricus curvator. The sequence continues at coordinate 115,616 of CAKNYM010051578.1, read as the reverse complement.
CCCCACCGCTGCCACCATCAGTTTGTCACGTACGATAAAAATAACCCTTTTGTTTCATACATATAGCTCCCGATAAAAGCTGCCTAAACTTCCTAGGTTATAATAAATAGAAATTTTGAGTAATTCGAATTTCCGTGGCGGGAGGGGGGAGGCTTCCCCTAAACTGAAGGAAGGGCGAGAGACTCGTCTTTCCTGTAATTTTATTTGATTGTGGGTTGGTACTCTTACTCCCGAACTGTGAGTTGTTGTCCCTGAAAATCTTACTTAATTAAGACAAGGTGACGGGCGAAGCCAAGAAAAATGTATCAGTTGTTTTACCTCATTGAAAATTTTATATTTTGATTTCCTAATTCGTTTTCACATCACGTAAATCCTTAAAACTAACAATGAAAAGTACAATTGAAACGATACATTGCTTATCGTTGATTTGGTCTTAAGTCTACCGCTGGAGAGTAGAAAAGCGATAGAAGGGGAACAAACGTACCCTTCGTTGATTTTCCTGTCTCGAGCGGGCAAGATTTAAAAATTTTGCGTTAATTATTTGTCAATAATTAACTCTAGTCTTTTGAGTTCGCGCTCATGCACAGATCACACGCGTGTACTCCCGAATTCGCTTTTATGAGAAATAGACAGGGTGTCTATTTCCCATGAAAGTGAATTATAGTCTTTACGACGAGATCACTCCTTTTCGTTTTGAGATTCGAAAAGGGGTGATTCCTTCTTGACTAATCTCAATTTTGTTTTTACACAGGCCGGATGGGACGCAACGTACTATGACACTCCCGTTACGGACCTGCCTCCCGCCGGACGGAGTTTTGATTTAAGTTTTACGTCCGGATTGAAGAAATCTAATTTTCCCGGTCAATCCATCGATCCCGGCAGTCCGCCTGCTTTCTTGTACCGAAAATATGAACAATTTTCGTTGACGCGGAAAGAAGCTTATGGCTTATGGGCTAGATTTCCCAATGACAGAAAATTACTTCGATTATCTTAATCCCGACTCAGACGGACAAAAGTCTGGATAGTTCCGGCTCGTGCCAGGTTGCCCAAGTTACTGCGGTTTTGACTTCTGTCCGATGCACCTCGACAGTTCATAGTTGGGGTGATCTAGATAGGGATGTTAGCAGAGTTGCGGAATTTTGGTTAGGAAGGAAGGGATATTTGCTGATTGGAAAAGTATGGATAGAGGTGGAAGGAAAATTTCTGGAGACTTGAAGCGACGTTTGCAAGTTTGTGTTGCCAGGCAGCTAAATTTATTAACGTGGGCCTTTCGCACCTGCGAGACAGGAACCTCATCAGCATTTGCGGGTTCAGGAACTTTCACTATTTTTTTATACTTATGATTTTTAAAATGATTTTAATTCGCATTGTGGTTAATGCGGGTCGGAATTTTTAACTTAGATTTTATTCTAAATGTGTATTATTTCCGACCCCAAGTATACAAAAAGAAAAAGACAATACATGCATGTGCGCATATATGTATATACATATTATAGGAAATAGAGAGCCTTAGCATTTATTTTGGCTGACCGAGCACGTGGCAATGTTATTGTGCGTCCACGTGTTCAGACATGCTGTCAGTAACGCAGTCAAGTCGATCAGCGAAGAGCATCCGGGAGGAGCGAGATGGATCCATGTAAGGAAAGTGTGGAAAGAGAAGGAGGAAGAGAGTAGAGCGGTCGAGGTGTCGCATACAGCCCGGTCATTCGCGAGAAAGAAACGTCGATATACGCGGCCTGTGCAAGAGGGAAATCGAGCATGGTGTTTGAAGTGCATATCCATGTATGCATGCATGCCGCTGCGGTCTATGATAGCGGTTCGCCGTTCCTCCCTTCTTTTGCCTTTTCGTAATTGTAATCATGGGGGTAGCTCATATAACTACCCCGTTCCTTAGCCTACGCATATCTTATAGGGGGAGGGGGCGTTGGTCCTGAAGGGCAATAGCGTTTTAATCCTCAAATCTTTCCCAAAGGGAAAGAGAGCGATTATATATTTCAAATTATATTTCTTTGTTTCCGAGGTCAGCTCGCAGGCTAATTCCTTGAGAGCTTGGAATGCTGCGTCAGCATGATACAAAAGCTCTCAGGTTACGAATATGTAGCTATGTGAATTGGCTCGTAACAATTGAGCTGCTGGATAGTGTAAGGGCATATAAAATTCACATGGTCGTTCCGGTTGGCCCCTGTTGTCTTTAAAATAGATTTTGAAAATTAAATTTTGGAAACATACAGCTTTGTAGGAAATTTCATGGCGCATCTTTTATCCTCTTTCAAAAAAGTTGTACCTTTTACTGTTTCTGAAAGAAAGTGAAAAAACTGGATTTTGTGGAAAAAAAATTTAATCAATATTTTGACTTCAACTCGCTCTAAAAGACAAATTTCTGAATATTTTATCTTGAAAATTGGAGGAGTTCTGCTTCAAACTGTTTTGAAGAGGATATGCTCGTTTAAACTTTTCTAATTTGTTATAAAAAAAATCTGTTAATTTTTTTGCCAAGCAGTATCAAAATAATGTTACGCAACTTTCAAACGCTTCGTTTATCGAGGGAATTTTGAGTAAGCCTAAACTTCCAGCGAAAGAAATGTTCATTAGGGTTTAATGCAGTTTTCTGAAAAGTATTAATTCAACAGAATGAATCGTTGAAAAAATACGAGCATTCAAACAGCGCGTCAAAGAGAGATCGAGCGCGTGAGAGGTGCGAATACTTCGGCGCCTCAACCACACCGCCGACCTGTCATAGCCGCTAGGACATAATGTTTTCTAACTATTCTGGACATGAAAAAATGCCCCAAAAAAATGTAGTACTTACGTAGTAATGTATTTTATTGCTGAACGGTTTGAAGTACATATAATTTAATCTTCGAATATATTAAAAAACTATGTATATATCTGATCACAGGCATCTTTACACGAAACTATACGTATATACATGTGCTATTGTATCAGTCTATAAGGTCCCTTATGTCTAAATTTCATCGTCTAATTTTCATTTTTAGTTTTCTTTGTGGTATTTTTAGTTCCGATATTAGCAAAATAATTCTCAAAAAACGTTTTTCCTTCTTCGCTTAAATAGGGCATCAAAGTCTTAACACCTTTAACTTTTGCCGCTGCAATACCAACTTTAGGGGAAGAAATTCTTTGAAGGTCTTCCAATTTAATCTTTGGATTCAAGTGAAAAGTGTTCACATTTTCATCAGAATAATTATCTATCACGTCCAATTCTCCGGTTGGATAATACTTGATTAGTCGAGCTTCAGAGATTTTCATGCCTTTGGTTTTTGCACCTGACCTTCAAAAGCTTTATCGTAGTCATTCAAAATCTCGTTTGTATTTTCAATTAGGAAAAAAGGAGGATCGCGAGCATTTTTTATCATTTCGTAATACTTTTTTACAGTTTCTACTCGTTCCATTTTTTTTAATTTCTCATCATAAAGACCGAAGTTTCTACCGCACTGACAGTACGATTGTCCTCGAATAGGAAAAACATGTCAAATTTCAATATTGAAATGAATCGACAGCAATATCAAGTATGTCAGGACCGTGTAATTTCTATTTTGACCACCTGCGGCGTCAGAAAACAGGATTATTTTTGAATGGCGAGACCTATCAAACTCAGCTTTAATCGAGTAATCAAGAAAACTGCCTCTTTTTCTGACAACATTTTTTTCTTAAAAGTCTGGTATTCCTCTGCCTGCTTTTTGTGCTGAATTATTTCTGTGGACTCTAAACTATTATTAATGGCACTTAATTCACAAAGATCGCAGATATCGGTATGTGGTCTCTTAAACGTGAATAGCAAATTATAATTAAAGTGCTTGAAATAAGCAGATTCTTTTAATTCGCAGATATACCCCGTGACACTTTCGTAGTATTCAGTGAATGAATCATACATTGTTTGTAAATCTAACTCTGGATTTCAAAGTAATTTAAAGAGGTATCATCATAATGTGATTGTCGATGAGGTTTACTGTAACAATGATCTCTAATTAACTCTTTCAATTCAGCTGTTAGTTTTCAACATTCACGAGCACCATTTCCCCAGATATATCTGCAAATTTCATAAAAGTAGCTAACAAAATGTTCTGCTTATGATAATCTACCAATTTCCAAAAATTAGAATGGAGCCTCTCTTGTTCTAGGATTCCAATTTTCTCAAAACATTTTTCACGTTTACAGCAAAATTCAACAGGTTCGAATGGTTTGGGTTCTACAATTTTTTTATTTTGTGATGCATATTCTTCACCCTGTAACAAAAGTGTGAAGAAAAATTTGCGAGCATGTGTACAAGTTAGTTTTCGCGTTCGACCCATAGGTTCCAATACACGGAGAAACCTGTAAAATCAATTTTTCCTAAAATTGATTTTAGGATTCAATTTTATGATTCCTAAACCTAGGATGAGCATTTTATGTATAGAGAAATATATTATAATGTTTTATATTATAATGTAATGTCAGCGGTGAAAATGTTATTGAATAGTTTAATTAAAAATTAAACTGTAGATACATTTTTAGTAGCAGTAGTAGTAGTAGCAGTAGCAGTAGTCTAACTTTCAACCAAATAGTTTTATTTTCAAGTTAAAAAGTCGAATTTTGTCGAAAAAATTCACTATGTAACCCGAAAAGATGAATTTTACAACAACAAAAATTTCAACGTAGAAAGGTGAATTTTCAATTAAATAGTTGAATTTTTAACAAAAAAAGATCAATTTCCAAACAAAAATGAAATAGATAAATTTTCAATTAAAAAATTTTTTTTTATAACAAATAACAAAAGTTTAAACGAGCATATCATCTTCAAAACAGCTTGAAGCATAACTCCTCGAATTTTCATGTGAAAATATTCAGAACTTTGTTTTTTAGAGCGAATTGAAGTCAAAATATTTATTAAATTTTGTTTTCCACAAAATCCAGTTTTTTTCACTTTCTTTCAGAAACAGTAAAAGATAAAACTGTTTTCAAAAAGGATAAAAGATGCGCCATGAAATTTCCTGCAAAGCTATATGTTTCAAAAATTCAATTTTCAGAATCGATTTCAAAGACAACAGGGGCCAACCGGAACGACCATTTGAATTTTATATGCCCTTACACTATCCAGCGGCTCAATTATGGTTCATTTGAAGGTAAAAGAAACAAATTTGAAATTGCTTTGTAATATTTTTAATATATTATTAAAATCTATTCAAATCCTTCGAATCACATTAAACTGGATTAAAAATTTTGTAAGAAAAATTTTCAAGAATTTTAATTTTTTAGGTAAGAAAAATGCTTAATTAGCTCAAAGGGTCAATAAAAAATTGTACTTTATAAAAACAAAAATCAAGGATAAGTCCTGGATTGTCCTGCAGCAGTTTCATGAAATACACTCCATTGAACTTTTTTAGTTGGAATTAAAAAAGCAGATGAGTTTTTATTCTATTTAAAAGCAAATTTACTTAAATAATATGATTGTTCAGGGTCGCATTAAATAAAAAAAACACCAATTTTTATTTTATTTTCTGTTCTTTATCTTCAACTCTTATATTTCCAAACATATTTTACAAATGTATATATTTTACAATCTGAAAAAATAAGTTTTCACTCCATACAATACATACTAATTCAACTCACATTTCTCCGCACATATTCGCATAACTCACTCTTCACTCTGATTTTCGATTCGATAATAACTAACACTCACGGCCGCTGTGTAAGGATAACAGCGGTAAAGACAAACTGCAAACTACACCATGCTCCTAATTTTGTACCTACAACATCATCGCAAATGATTTCAAACATCGTATTAAAATAACTTATAACATCTTCATCTCATCAGTCACTTGACTTAGTCTGTGGCTATGACGAAAAACCGGGTTCACCCGAGAAAAAGTTTGAAAAAAATATATATATATATATATATATATATATATATATATATAAGAGCCTCGGTGGCTCAGTTTCTTAGACGCTCGGACTTCACCTTAGAGGTTCTGGTGGTTCGGATCCCACCTTAAGCTGTAGGTCTCCCCATCATGCACTTGACTGCAACCCAGTCCGTGAATAATGGGGTAAAAACCAGGCTTTGCCCAATATGTCAAGGCATATGCTCTTATCAGATCACTTGATTGCATTGCAATAATGCGTCCGTGACTGATAATATATACCGGGACAGTCCCGTGCATACTATTCAAAAAATAAAAAAATAAATGAAAATCCAACTCTAACCAAAAATTCCTTCGACATATTGGGATGTAACCATCTTACGCCTGAGACATTAATTAGACATTTATATATATTATGCTCATCAAACGCCTCAGAATTTAAGAGATCAGATATCGTTTTTGCGAAAAAACGGATATGAAGCTCTTTATCAACAAGAAGAAGAGTAACATCCTCCAGCGAACATTCCACCCGTTCCAGCAAGACCACTTTTGCAGATAGCCGATAATGCCAACATGAGAAGTAGGAGATCTATCCACCAAAAAGTCTTTTTTAGGATGGACAAATTAGCTGGAGCTAATACTGCTCTCCCCGATTTGCTCCCCGAAGATGTTAATCTCTGGAATCTGAACTGTGATGTTTACGAGAAGGCGGTCTCCCTGCTTAGCGACAATAGAAGTAACGATACTTCAGTACGCCAGAGTAAGACTCGCGAGCGTATTGCACAGCTTCAGTTCAAAATTGAAACGGCGAGACGGCATGCATCAAATATTCAGTGCGTGATTAGCTGTATAACATTAAATAAAAAATTCACTCCAAAGCAGCACTGGACGCAAAAAATAAGATCTCCTTCAACAGCGAAACAGCGCCTTGAACGGCGAGTAAAGTGGATTCAGGAAAATTCCACCTTTTCTACTCATCCTTCCCGTCTGTTCAATAAAACGTCACGTGCCGTTGAAAATCAGCCTAGTCGAGAAGAGATTCAAGTCTTCTGGGAGCAAGTATATGGAGATACTTATCAGCTAAATGAAGACGCTTCAGTATCACTCTTTCGTAACTTTTGCCAAAGGCAAAGGTTACCAGGTCCAGAGGAAGAGTGTCCACTAGTTACAACGGAACAAGTGAAGAAAGTTATCGCTAGAACTAAGAACTTTTCAGCGCCAGGGCCAGATAAAATCAACAACTTTTGGTAGAAGAAGTTTACTTATACGAACCAACATCTAGCTCGTATATTTACTACTTTCTTAAACGGAGAACAACCCGTCCCACAGTGGCTAGTGGAAGGACGCACGGTATTGATCCCTAAGACCGGAGATTTGTCAAGTCCAAAGAACTACAGGCCAATAGCTTGTTGAAACACCACCTACAAGCTATTCACTGGCATCCTCAAAGAGAGGCTATTAACATCTATCGAGCCGGTATCGAGTGCGATAGTTGAACAACGTGGATGCGAAAGAGGTCTGGCAGGTTGCAGGGAGAACCTGTTAATAGACAGGTGTATTACCCAGGACTCGATCAGGTATCGACACAATCTATCCATGGCTTCGATTGACTACCGTAAAGCATTCGATAACACGAACCATGAGCTACTTATTAAGCTCCTTGAGTGCCTGGAGGTGCATCCAAAAATATTAAGATGCATTAAAGAGCTTATGCTCTTGTGTCGGACAAGATTTGTCATAACATCTGACAGAAGACAAGTGACTACAAGCTATATCACATATAAGAGGGGGGTCTTTCAAGGAGACTCTTTAAGTCCGATACTTTTCTGCATCTCCCTCTTGTCTCTATCTATCGTGCTCCGAGGCAAAAGCTCTGGATACCTATGTGGCCCGCCGATAAAAAGAGAATATAAGGTCAACCACGTTTGATACATGGACGACCTTAAACTCTTTGCTTCCCCGAAAGAGGACCTTACCATCCTTGTGGAGGCGGTAAATAGGTACTCTAAAGCGATTGGCATGAGCTTCGGACTGGACAAGTGTGCCTGCGTCCACCTACACCAAGGAAGATTAGAAACTACATCATCGCGTCACGATCAGGATGTTCAGCTCATAGGCGCAAATACCATTCAACATCTTGGTATTGGAGAAACATATACATATCTTGGAATACGGCAATCGGAAACCCAAGATGTGCGTGTGTTAAAAACGGCCCTTGGAAAAAGGTATCGCCAAATTCTCAGAAAAATGTGTGCTTCCGAATTATCTGGCAAGAATAAGATCCAGGCGACCAATATGCTGGCCGTTCCTATACTGCTCTACACGTTTGGTGCAGTAAAACGGAACGTCGATGAGTTCAAGCAACTTGACCGAAGCACACGCAAGATGCTGAAAATCCATCGAAGTCATCATCCTAGATCTTCCGTACCTCGAATATACCTCCCTCGAGATAAAGGGGGTAGAGGCTTGTTGAGCTTAGAGTGTCTTAAACGCAGAACGGTTCTGGCCACGGCCTGCTCAGTTCTAAATAGCACAGATTCTGTTATGCGACTCGTACATCATGAAGTCGGCAATGATGCGGCGTTTCTATACCGTGCCGTAGATAGGGCCGCAGAGGAGCTTGGCCTCCCATTTGATTCCAGCGACACTACACATGGCCTAGCATCACTAACACCTTTGGTGCTCAAAAGTCGTGTACAGGAAGCAGAACATACGCTTCTACTAAGAGAACTTCCTGACAAGCCCCTTCGTGGTAAATTCCACGGCATTATACGTAGAGAAGAGCTCTCGATGGGTCTGTCCAACATGTTTCTCAAGTCTGCTGGGTTAAAATCGGAGACTGAGGAATTTCTTTTTGCCTGTCAAGACGGCGTTATAGACACCTTAGTTTACGGCGAGCGCATAATGAATGTACCTGTAGGCGATACCAACTGCCGAGCGTCCAAGAGACACAATGCGGCTCTAAAAGTGTTATATTACCATCTTAGGCACTTCAATGGTGTTGATCTATTGCCCGTCTTGCCATACGCGCAGGGGGAACTTGAGTCCGTTGTGGAGAATGATCAGTGTAAGATCTACTGGAATTTCTCATTCTCCACCACTCAACGTATCAGTGCTACGAAGCCTGATATTGTCCTCCAAGATCTGAAGAACAAGATCATTTACGTGATTGAATTCTCGGCACCAGCCGATGGTAATATTACGGCAAAGGAGGAAGAAAAACGGGCGAAATATCCAGCACTTGTTTTCGAGCTTAGCAGGCTGTACCAATGCTACAAAGTCCATCTTGTAGTTCTCATAATCGGCTGTCTTGCAGGTGTGAAAGCTTCATTTATTAGCCAACTCAACAAAATTCCGGCTTGCCAGCGTCAGGCTCATTCCATCGCGAACCAGATGCAAAAGGCTGTTCTTCTGGGATCACTTCATCTGGTCCGTCAACACAGTTCCTCATAACATTCTATAAAGATTGGTAGCTCTAAAAAGGTATCCAGAGGTAAAACCTTCATCTCCAACTGTCCCGTCTGCCGCGTGAGGTCATCCGCGGCTGAAGACCTGACTTCAAGAAACAGTGTTGCCTGATGTTATCTCGCGTAAATTTCCCGCTCTTGCTTACTTTCCAGGATAGAAGGAGCAGAAGCGGATGACGTACACGTTCCAGTTGCGTCGGGATTGGTTGCTTTAAGGAACCATGATCGTAGCTTCCGGAGCCTACAACTTTTCACATTAAATAACAATACGCATAATAACAATAATAATCAGCAATTTTAATTTTATGTAAGTACTATATACAAATACTATATATTATGAGATTAATTATATATTATCATCGTCGACTTCTATGGGTTTGCAAATTCTTTGAAATATCCCCATGGAAGTGTATCTGTGGTTCCAGGGAGAATCACACGTTTATCATCGTGCCAGCTCAAAGCAACTTTTTTCTGTTTTATGGTGTGCACTTTGTGTTTTCCGCTTCGGATTACATTTTGGTATTCTGTTAAATTTTGGTATTTAAGCAGATTTGGCTTTCTTTCTCTCAGTCTTTTCATTTAAAATTGTATAGGTATATGATTTTCCTCTTAAACCTACAAATTCTGTTATAATTTTACCATTGCACTCATCTTTCATCAAGCCTGACACTTTCTTATTTTTACAGGCATACCATAAACATGATCTAGAGTATAGTCTGAATTATCAAATTCCTGAATATCTCGATTAATATATTCATAAATGTTTGGAACGGTAAAATGGTAGATAAGATCCAATCTATGATTCTGTAAAGATTTTTCAAACTTAAAGTGACAGAGACACCTGTCACACAAAAATGTACGGTGGCTATCTTTTGTAAACTGAGATTTTACTAGACGGGATAGTTTTTTAATCCAAGCGAAGTGGTATATTGGATTACTTTCTTTTAATTCGTTTTCATCAAAATGGTTCAAGTAAATATTTGTATTTACAATCATCAAAAGGTGAATTGTGGGCTTGTCGGACTTTTGTTTGGTTAAATACAATGGTACAATTTCTACGCTCTTAAATTTTTTATCATCTTCTACAACGTAAACATTTATACACAACCCGTTCATTTTTTCAAATTTTGGAATGTCTTCAAGACTTATAGGGAACGAGATCCCATCATGCTTGAGTTCTGAATTGTAATGCGGATAAGATCTAGTCTCACATAAATCACTTTTCGCAGGATGAAGAGCGACGATGACTGACCACAAAAAGCAGTAAATATCATTATTTTGGATATTGACAACAGCTTTTTTCTTTGACATACTTTGGTAAATCAATGAAAGTCGATATAACCGAATTTATTGGTAAATATTTATTGAAATTTACCATCAGGTTTATTATTTCAGACAATGACCAACCGGAATCTGTTTCTTCAAACTCTTCGAATTTCACTAAAATTTGTTCCAAAAACTTTTCATTATGCCATGCATCAATATTTGTTGATAGTAAGATCTTATCATTTTCAGTGGTAATGAACTTAATTTTTTCAATCATTTCACCATTTGCAAATGCTTTAAATTTCCCTGCAAAGGCAACATAATTTCAAAACTAATGTTCACTGTGACTTACTAATTTTGTTTATTAAAAAAGAAATTAATGTATCACTAGATGTCACTGGATGTCACTAGATGTCACTAGATAATGCTATATCTAACTTTCAGTTAAATTGTTTGAATGGAGGTTTATTTGTGACTCAGGCGCTCAAGAGGAAATAGTGCCTTTTATATGTTACAGCGAATTCTCAAAGTTTTATTTGAATGAATAATGTGACTCAAAATAAAACTTCAAGCCACATAAGTCGAAAGTCTAAACAACTCGCCAAGTCTCCCTGTTCGCTCGTAACCTGCGAGCTTACTAGCAGAATGCTTACGCAGCATTCCAAGCTCTCGTAGGCTAACGGCGAGCAAACTCACGAAAGAAAAGAACGACAACTTAGGAGAATAATTTTATTCAAGAATTAAAATTATTCTCCGATTAATTTATGTTCTTTTTTTTACAGGTACTTAAAAATTAGGCTTCCTCCCCCAGCCCACTCAATAATGTGAGGGTGGATTGCGGGAAGAGAATGTGTGCATGTGTTGAATGAATGACGCGAACCTGAGCCTAGGCCTGAAATAAAAATGACTACGAAGTATTGTGCTGGCGCTTCTCTAAAAACCTAGATCGAAAAAAAGGAAACATTGTAAGAGTCCAAAAGGAACGAGGGTGTGGTTACACTCACTATGCTGGACATTCATACACACACACGCGAGGCATAAGCGTGTCTCCTTCTTTGCACACAAGCAAGCTATATGCTACAACCACAGCAGTTCAATGCACCTCGACTCTCTTCTCTTCATCTCCCTCTTCACGCGCTATTCACCCATAAGTTCGTCTCGCTCCTCACCCCACATGCTACCCGCCATGATCTGACAGCACGAGCACGTGAGGCATCAAAACAATGCCACGTGCTTACGCAGCAATGGTGTGGCGCTAAAATGCTTAATTCCTCATGCAAAAATTTGTAACGCTAAAATGCTGGTTCTTTTATGATAAAAGGCTTGGAATTAATATATACTTCTATTTAAGTTGGAAATTCCAACCTGCATTAATTTCGATGCAAATTGAAATTGAAATTTCTTTTAGAAATATAAAGAAAGACTTGAATGCACCTCACTTCTGTAAAGTGCTGATGAGGTTCCTGTTTCATAGGTGCAAAACTCAAATGAAAAGCATTTGGCAATACTATTCTCGCAAACATAAGAAGTCAAGCTACCTGGGTAGATAAAATTTACAAACGTTGCTTTGACTCTCACGGAGTATCCCTACCTTCCCAATCCAAATTCGGCGATTCCGCGAAAATTCCTACCCGAATCACCCCAACTAAGAACGGTCGAGGTACATCGGACAGAAATCATCATCGCAGTAACTTGGGCAACCTTGCACGGGCCGGAACTACCCAGACTTTAGTCCGTCCGTACGTCAGGATTTCGAGTCAATCGGTAATTTCCTACGGCAACACGAACCCCCGTAAGTCACAACGAGTCCTATCCCGGTTTAGCGGAACAATACTTTTGCCGGACCGGTAACGGGAGTTAGCCGCGGGCACGAATGGCTTGACGGATTAAATTCTGATTGGAAATTCGGACGTAAAATTTAAAGACAGAAAATCTCTATCCGACGGGAGTAAAGGCAGTCTTCTAAGTGATCTGACGTGACACAGATCAACTCTAATTTTTGCCCGTCCGTACGTCGAGATTCAAATTCCGGCGTGACATTGGGAGACAAATTCTCTGTACGTAAGTCGTGGCGTCCTATTCCGGTCTAGTCGGGACTATACTTTTCTCGGATCGGAAATAGGGATGAGCCGCAGCTACCGATCGAGTGGTCGATCAACGGAATTTGCAATCTGGACGAAAAATCTTCATCGCGTCCTATCCCGGTTTAGCGGGTCTATAGTTTTCCCGGACCGGTAACGGGAGTGACGTTGTTTTTGTGTCCTGTCTGGCCTGCTTAAATCGAAATTAGGTCAGCCTAGAGAATTTTACTTTATTTCGAATCTCAAAACGAGACAGGGTAATTTTCTCGCAAGGCTGCAATTCTCCTTTATGAGGAATAGAAACATTTTCTACTTCTCATAAAAGTGGATTCAGAGAAGTGACAGGTGCTTGCGTGTCGTGTGGCTCTCGCGGGTACTTAATAAAAGACTAGAGTGGGTTAATAAGCCCACGAAAAGAAAAGGACTAGAGTGGGTTAACAAACCCACGAAAAGAAAAAAGTTTTCGCCCGCTCTGTGAAGGGGAGGGAAAATCCAGAAGTCATCTTCGTGCCTTCTGGGCTTAGTTTTCCTTTCTTCGATAACCAGCGGTAGTTCTAAGTATCGATATTGGTAAGCTGTATCGTTATTTTTTTCTCTGATACTTTTCTTCTTCCTCTACATGTCAGACACGTTCTACCCATTGTAGGACGTGCCCTTTCTATTTTCCACTTTTTATGTACTCTTGATATCCTGTGACTTTTTATGTGTTCGGAAAAACTCAGTGTGCGGGAAAATTCCGTGGAAAAAAGTTTATCATCAAAACGACCTGCTTCGCGAAACCCCTTTTCTAGAATAATGGACAACAACTCTCAGTCCGAGAGTAGGGGTAACGACCCACAATACAAATAAATTCAGGAAAGACGAGTCTCTCGCCCTTCCTTCAGTTTAGGGGAAGCCTCCCCCCATGGGCAGTTAAAATACCAAATTTCTCTAAGTCTCATTTTCTCGGAAGTTTACGCAGCTTTTTTCGGGGATTATATTTGGAAAATAAAATTGTTTTTATCGTACGTGACAATAGACGCTTACTCCTCTACTCTCTTAAACGCATGAACAGCACCATCATTAACTTATTTTAAAAAAATGTTCCTTATGAGTTACTTGCGCCTGAAATAAAATAAAGAAAGGAATGTTTATCTAGATGGAAGCAATACATCAAATTTATAGACAAAACAGGATGTCCTACATAGTCCCCCAGTCCCATATCAAATTTAACCTGCATCTTTTGCGCATTAAATAAAGAAAGGAATTTTTAGTTGAGATAATAAATAACCTTGAAGCTGTTTACATAAAATGGCACAATATTATTTTATAACGTCAGCCAAAAAAACACACATCCTTTAAAATGACTTATTAGCCCTAAGTGGCCCTTCTTATAGCAATGTCATTAAGGCGTGTTTCATAACCTATCTACTTGCGTATTAAAAGATATATGATTTCAAATTAGTCATAATTATTCAGACATAAAGCAATAAATCATCCTGGATTTATATAAACTAACAGCAGCTTTAGAGGATCAGTGAGAATATTTTATCATATCAAAAGATTTAATAATGTGATTTAATATTATTTCTTAATTGAAATAATATAGTAGGTCTCATTATCCTTGTACCATAGGGTTATAAGTAGTTACAGTTAGTCTAGAACATTTTTTATACATCTGCTTTGAAAAAGCAAATTATCAAAATGAATCAATTTACTGATAAAGAAAAGTATGTAATTCATTATAATTTTTTTTAAGATATTACATAAAATTAAGAATGCATTAACAAAAATCAGAGTATTTAAAACAATAAAAATAGTTTTAAAAATATGTAAAGTTTTAAAATATTAAATGTTTTTAGAAAAATAAGCAAAACGAATTATAAAAATATTTTCTATAAATTAATGAACAATTCAATTTTGAGAAAAACCGTCGAAACCTAAGAAAGTAGAACGATGTTAGAAAAGTCAAAAAATTCAAAGGTTTCTTTAAATTGTTTACAATATGTATAGAATCTTTCGTTATGCCTTCTCCTTTCATCCCAAAAGGTAATATTATGCTACCATAGGTGTACGCATAGGGATGCGTTATCATAATTATTCTTTCTCTGTTCAACATGTGTCTTTCTTCTCTCTCTTCTAACAAATGTAAATAAATTGTCCATATAAATATGAGCCATGACCATAGGGAACATCAGTGCGAATCTTGATTTCAACAGTGAAGTGCAGAAAAGGACAAGTTTAAAAAAAAAGTTTAAGGAATTTTTAAAAAGTTTAAAAAAATATTTTTTAAATTTTAAAGAGGTAAGTACAATAATTTTTTTTTTTGGTTTTTAACATTTTTTTTTTAATTTATAAACTTTAATTATGATTTTTTATGTTTAAATTGATTTTCAGTTCAAAAATTTAATTTTTAATTATGATGTTTAAAAAAAATCAGCAAAGATTTCAAACCTTTTAAACATATTTCAATAAATTAAAAAATTTTAATTATAGTGTTTTAAACAAATCTGAACAAAAATTTTAAACCTTTAAAAAAATGCAATAAATTTTAGAATAAATTTTTAAACAAATTTTTGTTTTTCAGGTGGACATGTCTTGATATAAAAAAATAGTTTGCTGCATCAAAGCTCCATTTAAATGGCTGTTGGAGGTGAGTGCCGTCGACTTTGAAAAAACATGCATCACAACGATTGCCAAAAAGGAGTTGGATTGTTTTCACGGGAATCTGTCATCATGGCAAGATGTGATCATAGAGTTCAAGGGCGTAAGGGCCAAGATTATATTTACACCTCAAGGATATTGGTTCAAGAGTACTGGAGTCAACATTGATGACATTCTTGGGAGTGAACTAAATATTAATTTTAATTTTAGAAAGTTTTTCTTCGCTGAGTGAAATAACTTTACATTTATTTAAATTCTCGCTTCATATATCCATAAGATTAATTTTTGAACATAATAAATATTTTTTAATTAAATTCCAAAGATTTTTAATTAAGATTTAAAACAATTTAAATATATAATGTTGTTTTTATATCTTTGTCATTTTTTTTAATTCAATTAAAAAGATTTATAATTAATGCTTTCTAAACAATTAAAAATAAATAATGTTTTTATATTTTCGCCATTTTTTTAAACATAATAAATGTTTTTTTTTTAAATTCAATTCAAAAGATTTATAATGAAGATTTTAAAACAATTGAAATAAATATGTTGTTTTCATATTTTTATTTCAGGCTCAAGATCAATATTTAATGTTTTGTGAAACAATACTAGTAGCAACGGAATGGTTCAAAATGCCAATGAGCTTTACTGAATTGAATTCACTACTGATCATTACAATAGCAGTTAATGATTACGAATTTAACTGCACTCTATCTGAAAAGCGCGAGGTGGAAGCTGGTTATATTCAGTTTGGTGGCATGTGTGTGAAAGTAGTGAAGCAGAGTTACTGCTACATTTTTAGAAAAGTAAATCCTGAAGATATTCCTAGAAAGTTGAAAGAAGAAGAAGATTGCGAAGATGATAGTGTTGATTGATAAATCTACGTTGAAAGAAGAAAATGCAGAAAACGTAGAAAGTGCTGAGAAAAAAGAAGAAAGTGCCCAGAAGAATGAAGAAGAAAGTGCTACGGTGCCTGTGAATGAAAATATACTAGAGGAAGGAAAAAATTATTCCCAGGTGTACGTAATTATTGAAGAAGAAGAAGTAATAGACCTGACTAAGGAAAAAGAAGAAAGTGCTGAAGTGTCTATTAAAGATGAAGAAAAGATGGATCAGTATGAGGAGATCAAAGATGAAGAAGAAATGAATCAGGAGGATGAGATTCATGATGAAGAAAAGATGGACCAGGATGAGAATAAAAATAAAAAAGAGAAGAACCTCGCGATTGTCAAGGAAGAAATTGACCTCGGTGATGATGTTTGTGAATAAGAGTGCAAGTGATTTTTTTATACTGAAAACAAAAATGCCTGAAAAAGTGAAAAAAATAGTATATTTTTTATTGATATTTTAAACACTAGCTATACTGCAGTGCAAATGAAATAAAGCGTATCTGCAGTTCAGATAAGTCATATGTCACTTTTATGAACTTTTAAAATAGGACACAAAACGTTCTTGACTCTGATGATGTTTATTGAATATCCGCTTTGTGTCCTATTTTAAAAATTCCTAAAAGTGACAGGTGACTTATCCGAACTTTACATACACTTTACTTCATTTGCATGTCAGTATAAAAGGTTGAAAAAATTATAATCCAGTGAATGATTTTTTTTTAACGTAGTGGTCTTGTCAAAACCAGGTCTCTGGAAAAAAATTTTTGAATGATTTTAAGAATTGAAACGATATTATCAATCATGTCTTATGAAAGAAAAAATATTATCTGATGTCACGTACGAACTAAATATTATTTATTTTCAAGTCCATGAAAGAAAAAGGACTCCTAAGTTGTCATTCTCTTCATTTGCAAGTTAGCTCGTCGTTAGCCTTCGAGAGCTTAGAATGCTACGTGAGCATTCTGATAGCAAGCTCTCAGGTTACGAGCGAACGGAGAGACTTGAAAAGCTATATTGCTTTCGATTTATGTGACTCGGAATAATATTTCGAGTCACATTATTCCAAGAAAAATAAAATACAAGGTTTGCTCGTAACAAACCACACCGGAATTTGATAATTTCGTCCCCGAAATTTAGGGTAGCTTGCAAATGAGGAGAGCTTCGTTTAATTGATGAAATTTTTTTTTTCTTTCCACATTTTCAGGCGAGAGAGAGAAAGAGAGACGTATGGGGATTGCATAATCCTGTTTAGTCTAGCAGAAAGGTGATCCCTCTCGATACGAATACAGTTGAAATCTTATCAACTTGTCGAGAATGGGTCCCTTTCGCTTGAAGATTAACGAAACATATTTTAAGGCCTTTCTATGCAATTCTTTTTCATATATTGAGCTTTTCGAATGTGTTTTTTTCAAAATAATTGATTTTTGGTTTCATAATGTTTCTGAGTTTTTTTTTTTTTGCTACAGAAAATTAATCCTTTTGACTTCTGTCGTCCTTTAAAATGTTGCAGTCTTTCCATTCTGAAGCGGTGCATTTTTTGTACTTTGTGCGGAATTTAAATAATGCAATTTATTACTAACAAACGTCAATTTTAATTCAAAAATGCTCATAAATGTTCGTTGAATTCTCAGAGCATATGACGATTGAGCATATTCTCATGCATATTCTCATGCTCATGAGAATTTCTGAGAACATTTATACTCTTTGGAACCCTATTCGTGAGGTAAGTCTTGCACGTTTTTTTCTGTGAATTTTAGTACGCACCAATGCTCATTAGTGAAGGACTGACCGGGAGTGGGGATAATCGTGGGCAACGGTCGACTTGCTGGACCACGGTGTCGCGGGTCTCAATTAGTCTGCCTCCCACGATCACGCGCGTAATTATTGGGAGGTCGTTTCGTTTCCGGGTCTCGCGGTTCAAGAGTTTGATTCTTACGTATGATTGCGGGAGTCAGAGGGCGAGGAGGAATTATTGGTTCCCCCTCATCCTCTGACTTCCGCGATTCCGGTAGTGCAGTGATTATGGTGCATCATTTTTGTGGTGTTTTCTTTTATTTAGGAAGCCCCTTTTTTTTGTGCAATACGAGCTGCCCGCTGAGGGCGAAAAAGTGTAAGTGGAAAATTTTACATTCATTTTTTTGGATCAAGAATTCAACTATTTTGTACAAATTCCATCTCATTGACTTGAAAATTCATTTTATTTGAACAATGAAGTATTTTATTAAAACTCGTGCTTTGCAAAGGCTTTGCAAGGTTTTAAGATAACACAAATTTTTTCTTAAGATTGCAAGGAAAATTGAGATTGAATTTTCGTTTAAATTAATTTTAAGAAAACATTTAAAAAGACTTCCAAACATTTAAAATTATATTTAGAAGTTTTTTATTTTTATTTTTTCTCAAGCAGCAAAAAGTTCTGAATATATTTGTAACTGAATCGAATTTTTCCTACAATTTTGCAACATCATCCGATATAAAGAAAATTCTTAGAAATTTTTTAGAGTTTTTCGTCATATTTGAAATCTTCAACAATCTTTCGAATTTTCTCGAAAAACTTGCTAAAATTACAAAGAATCATAAAAAGAATATTGAAGGAATTCTTATTTTGTATCAAAAATTATTTTTCCCTTCAAATTATAATTTAACTAAAAATGTTGTTTCTTTCTTGACAACAACAAAAAAATCTTTTATGATTGAAATTTCAACAATTTTGTCGAAAGTTCCTCTTTTTTTTTGGTAGGAAATTAATTCTTTTCGGGTAAAAATGCAACTGATTGAAAATTAAACTGTTTTGGTTGAGGATATAATTATTTGGTCAAAAATTAACTTTTTGGTCGAAAAATCGTATATTTGGGTTGAAAATTAACTGTTTTGTTGAGTTGGCTTCAAAATTCCGAGGGGTAAACCACTCTTAAATCAGCGTAATCACGTTCTGTGTTATATGGACGCTGTGCTCTGATTTTTCGATATTGGTGACGTTAAAGTAACTAAAATAAGGAATCTGTCTTATGAGCCTATTAGAATAACATCAACGCAAGAGGCGATCATTATATGTAACGTTGGAGTTACTCTATCTTTCTTGTAAGCTAGCAATAAGCTCGTCGTCGCTAGTGGCGCTAGAAGTGCCCAGTCTGATAGCTTCTTGGATGATTTTTTTCTTACAAGCTAAGAACCGTTCCTTAAAGGTTCGTTGATACCTCGATTTTGACGCTAAAGGAGCGTTCACATATTATGTAACGTTATTTTCTAACTTGTTTTTTTCTTGAAATTTCGAAAAATCATTCAAAATGTAAAGAAATTGCCTTAAAATCTTCCAAATTTTCCTAGGAATTTTGAGAAAATTTGTTTATTCACTTAAAACTTGTCAAAATTCTTTTAAACCTTGTAAATTTTTGGTTTGGAATCTTTAAAGAAAAATCTGCATTTTTTTAAAATCTTTTACAGTTTGAAATTCTTTTTCAATCTCTTAAGATCTTCTAAATATTTCTTGAATCTACTCGATTTTTTTTTTTATTTTTTTAATCATACCAAATTGAAGCATTTTTTTATAAATCTTCTACTCTTTTTCGAAATTTAAGGAAATTTTTTGAAATCAAAATTCTTAAAATATCTTATAAGTTTTTATTACTTTTAAATCGTTTCAAAACTGTAGAAAATGAATCTTCTTGGTAACTAATTTACCTTTTTGGTTGAAAGTTCATGTATTTCGTTGAAAATTAATCTCTTTTCGGTAAAAAAAATTAATCTTTGAGGTTCAAACTTCATTTCTTTGACTTGAAATTTCACTTTTTGCTTGAAAATTCAACTATTAGGTTAAAAATTCCATTAAAAATGAAATATTTGGTTAAAAATTCATGTGTTTTGTTTTAAATTATTCTTTTTTGGTAGAAAATGAATCTTTTTGGTTGAAAATTCATTTATTTCGTTAAAAACTAGTTTTTTAAAATTGAAAATTACCTTTCGTAATTAAAAATTTAACTAAAGTTTTCGTCGAATTTTTTTTTTAATAGACATATAATCTTTTTGTTAGAAGATTTATGTGTTTGGTTAAAAATTTAAATTTTTCGTTAAAAATATAGTTTATTTACTTAAAAACTTATTTTCCTGATTGAAAATTAAACCATTCTATTTTTGTTGAAAATTTATCTTTTTTGGTAGAAAATTTATCTTCTGAGTAAAATTCATTTTTTTTGTTGTTGAAAATTTATCTTTTGACTTAAAAACACAACTAAAAAGTGATTTAAATAAATTTAGAAACGAAATTTATTTTGCTTTATCATTTTTAATCTTCTAGTTGGTTTAAACACTAAGCAGGCCTCAGATTGTTGGCCGGCCCCTTTTTTTATTTTTTATTATTTGAATGTAAATGTAGCTATTTTGAAAAGCTCTAAATATTATGTTAAAAATTAATTGTTTTCGACGAAAATTTAATTTAAGGGGCTTGAAATTGTTCAATAACATCTTTTACATACATACCAGTGGGACCATCGCATTCCATTTTAAAATGGCCACTTTTAAGATTTAAAATGGAAAATTCTTCAATTTTGAATACCTTCAATTGAAGACTCTAAAGTATTAAATGTATGTAGTAGGAAAAGATGCAGAAATGATGAATAGATAAGAAATTATGTAGAATGTTTACAGTTTAAAATGGTGTCATTTTAAACGATTTCTTGGAATATATAATTCAATTGTAAGGATTTACAATGGAAAATTCTTAAATTTTTGAATATTTGTGAAGACTCTTTAATATTTAAGGTGTATACTAAGATTCAAAATTTTAAATTCTTCAATTTTTAAGATTAAAGATTCATGAATGTAGACTGTTTGCTTACGCCTGAAGATTTTGTTTCGAAATTTTATTATTTGGTTGAAAATTCAACTGTTTTGTTGAAAATTAACTCTTTGGGTGAAGTTCATTTTCGTTTAGTAGGAGATTTACCCCTTTCTTTTGTTAGAGCTTCAAATATTTAGTTGGGAGTTTATGTATTTCGTTGAAAATTTCTATTTTGTACCTTCAGCCTTTGGATCAACTACCCAGCTTGGGTGGTTGCGGACAGGCGTAGCCCCAAGACGGAGAAGTATCCGCGAGATGGCTCCCTGGGCCTGTGGGAGGAAGACCTGGGACTCCAGGCGAAGACCTTTAAGGGTCATACTCACGCGAAGTGGTTCCAGGAGTATTCCTGGAGCCAGGAAGATGGAGAATACCTCACCCGTGGCTACTGGGCAGTGGTGAGTAAGAGTATATTCCAGGGTGCACAGTCTCGCCCCCCCCCTTTTTTCACAATCGAACTATTCCATTTATGTTTGAAAATTTACCTTTTTTAGTTGGAAGTTCAACTATTTGGTTGCAAATTCATGAATTTCGTTCAAAAGTTATAATTTTTGGTTAAAAATTTTAATATTTGGTTGAAAATATATTTATTCTGTTGGAAAGCTGTCTTTTTGAGTGAAAATCAGACTATCTTGTTAAAAATTCATTTTTTATGTCGAATGTTCGTGACTTGAGTTAAAAATACAACCCCTTTTTTTCTTTTCCTTTTTAGGAGCGGTACGTCCACCCATTGATGGAATGCCTGTCACTTCTGGAGGAGGTGGGGGTCCAGCAGGGCGACCAGGGGCCCATGGAGACATCGGACCTGCCGAGGTTCCCACCCTTCCCGGGCTTCCAGCCCATGCGGAAAGACCTGTCCTTGGTGTGGCTCCAGGCCCACTTCAAGGACAGGTTTGAGAATCCTCGGGTGCCGGCGCACTACGCCTTGGTAGGTATTGTGCTTTTACTTCATTTTATTTTATCTTTAAATTTTTATTAAATTGGAGAATCAATAATTATATTATATATTGGACTATAATTATTAAGATCTGAAATTATATTCAAACAATTATTGCTATTTTTCCTCATAAAAAAAAACATTGCTGCTGTTGATCTTTTAAATTCATTAGGTTCATGATGTAAAACTATAACATTATCCCAATCAATTAAATGTCCAGGTTCAACCTGATGTTTTGCTAGGACTTATAGTTTTTAGGATTTTGTCTAAACTTATCATGATGTTCTTTTATTCTTGTAGCAAGTAATCTACTAGTTTAACCCACATAACATTTTTCACAATTCAAACATTGAATTTTATGTATTACGTCAGTGAGTTGCAATTGATCTAATATATATTTTCCTAATTTTATGAATTTATCAAATTTATAGTCAATTCTAAATTTGTCATAATATTAAAATCATTTAAAATTCTTTTAATTTCAAAAGATAACTTTCCATGATAAGAACTTGATACTATTGGTTTAAAATTTAAATTTCTAACTATATTTATATTATTTGGGTTGGATAAAGAATCTGTAATTGATTTAATTTTATTACTAATAGGGGGTTGAACGAATTCTGTTGAGTAATTATTTAAATATAAGGGTTTTTTAAAAATAAATTCAATATTTGAAGTGTGAACTGATTCATAATATTACCTGAATCAGTTTTTATAACCTTAGCATAAAATAAAAAAAAAAGAATAGAATTATTACCTTCAATTTCATGTGTAAATGTAAGTCTTGGATGATAAGAATTAAATTGATTTATAACGTAAAGTAGTTTATCTTTCGGTAATATAATAAGAGTATCATCAACGTATCTAAAATATGTGTACAAAGAAAAAAAGAATTAAAATTTTTTTATGACATTTAATTATAAGTCTTGCATAACTAAATCAGCTAATGTTGGAGAAATTGGAAAACCCATAGGTGTTCCAAATATTTGTGTGTAGAAATTGTTATTAAATTCAAATACTGTTTGTACCATTAAAATTTTTATTCCTTCAAATTTATCAATAGGTAAATCTGTACAGTTTTTACATTCTCATATCGAGAAGGTATTAGATTTGTGTAAAATTTGACCCCCCCGGTTTTTGTCAAATGTCTGTATGTCTGTCTGTCTGTGAACACGATAACTTTCGAAAGAATTGACCGATTGGACTGGCCTTTGGTATACTCTTTTAGTCTCCTAAACTAAAGGTCAAGTTTGTTAGCCAGCCATTTTGGATGAAAATTCAAAAAGTGAGGGCATTTTGAAAATTTTTTGGACCGTTTTTTTCAAAATTTGGAAATTATATGTACCGCTGCTTATAGTAATTGAAAATTGAAATATTTTATTCTTATGAAATTTTTCGATAAAATGAAAATTTTCCGAGTTACAGCATTTTCAAAATCCAAAAGAAAAAACGAAAATTCACATTTTCAGCCAAACAACGCACGATACGAAAAAAAGTCACGACAAGAAAAGTGTTTCTTTTTGCACGCCCTACAAGATTATCATAATGACTTTTTGAATTTTCTTGAAAAATCGAAAATTCACATTTTTATTGCACAAGAAATAATGAAAAATCCAAAAAATCAATTTTACGGTCAAACTATGCAAGATACGACAAATGATGGCTGGACTAAAATTGTGCATTCAAAAAAGATCTACAAATTTCTCATGGGTCACTTTTTGATAGGATGTGTAGTTTTTGTTTTATTCGTAAAAAATAACATTAACAGTGAAAAAATCGGCCCGATAAGCGGGCACATTCTCATCAAAACTTTGCTTATTTACTTTATTTTTCATCTCGGGTGTGTTTTTTCACAATATTTCATTGTTTTTATGTTCTCAATACTATTTCTAACGATTAAAACAATAAAATAATCATCATTATTGCTCGTGGTACTTGAAAATTTGTATTTTTACATTCTCATCTAGAGAAGGTATTAGATTTGTGTAAAATTTGACCCCCCCGGTTTTTGTCAAATGTCCACGTTTTGAGACCCCCTGAACCCAAAAAACAGGTTTTTACGAATGTGTCTGTCTGTCTGTCTGTCTGTCTGTCTGTCTGTCTGTATGTCTGTCTGTGAACACGATAACTTTCGAAAGAATTCACCGATTTGACTGGCCTTTGGTATACTCTTTTAGTCTCCTAAACGAAAGGTCAAGTTCGTTAGCCAGCCATTTTGGATGAAAATTCAAAAAGTGAGGGCATTTTGAAAATTTTTTGGACCGTTTTTTTTCAAAATTTGGAAATTATATGTACGGCTGCTTATAGTAATTGAAAATTCAAATATTTTATTCTTA
>CAKNYM010051578.1:66227-86307 GCA_932195095.1 Andricus curvator | reverse complement strand
CTTTTCATCTTTTTACATTCCCTATCCCACCACGGCTTCACCATTCCTTTCTTCTTCTTTTTGAATACCTTCTTTTGCACGCACCCTTTCACTTTCTCTTTTAAATCCTCCCATATCTCTTCCACCGTCTCCCCTTCGAAGCGTACGTTCCCTAACTGCTCCTTATATTTCTCTATCGCCTCCCTCGTCCAGCTAACCCTCTCCCCCGTCGACACTTCTTCCCCACCTTGCCTTCCACCGTTCTCACCCCTTATCCACAACCCTAATGGCTGATGGTCTGATTCTACCCTCCCTTCTACTGCGAATCTCTCCATCTCCTCCCACCCTTGCATATTCATAACTACATAATCTATTACCGATACCCCCACCTTACCTACGTATGTGTATTCTCCCTCTTCGTCCCCAGTTGCCATACCATTTGCCACCGCCCAGCCTCTATCCTCCATCCAGTCCCTTAGAATCTCCCCCTCCTTATTTATTAACCTATCCTTTGAGTTCCTTTCGAAGCTCTCCCCTTCCCTGTAAAGGCCCCCTTCCCTCCCCATCCTCGCGTTAAAGTCCCCACCCAGTACAACCATACCCTCTTCTCTTTCACCTAACAGGTCTTCCACCCTTTCTTTAATTCTTTCCATCCCATCCTTATTGTACACTGTCACAAACTTACACATTCCCCCTCCTATCTTTACTTTCCTCATTTGCACTCCCTCCCCCTCTACCTCTCCGTGAGCTTCTTCCTCTAATCCATCTCTAATCCCCGTTATAATTCCCCCACTAGCCCTTCCTTTCTTCTTCACTCTGACCGCCTCCTGGAGTCTCCACCTATACCCCCTTGGCAGCTTTGGCTCTATTCTATCCCATTCCTTTCTTTCCACCCACGTCTCTACCAGTCCTACCACATCAAATTCCTGGATATACCTCCAGAACTCCTCATCCTTCTTCTTTACCCCTGCTACGTTCCAGTAAAGCACCTTCACAACTCCTCTACCCTGCATTACCCCCGCCCCCCTACTTCCTACGAAACAAATTCCCCTGTACTTCCTTCAACACCTCTTTCTCCTCGTCCCACACCCACATTTTCTCGTCTATTTTTATTTTCCGATATCCTACCTTCGCCGATCTCCCTTCACTCCTCTCCCTCCTAGCCCTGTCGTACAGCATTCTCTGTACATCCCTTTCCTTTCTCGTCAAATCGTGATCGATGAACACTTCCTTATCCTTTATCCTATTTTTATTTCTCATTACCCCCAATTTTTCTTCCCAGCTCTCCAACTCCACAACCGCCACTTCTTTCTCCTTCCTCCCCTCCAACTTAACTTTCCCTACCCTGCCTTTATTCCACCCTATGCTCTGTAGCAGCGCTTCCACACCCTCCCTTTCTTCCCCGCTCTTCATCTTCAACCCTCTTATCACAATATTATTTCTCCTGTCTGCCTTCTCCTTTCTCTCCATTCTCAACTCCATTGCCCTTATCCTTTCCCTATCCGCCCTCTCCTCCTTTTCATTCCTACGCTCTCCCACTTTCTCTTCTATCATATTCCCTACCCTCTCCCAAATACCTTTAATCTCGCCCCCGCTACCCCCGACTCCTATTTCCATTTCCGTCCTGCCCTCCACCTTCTCAAGCCTTTTTTCCGTCCTTTCTTTCCACGCCCTAATCTCCTCTTCCATCTGTTTTATTTTAACTTCTTTTTCTTTTCTTTCCCTCTCTAACCCATCTACTCTCTCTCTCAGCTCTTTCACCTCCTTTTCCCATTTCTCATCTCTGATTCGCAGGTCTTCCCTCATACCTTCCATCTGCTCCTTGGTCCCCCTTACTTCCTCCCTCAGCCCCCTGATCTCGCCTATCAACATCCCGAGAGCCTCCTTTTCCAACATCCCCTCCATTTTTTTGGGGGGTGACCTCGGTGTTATCCCGCTTTTTTTTAAACGGGCTCTCGACCTCGCTTTTCTCCGGACTCTCTTGGCTGTCTCTCTTCCTTTTCAAGAGATCCTCCCCGTCACTTGCGCTTGACGCTCTCTCCCTTACCTTCTCGCTTCCTTCGTTGCCACCGTCCCGATTTCTCCCTCTCCCCGACGCACCGCTCGACACCGGGCGACGCGTTGTTGGCCGTCGTGGCTTGTGGAAAATTCCCTCCCCGTCGGTTTCACTACCAGCACTGCCAGTACTCTCGCTGCCCACCTCCCGCTCTACCGCCGGTAAATGGGATCTATCCATGCAGTACCTGCCGCAACCGACAGATATCTCTGCAAAATTTTGGCGTCTTTCGCCGCCAAATTTTCCTTTTTTTTCCCCCTTTTTTTTTTTTTTTTTTCAATTCCTCAGTCCCTGCAGACACCCCTTTCTCTCCCTTAGCATCCCCTAACTTTTCGAGAACCACCCTTGAACCCTCGAAAGCCCAGGACTCCTGACCACGAACTCCCCCGCTTACTTGCCAACCTAACCTCACTTTCCCTATCCAGCTAGATACCACCTCCCACACACGCTGAAACTCACTTTTTATCTCCACAATTCACCCCACACAACCCTACTCACCTCCTCGGCTTCCACCCTCACACTCCACTCACACCTTCCACACAAATTCCGTAAAATTCTCTCTCCACCTGTCACTTAACACGTTCTCACTTCCGCCACCAACATGCAAGTCCTGAGAATATAAAGGAAATTATCTTTATCTTTTAAAAAAATTGTATCGTTGCAACCCACAGTCTCCCTTCTGCAAATTACGCTATTTCTTTCAGTTATAATCGGAAATTGTCAAGTACACCAAATATCCTGTATCTGCTTAACATGCTTGTTTTCAAGAAGGGTAGGACTTTTTTTAAAAAAAATTTTTTTTTTTTAAATTGTAATTGAATTATTAACTGTCGAAAATTAAAGAGAATTGAAAATTAGATTATTATCTGTCGAACATTGAGGAAAATTAAAGAAAATTTATAATTGAGTTTTCAGCAGTGGAATTTCGTTCAGTTTCCAAAGGTTGAAAATTCAACCCTCGACACTTGGAAATGCAGTTGTTCTAAATTGAATGAAACCGATGGTTTAATTATTGAAAATCGAATTCCAAACAGATGCAAATTCAATTGTCGAAAATTAAAGAAAATTTAATATTCTACTGTTGAAAATTGGAGAACATTTAATTTTCAACTGTTGAAAACTGAAGAAAATTGATCACTTAATTATTATCAATAGTAGCAAATTCGAGATAATTGAAAATTGAATTATTAATGTCATGAGTCATTAAAAAAAATCATTTAACATTATTTAAAAACATTTCTTATAAAAATATTGTTTCTTCTTTTCTACATGTACAAATAAATGTGCATTTAATATTTCCCCTTCTTAACTTTCCAACGTCAGTTTCACGAGGGTGGTGTGGGCTCACCACACCGGAAATTTTTATTTTTTTTTATTTTCATCGAAATCAATCAATTAATTGATTTGTGTTTGGGGGCAACCCTCGGCTAAATATTCGGCGATTGGTTCCGAAGCCACACCGGAATTTTTACTTGATTTCCTAAGTTACCGAATTGGAATCGGACCTTTAATTTAAGATTTCGATTTCCGGGTCTAGAATGACTGTGTCGTTGTCTGAAAGGTCAACGTCTGAAAGGTCACCGTTTGAAAGGTCGACATTTGAGAGACCGGCTACAGGTTCGATTTCGCGTCCGCGATTTTCAACTACGCGGTTTCGGTGGTCATCCTCCAGAAGGGCGCGCCTCCTTTGCTGAAGGGCTTCCTTCTAGTTCCACATCAATTGTCACAATTGGTCCAGTTGGATTCATGTTTGCAACTGCAGGTGCCGGATTTACGGGTCGAATCGTCGGCCGAACTACGCACACGGGGACTACCCTTTTTACAGGGTGAACCAGACCGATATATATAGCCGTTCTGAGGATTTCAGCAGTTATCTTATGCTTTTCGCCGGAACTCCTTCCTCTTTTACGAGGTCGTAGGGAGGGGTCTGTATTTTCTGCAGGATCCATGGGAAGATTGTTAAATTTTCTCTAATCGTAAAAAAACAAAACAATGAGGCTGCGTTAGTCAGCTGGGGATTCCCAGTTCTGGGTCACGAAATTAGAAACTTCGGACGCTACGACGGCCGAGGAGGTACTCGAGGCCAGAGCGGGCGAATGATGGGAAAGTCCGAACTGAGATTGAATAGTTTTAGCCCGGATGCACTTGCGGTGATCATCCGTGAAGGGGGTAGTGGTGTGCCTAAATCTCAACGTGGCAACAGAGCCTGTGGCTATACGTACGCTCAATTCGCATCAAAATTGATGAAGGTTGGAATTTTCAACTTAGAGTTAGTATTTATTATTTCCAACCTTGATTTTCTGCATAAGGAATTGAGCATTTTGGCGTCGCACCATTGTTAGGTAAGCACGTGGCTTTGTTTTGATGCCTCACGTGCTCGTGCTGTCAGATCATGGTGTATAGCAAGTGGGATGAGGAGCGAGATGAACTTATGCGAGAATAGCGCGTGAAGAGGAAGAGGAAAGGAGAGAGTCGAGGTGCATTGAACTGCTGTGGGTGTAGTGTATACTTGCTTGAATGCAAGGAAAGAGACACGCTTATGCCGAGAATGTAGGGAGGAAGGAGGAGGCAAGACCGTGTGCGAGCATCGAGGCTTGCTATCGTCGCTACCGTAGCTACACATAGAGAGTGAGACGGCGATCGTTAAGGCATTTGAAAGACAGAGAGCGGAGCAGGTGCCTATCGCGTGTGTGTGTATGGCTGTCAACCGTAGCGAGTGTAACCACACCCTCATTCCTTTTGGACCCTTACAATGTTTCCTTTCCCTTTTTAAATCTAGGTTCTTTCACGAAAGTACTAGTATAATGGTTCGTTGTTGTTTTATTTTTAGATCCAAGGTCAAGCTTGCGTCAGTCATACAACACATGCACACATTTTCTTCCCGAAATCCACCCTTACATTATTGAGTGGGTTGGGGGAGGTACCCTAAAACATAGAACACATAAAAGAAAGAAGTGGGAGCATGAGTCGATCGGAGAATAATTTTAATTCTCGATCAAAATTACTCTCCTAAGTTGTCATTCTCTTCATTTGCAAGTTAGCTCGTCGTTAGCCTTCGAGAGCTTAGAATGCTGCGTCAGCATTCTGATAGCAAGCTCTCAGGTTACGAGCGAACGAAGAGACTTGAAAAGCTATATTGCTTTCGATTTATGTGACTCGGAATAATATTTCGAGTCACATTATTCCAAGAAAAATAAAATACAAGGTTTGCTCGTAACATTTGATGAAAAACTACCAAACAAAAATTATTTGAACAATAGTTTTTTTTGTAATTTGCTAATTAAAAAATAATTTTTTTTTTAATTTGAAATGACATGCTTAGTAATATTATTTTGATTCCTAAAATCATAGAAAAACTATTTTTCAGATGTTACAACCCAACCTAGTTAATAATTTTTTTCTATTCAATGATATCTTCTTGTCTATGGCTAGAATTGCGGAGGCGTCAAACTGCCATCAGTTTAGAATTTTCAAGAGTTTATTTATTAACTTAGAATTCCCGCTTGTTGAACTCCTATTTTTGCGGGCGATCGTGTATTCAATCCCCCTCATCCAAGGGGGTATAACCTATGGTCTCTTTCGGTGGAACTTTCTTCTTGTTTTTTTGTCGTATTACATTTCTTATTTTATAATTACTGTATCTTGCATCAGGTAGGTTGACTTTCGATATGATTAATAATAAACTCCATTTTTTTATTATATGGAATTACAAGTAGGGAATGACATTAATCTTACTTTTTTTTTACATGGAAGAATATTAAAATTGAAACGATACAGTCTTTTTACTCGCCGCTTTGACGTAGTACACTTCTATGACTTACATTACCGAAAGGGGGGAAGGCAGTCCGAAAGTTTAATTTTCGGAGGGCTTTCCTCTCTTGCGGGCCGAAATATAATCTTTTGTTCATTCCACTTACTTGGTTGTCCTTGCACTGGACAACTCTAGTTTTTAGAAGGATCAACTCGCACTGACACATTCAGTATTTCACATTTGCGGATCAAGCACCTTCATTTCCACCTATTTGCTTATTTTAATTGTTTTTGCAAAGAAAAAGATTCCAATGGCCCCCTTTAACCAGGATTAAAGCAGTACCCTTTCATACTCCTTTATTCACTTTTGCTTTTATCTTTATAAACACAAATACAACCTTTTTGAATAGGATTCCTTACCGTTTTGAGATTCGGTAAGATATCTCATTCTTTATCGGTTCTCTGTTAGTTTGTGTTTTCACGGCGCCGTCTAATCTTGGCCTGAAGCGGCTTTCGCTCGAAATTTGGAAGGTTCAATTTGCTCTTCGTTAAAATGAAGATGCAAATTCTTTATACGTCGCTTTACATTTATCGGTGTTGAAACGCGCCCTAGTCTACACCGGACTTACTATATCAACTTCGGGGAGCAAACCGTAAAGGGTAACAATGAAGTACCGTTGTAACTTTTAACCGAGACGGGCGTTGCGGGGTCTCTAGGAAGAGATCCTTTTCGAGACTTCTTACCCGTTCAAAGAAGCTCGCCGACTCGCCTTCATCATTTTCGATCGGCGCTCCTCGTCGATGCGCTGTAAAATTTTTTTAGTGGGGCATTTTGCTAGGTCGCACATTCCTTTTATTTACTGGTGAAATGGATTGATGGGAATGAGAGGAAAATAGGTTACTGAACTGTTGCTATTGCAGAATTTTTCGCAATTCAATCGAATGAGTGAATCGCACCACGAATTTTTGTATTTGTGCCTGTAAGAGTTGCTTAAAATTTTGAGAAATATGGAATTCCGCTGGGACAACTTTTAATTCATTTTGCAATTATACCTGATGAAATGATTTGATTGTACAATGTTTTATTTTTATTCATATCAGGATATAATTGCAAGGTCTCACTTTTCGTTCCAATTTTTGAATGTTATTATGTTTGACCCTTTTGACAGTATCGGAATGTCCCATATTGCATAAGTATTTTTTTGTTTCATGAAATTCGGTGCATTAGGTCAAAAGATATACACTGTTTTGTTTTAAGGTGCGTTAAGGGTAGAACGGCAGGGTGTAGTAGGATAGGATGGGGAGCGGAAAGAAAACAGAGACTGATTATGCTTGTTACGGGAGTTAGAATCACCGCGCGCCAGCGTGCGTTCGCCGAGGAGCATCCATACTATGCTCTTTGTGTCTATGTACACAGCAGCTTACGTCGTGTGAGTTGCGCCTTGTGTACGAATTGAACCAAAGGTGCTTGACCGTGAGACACTCACACCAATTTACAATCATATGTGATACCTATTCTTATTCTAATTCATACCATTCTTATTCTACATTTATATGTTTTATGTCCTAGTGATATGCTCCTTACTTTTGGGTGGTATTTGCTGGAAGCAGTAAGAAGGATAATCGTCGGGGATAATAGATTGTTATCTACTAAGAGAAAGTGAGAAGGAGTTATCTCATAAGATTAGGAGAGGTAGGGGAACCATAGGAGGGATTGAGAGGAAACGTTGCCATTTTTGTAGAGGAAGGATGTATGGTGGATAGATATCGAGGGAGGTGAAAGGAGGGTGTGATGCGTCTATCTCATAGGATAGAAAGAGATAGCGGATGGGAGAGTGATCTGGAGAGTATCAGCGGAGGTAGTGAGAGGATAAATGTCGAGGGAGGTGGAAAGGGAGAGTGATGTGTGTATCTCGTAAGATAGAAAGAGATCGCAGGTTGGAAGAGTGATCTATCTCCTAAGATAGAAAGAGATAGCGAGTTGAGCGGGCGTTCTTGATTTCGATATGTCCTGGAAAGAATTTGTTGAGCGGAGATTCAATTAGTTAGTAAGTGGGAAAGGGATAAAGTTAGTCAGTGTGTCGGCTGAAATGGCTGGTATGCCAGCTGTCTTAGCGGAAACAGGCGGGCTGGTATGCCAGCTAGCCTGTTAGCGGAGAAAAAGAGGGGTGGGGGTGAATTGAAGTAAATAGAAAAAATTATGTTTCGCTGGATTTTTTTTTCGTATTTTCTTGGTTCTTCCTCCGAAGAGGGTGACGGAGATGCGTGTCCAGGCGGCCTCTGGCTGGTTCCCAGCTGGAGGCTCCTGAAGATCGAGAGAGATCTGGATATTTTGTGTGAGAGTGGTTGTTCACGGCAATGGCTTGCACGTGAAGACCTATGGCTGGCTTCCAGCTGTAGGATTTAGTGTGAGGGCTCTGGATACCAGCTCCCAAACACTACTGACTTTCTGGGCCCGTGCGCTCCCTTTCAACGGGGAGGCTGCGTGAGCGTTGCGTAGGAGTCGAGCAGAGAGGGTAGAAAATCGTTCGAGGGAGATGCGCGCGTCGAGCTACGCGGGCGTTGTACTCGCCACTCTCGCCTCTACTCGCCCTGCCGCCTTGCTGACGTCACTACTGACGTCACTTCACACAGTACCTCCTTTCGCCGCGGTGAGGCTATTTTCGCTCTCTCTCTCTTACTCTAAGGTCTAATTGCTAGTTATTATAATTTCAAGATGGCTGCCTACTGAATGAATAAACGTCGCCTATGAGAGTGTTTTAAATCTACCAATAAAAGAGTCTCGCTCTATGCGAGCCGCGCATAACACTAGTTTACATGATTTCTCTTCTCATGATCGCTTCCGTATTTACTTGACGTCATTAATCATTTTTTTCATCTTCTCATTTTAAAAGAAAGAAAAAGAAAGTGAATTCAGAGTGAATGATCTCTTATCAACGTTATGAGGTATGATTATTTCTTTTTTTTTACAATTCGTGAATGCAAGCTATAATGGATTTTTATCTTTTAAAATTAATTATTTTTCGATATCTCATTTTGCTTCGTACCATTTTACTATGTATTTATTTTCGGAATTTTAACCTGAATAACGCTGAGTTTTCGGAATTTGTAATATTCGAGTTACATCCACCTTGTGTGACTTCGTTGGCTTGTCCCACTACTTCGATATTTGTATATTGGAAACTTTTATCTTTAATGATAATCTTTTCAATTCTTTATCCAAGGCAGTGTGGAGGGGAAGGGATGTAACACCGATACCGGATTTTTGAAACGACAACTGCCTTAAGTTGACAAAAAAAAATGCTTAAAATGTTTATTCATTTTCTCAATAAAAAAAAAATCTACATTTTTTTTTAGTTTTAGTGATGTATAGAGGCTATAGTTATAATCCAATGGTTATTCGTTTTTCAACTAATGAAACTTTTTTTTTTACTGTTTTTAGTTTTTAGAGAGATTGTTTAGAATGTTTACTTCTTTTTAAAAAGTATGTAAAAAATGTATGTAATACAAAATACAAAAACAATAAGTAAAACTTGTAAAAAGTAATCCAATTTTTTCTTGTAAGTACTCTCTCTCTCTCTCTCCCCCCCCCCAAAAAAAAAGGTAAACATTCGCTCATTGCTGCACCATACTGATTGTTAATAACAAAATATGAGATGTAAGATTCAGGTTCGCTTGGATTAAAATCGGATCCCATAAAGCGGTAATTCGCTTTGGCATATCTATTTGAACACTGTACTATACCACCACGAAGTCAGAAAATAGACACATTTTGAAACTTAATTGTCCACCATATAAACAGATACGCATCATGGCCATATCTAATTTTTAATGGAATATTCGAACCAGATGATTATAACCTCCCAATTTGGATTGAAACGCTGGGAAATGAAGAATCAATTAAGGATATCATTTTAACAATAAAAACCAGAGGACCAAACACTTTTTGAAAACTAATAAATAGTCTGAGCCAATCAGAACACGAATTTTTAGCAGCCATTTTGGATCTTCCACATTAAGTACATATTTATTATTTTTAAAAGATTACAAATATATATATATATATATATATATATATATATATATATATATATATAAATAAATGAATAGCAGAAATAACTGCTAATTTGGAACTCTCCTTTTTCCAGACAATGGAAATCGAAATCAGGGAAGTCTACACCACTATCTTTTTGCTTCTATTATGGGCAAATGCGGTACGTGCCATTATTGGATACGACTGCGGGTCAAATCAGCTGAATATTACGACGCTTTCTTTATTGGAGATAGGAGAATGCAATATTCCTGAAAACACTGTACAGGTACAGGAAACTTATACACAGCTTTTACAATTGAGTTTTACTATTACTCAAGTCATACAATGTAAGATAGAAATAGATCGCGAAATTAAATATTGCGGAGCGTACTCTCACACATCGTCTGTCTTGAATGGACGTCGAAAATACATTCAGGAAATATCACGCGATATATGTCAAAAAATGCATACAACAGGAAATTTTATGGTTACCCCAACCATACAAGTATCTGGATTACGAGTTAATGAATCATCAAATCATAAAATAATTTTAGCAGGCACAAATAAGCCAGTATGGCGATTGCACAGGCACGCAGTACTCAGATCTTTTTGGAACATGGAATCATGTATTTGTAGAGGCGTCATATGATATTAAATTACAGGAATATTATGCAAGTGTTACCCCCCCCCCCCCCCTAACTTCGATAAAAAGGGAAATTGAAAGGATTATTATTGAAAATAAAAGTTTTCAATAATAATCAAAAAAATCGAATAAATGGGATAAGGCGGATGTAACACGAATATTACAAATTCCGCAAACTCAGCGTTATTAACGTTAAAAATTCTGATTATAAATATGTAGTAAAAATGGTAGCAAGCAAAATTGAGAAATTGAGGTAGAATTAATTTTAAAAGAAAAAATTGATCATAATGCCCTTTCACAAATTATAAAATTAAAAGAAATTATCATCCCTAATAATGTTCTCGAGAGTGCTTTCACTCTCAATACACTTTCTTTTCCTTTTTCTTAAATAAGAAAATAAGAGAAAATCAAATTATTGAAACTAAATGCGGAAGCGATCATGAAAAGAAAAATCATGTAAGAAATGGCATAGAAACTGCAAATGTAAAAATAGGAATAAGAATGGTATGAGCTAAAATAAAAATCGTTAAGCGTAAGATTGTAAGATAGTGTGAGTGGCTCGCGGTCAAGCACCTTTGGTTCATGTCACACGCAAGGTGCGACACACACGACGTAAGCTACCGTGTACATAGAGGCAAGGAGCATAGTATTGATGCTCCTCGGCGAACACACGCTGGCGCACGGTGATTCTGATCAACCGTAACAAGCGCAATTAGTATCTACCTTTCCGCTCCCCATCCTACCCTACTACACCCTGCCGTCCCACCCTTAGCGCACTTGAAACTAAAACAAAGCATAAATCCTGACCTATTGCACCGAATTTTATGGATCAAAAATTTACTTATGCAATATGGGACATTCTGATACTATAAAAAGGGTCAAACATAATAACTTTCAAATTTGAGAGGAAAAGCGAGACCTTGCAATTATATCCTGAGATGAATACAAATAAAACATTGTACAACTTAATCATTTCAACAGGTATAATTGCAAAATGAATAAAAAGCTTAACCAGCAGAATTTCATATTGCCCAAAAATTTTAAGCAATTCTTGTAGAATAAATTACACAATACAATTTTCTGGTGCAATACTCACATTTACAATACTTGCGAAAAATGCTGCAATAGCAGCAGTCTAATAACCTAGTTCCAATCATTCCCATCACCACCATTTCAGTACCAAATAAAGGAATGTGCAACCTACCAAAATCCCCCACTAAACTAATTTAAAAAAAACGCGTCGACGAGGAGAATCGATCGAAAATGATCAAGGCAGTTCGGTGAGCTCCTTCGATCGAGTAAGAAGTCTCAACAAATCTCTTGTTAAGAGACCCGCCGACGCCCGTCTCGTTAGAATACTACACGGTAGTACAACGTCCCACGTTTCGACACCAAATAGTGTAGCAGGGACGTTGAAGGTATTTGGCACCATCAGTCTAACGTTGTGTCTCTAAATAAAGTGTACCTAAATCATAGCGAAGGCCGCCTCCGGCAATATTAAACGGCATCGCGAAAGTGACAATTAAAAGAGAACCAATAAGATTGGGTTATCTTACCGAATCTCAAAACGGTAAGGAATCCCAATCAAATAGGTTTTATTTTTCATTATTGAAAAATGGCCAAAAGGGTTGATTAATTAATTATCCTTTAATCCTGGTTGAAAGGGGCCACTGGAATCCATCTTCCAGTAAAAACAAATATTAAAAAGCGAATTAGGTGGAAGTGTAAGTGTTCGACCCGCACAGGTGAATCCTGAGTGTGTGCACGGGTACACTCCTTCTTAAGACTAGAGTGGTCCAGTGTAAGGGACCACGAGTTTAGTGAAACGAAGAAAACATTATATTTCGGCCCGCAAGGGAGTAAAGCCCTTCGCAAAGATTTTATTATTGAACTGCCTTCCTCTCTTTCGGTAGTTTAAGTGAGAAAGAATGTACACGTAAAGCGGTAAGTCTGTATCGTTCCTAATATTAGTAACTTATATGTACACATGTCGTTCTCCATTTAGGGCAATTTTTATGTGGGGGTTGTAGAATAAATGAGATTCTAATTTTGTAAAACAAAATTGAATTGTGTTTAACCATAATATCGGAAAGCCCAAACCACTCCATAATAAAATTTCAAGTTTGTGCTTATAAATAAGAAATATAAGCAAAGTTCACAATATATAAAAGAAGGAGGTTCCACTGTAGGGACCAAAAGGTTATACCCCCTTGGATGAGGGGAATTGGATACGCGAAATCCCACAAAAAGCTTAAAATTCAAATAGTGGAATTTTAAGTGGAATAATTAAACATCTTGAGAGTCTTTCAAAAGATGGCAGTTTGGACGCCTCCACAACTCTAGCCTAACGACAGGAAAGGGTCAATAAGAAGTGATAAATGAAAAATAAATAAATAAATTATTAACTAGGTTGGGTTGTAACAAAGAGTCAGCTTAAATAAAAATAAAATTCATTTAAATTCTGGAATAAGATGCACACTATCAGAAACTGAATGCTCTGATACTTTAAATGTACGACAAACATTTTGGGACCCTCTAGCAAACGACGTATGCAATTTTCAAAAATTTGAAATGTTATGTGAAGGATTAGCGAATAAAACATTTAATAATACAACTTTAAATCCCGAAATACTTTACTCATTAACAACCGAAGACATAATCTTCATATTAGAAGAAAAAGCAAGAAACGGAGTATGCAATTACGTTTTAATAAGAACTGAACATCCAAAACTACTTATTTTTGAAACTAGACCAGGAAATACATTCGTACAAAACATAAATCTACTGATTCAAAATGTCAGGTCCCGAGCAAAGGCGAGGGTAGGTTGGTAATAGGATAGGTAAGGGAGGTTCAAAGGGCTGATTAAGTCAGGTTGGTAAAGCCTGACTATTTATTTTAATGTGGATTCGTTTGCAGTTTATCAATCCAAGGGGATTGCGTAAATTCAGAATAGCAGTAAATGAAAATTATTTATTATAACATGAGAATAGAAAGGAATTACAGTAAAGTAGTAGTATACCATTAAGCCATTTCCCTTTCAGGGTAGGTGTGACACTACCCGATTCGGGTAGTGCTTCTAGGTGGATAGTTTCTTGTAGTAAATAACTACTACAAGTGTGGGCTCACCACACCCACGGTGGGCCAACAGCACGCAGTATTCTCGAATGGTCACCCATCCAAGTACTAACCGCGCCCAACGCTGCTTAACTTCAGTGATCTGACGAGAACTGGTTTTTTCAGCGTGGTATGGCCATTGGCCATACCAAAGTTATTAAGTAAAAACTTACGCTACCTTCCAGTCCGAAAGGGCAAGAGAAGATTTATTTGTCGATGGTATCCCCGATATGTTGCAGAATATCGACGGAATTCTACCGGGTGTTTCAATTGACCTGCACGAACACTCCGAAGTCAATCTATACGACGACCGAAGGCCGAAGGGACTTTATTTTCAAAGCTGGTTTCCACTTTACTATTTCGCGGTGATGTAGAAGCACGCGGCTTAATCAAGGTGGTTCTTTGTTTAGGAATATTTCACGGTGAGGTAAAAGCACGCGAATTAGTCACGGCGGTTCGTAAATTGATGTGGGCAGTGTGACTGCTTGAATGATAAAGACAACCACCAGGGGTGAGTCTGGGCTTTATATAGAAAAGGGCTTCTTCAAAAATCACGTACATTTTGGAAAAGTTCACATGGCACGTACGAATCCAGAAAAGTTCACATGGCACGTACGAATCCAGAAAAGTTCACATGGCACGTACGAATCCAGAAAAGTTCACATGGCACGTACGAATCGAGAATTGCTCGATAGTCACTGTTACGTTCGGGAATTTTCATTTATCTAGTAATTAAATGTTTACTCAATAAATCACAAATTCATCGAAATATTACAAATCAATAATACCCTTTTAGAAGGATATTGATAACTTATGGGTCTTCCTTCTTCCTTATTAATTCAAGGTTTTTATAATTAGTTGCTTGGGAAATTCTGATACTTGAATTTTTGTTGATTAGATACACTACCCGAATCGGGTAGTGTCACGCCTACCCCGAAAGGGAAATGGCTTAATGGTATATATAGATAAAATAAGGTGTGTACATGTTTGTGTGATTCGACAGATTTGGCACATTTATTGATTCATGGTATATAATATGAAAAACAGGTTATATGAATTTATAATTGTAATATATTGTTGTGGTGTGTGTATAGTGTTGTGTGTGTTTTTATCGATACATGTAATTTACCAAATTACTGCATCCAAATAATCGACATTCACTTTATCTTATCACTACTGTCGTTTTCAGAAGGGAGGCAGAATTCAGATTAATTCTACTTCTAGAATTATAATTGTTCTTTTTCACTTCACTTTTTAACAGTTTGATTGCTATCCCCGGATGAGTGAAATTCATTGGAACCGATTTTTAGATAAGAATCTACTCGCGGGCTTTCTCTCCGACCACCGGAAGGTACTTACTTCCGACGTAAAAAAAAGAAAATGGTTTTTAGTTTATGCTGGTCAGAACCGATTTTTGGAAAACTGACTCCCTCTCTTATTTGTCCGTTTTTAATTGATTTTTTTAAACCAGGAACGAACATTAGTAAGTAAAAGAGGAGGGGAAATCTAATATCGTGAACGGATTAACTGGTTACTACTTTTCTGATTTTATGGATTTAATTTAACGTCCGAACCGAGATTGAAAAAGATGAAAAGAGTTAAAGAAAAACAACTCGAAGTACCGACGGAAATACCGACGGAAGCCTTACTTTATGTACGAAGCGATTGAGTTAGAGGAAAACCCGTTGTATTCGCGACGCGATCAAGTTGTAGATTAATTTTCTAATGTATTTCGATTATAGTCGTTACATCTGATTTAGTGGGTGGGAGAGGCACTGCTTGTGGCCGTCGAACACCTGCAAGCGAGCATTTGGTCATATTTTGCCAAATTGCAATTCTCTCGCCCGATCGGTGTTCCTCCGCCGTACTGCTTTCAATTATTCGATGACCCATCATTAGCGATTTCATTCAACTCTTAAGATCAATAAACTTATGTTCGCAACTACGCTTGATTTTTATAAAAGACGGACAGAATCTACAGAGTTGCAAGGTTATTGCTCTTTTGGCATTCCAATCATATTATTTTTCTATAGCCTTGATCCAGTATAATTTTTATTAACCAAGCGTACAATTCAAGTTTAAAAAAGGGGTTTTCTCTATAAACTGACATTGTACCTTAATGAATTCAAATGCCACCGATTTGAAATCCTAAGTCAGAGTGCCTGAATTAAATTGAAATTTATATTTTATGATATTATTCTTTTTTGTTACGAACCAATCTACACAGTTATAGAAAATTTCCTTCACTCATGAATTAACGTAGCATCAAATATTATTTCATGCTATGTTAATTCAAATGCAGTGCATGGAAGGAACACTCTGTATCACTCGTAACCCGAGAGCTTTTGTATCATGCTAACGCAGCATTCAAAGCTCTCGAGGAACTAGCCTGCGAGCTGACCTCGGGAAAAAAGAAATATAAATTAAAACATTTAATAGCTCTCTTTCCTTATGAGAAAGATTTGAAAAATAAAATGCCTTTTAGGGCCAACGCCGGGGTAGTTGTATAAACTACCCTCATGATTATGAGTATGAGAAGGCGGCGTGCATACATACATGTATATGTACTGTGACGTGGTATATAGTCCACGCACAAAATAATTTAATTTTTCTAAAACATTTAATAACTTACTGATCGCAAGATACAGAATCACCCTTTTATTAATCTGTCTGCGAACAGTGAGAATTGTTTGGCGGGAGCTGACTATGCTCGTGCAGCTAAACAATTCAGGTAGAGTCAGAATATGAAAGAAAACTGTCACCTGAGTTGGAGGTTGGATTATCAGATGATCATCGGTAACGTGAATCGTCAGACTCTGGGCTTGAAAATTGTTTAAATTCCAACACTGATCACATTATTTTTCTTTTATTATTCTCTTGTTTTCATATGACTTACACCACGTGGCTCGTATAAACGAGCCAACACACAAAACACATCACCACGTGGCCCTGCGACTCGGCCGACACACACACGACACTACAGAATGGGCCGGAGGAGCTGGGGGGAAGCCGACACGCGCACCACGAAGCAAGAGGAACTCTGGCTCCGATAGTAAACAAACCGGAGCGAGCGAATCGAATCACGAATTCGTCTGCTAGGCAGGCGAAACGATTAGCGTTGCGGTCGACGTCCCGTCGGAAATTTCGAAGGGCTGGAAACCGTACAGCTGCGGCCATGTGTAGCTTAAAATTCGTACTAATGTCGCGCCAACGAATAATGTCATGCGCACTAACGCTTTTCCGGTTTTCAGCAAAGAAGGCGGAAGTGAATACCGACAATTCATTCTGTATCTTGAGTCGAACACGAGTACTTGTTCTCAGTGTTAAATTAAACATTAAATCGAAGTAAAAACGACAAGAGTTCGAAAATGATCGGACGAGGATCGCACCCAGGCAAACGCCGAGTAACAAGTATGGTTCCATGTTCCTCTCCGGTGTTTTACTAGTGAAAAATTACATAGAAAAGGTGAAATGATCAATACACGAAACATGGTGAATCCATGCGGATTCGTTTGCATCGGCAAGCATCACTAATGGTCGGACTCGTGGTTTTTCTTTCTTTCGTGCATGAACTGTGAATATAGTCGGCGGATAACGATTGATTATTGGGTCGTGATTGATGTATCGGATTCGTAATTTTTTTCTTCGGGTTATTGGATTATCGTATCAGGACCGCGTGTCCATATCCTATCGTCGCCATGTCATTTCTGCACAATAAAGGAATTTCGGAGTGGTCTACACTCGTACTGCCTATAAACCAAAAATCAATCGAAAGTCAGTCGAATTCGTCGTGTAATTGCTTTAACTAGAACTCGTCATCAGTGTTTGGGTTGTGATCCGTTTTGATATAATTAATTACTAGAAAATGGCCACATTGCCAACGTACATCGCTACCACGCCATGTGCGAAGAGTCCCTGTATTTCGGTCATATAAGTTTGCATGGATCGGTAACTTCGCGCATAATTTGACACTGTTTGATTATTTTGATTCTTGGCGAACGTAGGGTTCGAAATGTATTTGATTTAAGTAGTTTGGATTACAGAAAATTTTGAAAACTGAGTGATATAATTTACTGGTCGTGTGACGTCACCCCTGACCTCTCCCCTCTTCCGTATTCCACGTATGAGCTAGTCGCGTGAATTCATTAACATAGTAACCCAAAAACGTTCTAAATTCATCATAGGCCTTCAGCCAAACAACCTCAGTTCACATTTTTCTAATTTTTCGAAAAATTAGATGGCGCTCAACAAATGAGTAAAGTAAAATATGATAAAATATGGAAATCAGAATTAATAGAGATCTTTTTAAAAATAAATCAGGGTTATAGTACTTCAAACACCATGCGCGATCTCCCTCTTGCACAGGCCGTGTTTATCGCCGTCTCTTCCTCGCACATGACTGGGCTGTATACGATGCCTCGACCATTCTACTCTCTTCCTCCTTATCTGCCCACACTCACCTTACATAGATATTCATCTCGCTCCTCGCTATACACACTCCGCTGATCTACTTGACTGCGGTACTGACAGCATGCCCGAACACGTGGATGCACAATAACATTACCACGCGCTCGGTCAGCTAAAATAAAAGCTAAGACCCTCTACTCCCTATAGAAATATATACATGCACAAATGCATATATTTTTATCTGTACACTTAGGGTCGGAAATAATATAGGCTTAGAATAAAATCCAAGTTAAAACTTTCGGCCCGCATTAACTACGATGCGAATTGAATTCTTTTAAAAATCATAATTTTCAAAGAATAGTACAAATTCATGAGTCCGCAACCGCTGACGAGGTTCCTGCCTTGCAGGTGCAAAAGGTCCACGTTAAAAAATTTAGCTACCTGGCTCGACAAATTTGCAAACGCCGCTTCAAGTCTCACGCAATTTTCCTTCTACCTTTATCCACATTTTTCCAATCAGCAAAAATCCCTTCCTTCCTAACAAAAATTCCGCAACTCTGCTAATATCACTACCTGAATCACCCCAACTATGAACTGTCGAGGTGCATCGGACAGAAATCAAAATCGCAGTAAATTGAACAACCTGGCACGAGCCGGAACTACCCAGACTTTTGTCCTTCTGAGTCGGGATTAACTTAAACAAAGTAATTTTCTGTCATTGGGAAATCTAGCCCATAAGCCGCGAAGCTTCTTTCCGGGTCAACGAAAATTCTTTTCATTTTCGGAACAAGAAATCGATTGAAATCAATGGATTGACCGGGAAAATTAGATTTCTTCAATCCGGACGTAAAAATTAAATCAAAACTCCATTCGACGGGAGGCAGGCCCGTAACTGGAGTGTCGTAATACGTCGCGTCCTATCCGGCCTGTGTAAAAAAATTGAGATTAGTCCAGAAGGAATCACCCCTTTTTGAATCTCAAAACGAAAGGAGTGATCTCGTCGTAAAGACTATAATTCACTTTCATGGGAAATAGATACATTATCTGTTCCTCATAAAAGCGAATTCGGAAGTGTTCGCGCGTGATCTGTGCATAAGCGTGAATATAAAAAGACTAGGGTTATTTATTGATAAATAATTAACGCACAATTTTTAAATGTTGCCCGCCCGAGACGGAAAAAATAAGAAAAGTGCACGTTCGTTCTCCTTCCTGTCGCTTTTTCACTCTCCAGCGGTAGACCTAAGGACAAGTACGGTACGAAATTGTATCGTTTCAATTATTATTCTTATGACTGCTTAATTTTTTAAATTAAATTTCTAATAAAATGTTATCCGAGAATCTGATCTAAGAAAAGGAGGAATGTATCATTGGCTTTACCGGTCCCTTTATCTTAACGCCCATAAAGCTAGCACCCCCACCATCGAAAATCAGTATTTTGATTATACCCAAATTATGTGCTAATTTTGTGCGCAAATAATAATTTTTGTGCTCCTTTATTTTTTTCAATAAATTAACTTTTATAGTGGGGATGCTAGCTTGACGTCAAGCTAGCACCGCACCATATGAAATATTAACAAAAATTAAAAAACAACTATATCTGAATTTTGTGCTTTTTATGTGCTTTCAAATGGCCATAAAATCAATTTTCAAAAAGCAACCCTCAATCATAAAAACTACCCTTACATTAAAATCATTCTTTTAACACTATAAACCGTATGTCAAAACTTAAAATTTTTTAAGGCAATTCACATCCTACAAAATATTCTTCAAAAAAACAACCCTCAAAACTCAAAACAGTACAACCCGTCAGTCAAAGACCCATCCTGATATACAAATATTATATAATCTTTATAACTTAGGACTAAATCCACTAATCAAAACGTGATAAGAACACACGTAGTGGCTATACTCGACGATTTGTGTGCTCTTTAAACCTATTGATTGTAATTTTTGTGCTCGTAGCCCCTAACATTAAAAACAACCCTTAACCAATAAATATGTCTTTTTCAGAATTTTAAACGCGTGGCTACACTCGATGATTTATGAGCTCTTCAAAGCTATTGATTGCGATTTTTGT
This sequence comes from Andricus curvator, assembly GCA_932195095.1. Taxonomy (NCBI): domain Eukaryota; kingdom Metazoa; phylum Arthropoda; class Insecta; order Hymenoptera; family Cynipidae; genus Andricus; species Andricus curvator. Next base: position 66,247 of record CAKNYM010051578.1, on the reverse strand, counting down.
GCTCGCAACCCCTAACATTA
>CAKNYM010051578.1:47497-61026 GCA_932195095.1 Andricus curvator | reverse complement strand
AAGAGAAACGCAGGATTCAGAAAGGACTGGTCCAAGCAAGGGGCCGGCAGATTACTCCCTCTCAGCTCCCGCAAAATACCCAGGCCCGTACGTCCCTTATCCCCAGCCATATCCTTATCCCTATTCGCCAGCCTTTCCCCCCAATATCCCCTACCCTTATCAGTACCCTCCTCATTTCCCCGCTTCCACATTCCCACATGGGTATCCCACGGACAACGGCACTAGAGCCAACTCTCCGTGGCAGAGGAACGGGAAATCGACGGACAACACAACATCACCAAGGTCAAATTCGCCAGGACCAGCGGCCAATTTAAATTATAACCGACTCCTCGCTCGGACGCGGCAGGGAGTCAGCGGACCACACAGCGCCCCCTAAAACATGTTCACTTCCCGGAGAAAACCATAGGGTCCTACGAGCAGGAAGCAAAATAGAAGGCTCTCCTGTAGTCACCTTAACGGCACCAGAGCTACAGAACCCAAAATCCAGCTTTTTAGTAGACCCCGGATCAGACGTGAACCTGATAAATATTGAAAACCTGTTACTCGAATTAAAATATGAACCTGACAAGGCCACCTTGCTGACAGGGATAAACCCAGATCCCGTGGAGACGATTGGAACCATAAATCTTACTTTATTCGGTGCTTCAGTCGAATTCCATAGTGTGAAGAATGATTTCCCAATATCCTCTGATGGGATCATCGGCAGGCCATACCTGCGACAGGAGCAAGCCCAAATATCCTTCAGGCATAATTCATCAGTTTCGATCGGCCCGGATTTCGCTCAAGCGTGAAATCAAAACCTTTGCCAGGATCTTGAAAATTAGGGCAAGAACAAGGCAACCGATCGCCATAGACGTGCTTAACCCAGAAATAAGGGAAGGTTACCTCCCCCGGATAATAACACCTGAGGGAGTGTACCTAGGCGAAGCAGCCGTTTCCTCCTACAAGGGAGTTCGCCACGTGCTCGCTATCAACACTCGCGAAGAGGACGTCGAGGTAGAAGTACCAGCTCAAGAAATCCTGCCCTATGATTTTATAGAGCCTCCTGACGAAGAGTCCACCAACTCTGAATCAAAATATCTGGTCAAGGATCTAAAGCAGGAAATGGGAAATTCTTACACTGACCGAGTCAAGAAAATCAAGAACAGCCTGCGTATCTCCAAACTCAACTCGGAGGAAAGGGACTACGTTCATATATGGGTAGAAGATTTCGCCGACATCTTTCACGTAAACGGAGAAAGACTTTCGACTACGAACGTGATCCAGCATAGAATCCCTACTACTAGTGATGAGATTATAGCGACGAATCAATACCGGTACCCTAATGAGGCAGCCGATCAAGTGGCCGTCCAATTACAGAAACAATACGATAGTGGCATAATAGGACATTCCAAATCCTGGACCATTTGGGAGAAGCCCAGTATTTTTCTGTATTTGATTTGGCTAGTGGTGTTCATCAAGTCGAAACTCATCCAGACGACAGGGTTAAAACAGCTTTCTCTACGCCCCGAGGGCATTTTGAATACCTGCACATGCCCATGGGGATAAAGAACGCCCCTGCTACGTTCCAGCGACTAATGGACACGATTTTAAAGGGCATGCACGGCACCGAAGTCTTCGTATACCTGGATGACATCGTGGTCCATTCCAAGGACTTGGAAGAACATGACTTGAAAATTAGAAGATTGCTGTATCGGCTTCGAGCAGCCAACCTCAAACTACAACCCGACAAATGTGAATTCCTACAAAAGGAAGTGGCATACCTTGGCCACATCATTAGCCATGAAGGATTGAAATGAAACCCGTCGAAAATAGAGGCGATAAAAAACTTCCCTCGTCCAAAAACCGTGCGTAACATCCGTCAATTCCTTGGATTGTCTGGTTACTATAGACGATTCATTCAGGACTATGCCAAAATTGCCGAACCATTGACTGACCTCCTCAAGAAGGATGTGAAATGGAAATGGGGCGCAGAACAGAACGAGAGCTTCTATAAGCTCTGTGAGTCTCTTTGTAATGAGCCGATTTTGCGATACCCCAACTTTAGAAAAACTTTCAAATTAACCACCGATGCTTCGGACCACGCTGTCGGAGCAATACTAACCCAAGAAGAAGAGGGATTCGACATGCGTTTTGCATACTTTTTCAAGGCTATGAACAGTTGTCAGGAAAGGTACCCTAAGGAATAGCAGGAGTGCCTAGCCATTGTTCAATCCCTTGAACACTTTCGACCATACTTATATGGTCGAGAATTCATACTCGCCCGCGACCACGAACCGGTTCATTGGATGAGTTACATCAACAACCCAGGGGCTAGACTGCTCCACTGGAGGCACAAGTTCCGAAACTACCAGTATGAGTTCGAGTACAAACAGGGGAAATTAAACAGAGGAGTCGAAGCATTATCAAGAAATCCTCATGACGGCCCTTCCACGGGTCCAGACGAACCTCAGCACCCCAAGGACTCAGACGAAACTCCAGCATATCCGCCCTCTTCCATAGCGATTGAGCCAACCGTAAACCCTATCTCAACGGAACCAAGAAAGGAAACTTCGAGAGTACTAGTCCTCACTCGAGCAGCAGCGCCGCAGGAAAATTCTGAAAAAGAAAATCCTACCCCAGGAACATCCACCAACATAGAACCGGCGATTCGAACTCGAAGGCATCCCCTGCAGGAGAAAACAAAACCAACGGTAAGCAGGGGGGCTGCTTTCAGGACTAAGAAGACAAAACCCATTGTTCCTCAAGGGCCTAAGGCTGCCCCCGTAAAGTTGCCTAAGAAACGAGGAAGACCAAGGAAAATCCCAGTTCCTGAGGAATCCGACGCAGCCAATACGCTTCAAGAGGAAGTCCCACCTCCCGAACTAGAGGGAAGTTCCATAGGGAAACGATTGACAAGAGGAAGGCAAGCGAAAACTCTGCCGGTCGCTGAATTCGAATCCTCAACCGAGCCATCTTCGGACGACGAAGACTCTGACCCTTCAGACGCGCCTGTGTTCCGAAAATCGCACAGCGTATTACCAAATTTACAACCCCCACTCATCATAAAAAGGGGCGATCCAGTCCCTAAGAGTGCTCCTCCCAGTGTCAGGGCCCCCAGTCTCTGGTTCCCTCCCCTGCAAGATACATTTGTGGACGTATACGTCGATGGTGCGTGCAGCTACAATAGGAACGAGGAACCAAAAGCTGGAATAGGTGTCTGGTTCGGCCCAAACAGCCACTTGAATGTTTCACAGCGCAGTGAGGGCCGCCAGACTAACAACGCAGCTGAAATAGAAGCGGCAACGATAGCCGCTCAGAAGGCCCATGAAGCTGGCATAAAAAAAACTCAGGATAAAAACTGACTCCAAGTTTTTGGTAAGCAGCGCCACTGAGTGGATCCCTAAGTGGGAAGCAAACGACTGGAAGACTTATGAGAATAAACCAGTTAAAAATCGATCCGAATTCGAGAGCATGAAAACCGCCCTTGAGCACTTAGAAGTCATTTGGGAACACGTCCCCGGACATCAGGGCATTTTTGGTAAAGAGATGGCCGACAAATTGGCCCGAGGAAGCATAGAGAGCACTGTGAACATCGACGTAGCCGGATCGGATCTCCCTCCCGAATCAATAGTAGTCCAGGTGTTTCTAACGACTGTGAGCAGCGAGGACGATGACGACGCCGGTGGAACATCAGATCTGCCATTGCAATTTTCAAAGGAAAGTTTCAAGGAAGACCTGCAAGATTCCTTCGCACAATTTGACGCTCAACCGTCCCTAAGTCGGGACCACGAAGGACTTGGGGAGAGCAACCAAGTCCGGTGCATATATGTCTCTGAAGGAGAACAAGATGATGAATTGCTCAAGGAACTAGAACGCCTTGACCCCTGTGGAGAATATGACGATAACATTTTTTCGGAAAGAGTAAAGAGCTTTTTGGGAGCCTATGAGAAGCAAGCCACCCAGGAAACCGACAGGGACTGAGAAACCGAACCAACGCAAACCCATCCGCTCGTGGCCATGAAAATCCCGGCTAAGGAACCCCTTGGTCCCGTCAAGCGGATTGAACAACCGCCTTCTTCCCCCATTAAAATTTCCGGTGTGGTAAGAAGAAGCACCGTTCGATTTAAGGACCCTCCCGAAGAGGTTGAGCCCTCCCCAGGATCCCCAATCATAGGATAAAACCAACAAAGGGAGACTCAATTCTTCACTACAGCCTCTAAAATGGCGCCTGGTGCCAGGTCTACTTCTTCCACAAACACCCATGCGTGCCCGAACTTCAAGGAGGAAGGAACTTCAGTTAACAGGAAACCCGGGCTTATCCCTCGAATACTACAACCTGGACGGAAACATGTCTAACGTCTCGCATAAATGGACTGAACCTCTGACATACAAACGAGATAATTATTCTTACTTTATATCAGAGGACTGCGAACCAACGAACCCTATTATAAAGCTCCTCATTGCTACCGAGCGTCTTGACATTCAAGACCTACGGGAATGCGGGCCGTAGAAGGGTCAGGTCCTGGTTACTCCCCACGGTAGAAACCGCACCTACTCCGTCAAAATAAAAAGACGACACGTAGACAATACCGACTGGAAGGACGTGACGATAGGATTAACCAACCTTCGCACCGCTCTAGAGCGGGACAATCAAACATCCTGTCAAATGGCCGATTCCGGAGATGCGTTAGGCTCGTTGCCTCAAACCAAAATGGCAGAAATATTATCAGCCGTTTTCCAAAATAGCAAAATTATTATCACTCTTTGTCATGGGAAGGTAGAGGTACCTCCACTCGAACTAAGACCGAAAATAATAGCCGAATACCACGGTAGTTTAATCGGTGGTCACAAGGGTGTAACCAAAACATACCGTCGTATCAGGGAAAGATATTCCTGGCCCGGACTACGAGATCAAATCAGCGATTTCATCCGTAACTACCGAAATTGTCTGGAGCAGAAGTTAGTAAGAGCAAGAACTCGCGAACCCATGCTCATTACCGAAATTCCAGCTGAACCCTTTGAAAAAGTGTCCCTAGACACTGTAGGAAAACTACCTACCACGCCGAATGGTAATCGTCACATCCTGACGATCCAGGATAATTTTAGCAAATACTGCATAGCCGTTCCAATACCCGACCTCAAAACTACCACCGTTGCACATGCGGTCGCGACCTCCCTATTTACTCAGTACGGCGCCCCTCGGAGCATTCTGACCGATAGAGGAGGAAGCTTTGTGAAGCAACTTACAACCTCCGGTTATCGACCCCAAACCAACGGGGCGCTGGAAAGGAGTCATATAGTCCTGACAGATTACATTAAACATTACGCCAACGATTATGACGATTGGGACCGATTGCTCCCTTTCGCCATGTTCGCGTACAACACGTCAGTGCACGAAGCGACTAACTTCACGCCCTATGAATTGGTATACGGTCGAGTGGCGAGAACCCCGAGTTCCTTCCCTCAAGGCGAAGAACTTGAAACCTACGGTTCCTATCTGCGCGACCTAATAGTAAGGATTTCGGAAATCCAAAAGATCGCAGCCACAAATCTAACCAAGGCGAAGATAACTTCTAAGGAATACTACGATCGTAAGGCTCGGCCTTTGAACGGAAAGGTGGGAGACCAAGCTTAGGTTTTCAAGGAAGTTAGGGACGGAAAATTTGATAGTAGAGCCACCGGTCCTTATACCATAGTCGGATTCACTGAACATAACAACGTAATCCTTGAAACCGAGACCGGTGATCGGTTCGCCAAACATAAAGATAAACTTAGGGTCGTTCGCTGCTAACTTCGAACGAACCTCAAGGAAGAATCCAAAGACAGAATAGGCCTCAAAACAAACAAAAAGGTGGTGGGGTTATATACACATATAAATTCAAATTACTCGATCCTGTCTTCTTTAAGGGAGGGTTATCCTGTCCAGCCGACACTGTACCAGGACACTCGCCTAAAGGCCAGCACTGGAATTTACTATGAATACTTGGGGCCCATGAGACGAGTCATCAGTAATTGGAGGATCACCGTGTTTTTGGACCTGCAGAAAATCCTGGGACCCCTGGAAATGTACGAACAACGATTCAAGCGCTTGTCCGACCTGTGCATGCCAGGATTCGGCCTATCCTGCCTGCAGACAATCACCGACTATGGTCTCGACGCCAAGTTCCTGGTAGCTAAAAGTCTGAGGAAGGAAGTGTCTAGACATGCGGCAGAGATGGAGGAACGTACCGATAAGACCATTCTTCCAAACCTGCCCATAGGGATGAGAAGCCGACGAGCTCCGCCCTTACTAGGAGTTCTAGAAGGACTCATTGGACCTATAGCCGCCCTTATAACATACAGCGACGGCGAAGCCATCGAAGCTGAGATCGCGGAACTCAATCAGGCTCAGAACAACTTGTCATACTTGGTTGGCAAGCAAACTCATTTAGTGAGAGCTCAGCTAGAAGAAGTGCACGAACTCTCGAAAAACAATAAAGACAGAATCGCTAGGCACGAAGCCGAAATGTCCAGAAATAACTTAAAACTAGAAAACCTTACGAGGATAGTCGCAGAGCTTAAGCACGTTGACGCACTGACTCACGTGCTCAAGGCAGTGGAATCCAGCCTTGAGTACTATATTCGCTCCGCCAGACGGATCCTGGAAGTCATCCACATATCTCGTCAGGGAAAAATTCATCTCTCCCTTTTGACTTCCGAACAGCTGGAACCAGTCTATCGGGATATCCAGGACCATCACTCCGAAATCGAATTCCCAATTCACGGGTGGATCTCGAAGAACTATCCGGGATCGTCACCATCACGGCAATCTACAAAAAAGAAATCCTAAGTATACTCGTGGACGTCCCACTACTGGAACACACAAACTACCTGATGTACGAGCTACATCCGGTACCAGTGTTCCAATCGATATTGACAAACAATTCAGGAAGCGCTTACGTCCTACCGAAATTTTCTCACATTGCTGTGGTAGAATCCCAGAGGACGCATGTCTTGCTGAACCGTCAACATTTAAAATCATGTAAAAAGACTTCTTATTACATGATCTGCAACAACAACTTACCTGTGGATGAGAACACGAGGTATCCATCGTGCGAGAGCGAACTGCTGCTGAATCCTTCGACCGCAACATTCCGTAGATGCGACATCCGAGTGACCTCCGATGCGGAATCGGAATGGATTCCTATCGAATCTCTAAACGGATGGCTCTATTCTCCAGTTAGGCCCCTCTCCGCCGAACTAAGGTGTCCTAATCAACCCAAAATTCTGATCGATTTGGATAGGATCGGCATAATCCAGGTAGCACCTGGATGTCAACTGAAAACGGATGATAGGACGTTCTATGGATCAGCAAACAAAGCCGGATCCATAGAGGTGGTCTACGAGCCCCTCGTTCGTCTCAAACTGACGGAATTGCCGCCACTTCTAAAGGAACATAGGGCTCTCGCGCCCGAGGAACAGGAAAGAAATCCCTTTCCAGGGGATACCTCTGTTAAGGACGAGGCCTTCTCTGCAAGGGAGAAATCTTTGGACGAAATAGAGCGACAGATTTATGAAACAAGCATACAGCATCAGGTGAAGGTCAAACACCTAACACTGATCCAAGGCTCTTACGTCGGCCTGACTTTACTCGCTGTGTGTTTATGCTCTTACTGCTGCTATCACCATATCAGAACTACAACTAAAACGGTGTGTCATGGCAGCCGTGGCGAGTCCGTGAAGAACTCCGACAGTGGTCAGACCAACGATGATTCTGGACGAACTCTGGAGAGCTCCGGGGAAACTTACCTTAGAGTGGAGCCGCCTCCAACAATCCAAGGTCCGTCGACAAGCATGAGCAACTCTGCTTGTGATAAGCCACCCGTCTTACTGCCCAGAATCGTAGCTCCAACACTGCCGCACACCTGTTCAACGACAACAAGACCAACCATTCAACTCCCTACGCAAACGCTACAACCAGCCTAGGAGAGTAAAGATATGTATATCTTGAGAGCGTGTGTGCGTGTGTGTGTGTTCGCGTGTGTGTATAAGCACGAATTACCGACAAAAAAATACTCGTTACTCTGCAAAAATTAAGATTTTTTTTTTGCTGTTGTTTTTTTCTTTTTTTTTGTGTTTCCTTTTGTTTTAACAATTTAACCCTAGAACTAATCGAGAAATAGAGAGAGAAAGAGAGGGCCCAGGACAATTAAATCTGAAATTGATGCCTTAAAATGCTTGAAATTCATTGAAATGAGTAAAATCGAGCAAAATTAGAAGTATTCAGATGAATTCATAAAATGCAGGAAAAATCCAAAAGATTAATAAATTATTGAGAATCCAGGGTGAACTCTGAATCTCTTCAAATTTCTGAAATCCTACAAAATCTTGTAAAAATATCACTCTAGAGGCCGTAAACAAGGCCAACTTTTTGAATTATTTTTGAAAATATTAAAGAAGGAATAGGATTTCTTTTCGAAAAAGGGGTGTTTAAGTATATATTGGAGTATGGAAAAAAAGAAAAAATTTTTTTCTTAACATTTTTATACAAAATGGCGCCGATTACGGATTACTTGAAAGTGATGAGACTTAGAACAAAAATAAAAAAAGAAAAAAAAGAATTTCTTAATCTATATACCATTGGCTAAGGTACTACGTTAAGATCGCCATAATTTTCAATCGTAAATTGTACTTAATTGTATTTAAATTGTAAATTGTCCAGCACAATTTTATAAAATGCAGATCCGCTTTTCAAATTCGGCTCTCCTCACAGAAGCAGGTGTACCAGTTCACCGACCGGAACCCAATATCGACCCAATTCCTGGGCAAGTCGCTATAAAAAAGAAAGGGGGGGGTGTAAATATAGATACCCGTACGAAGACACTCGCGCCTTTTGAAGCATGAATGGCACGTAATATTAAGACTTACGACAGTCCAGCGCGACGTTATCCTTGGTTCCGAGTCCGGGGTGCGGTCGTGGCGCTGGACCCAGACCAGCTTATAGTTCCGGTCCGCGGCCTGGAATCCGAGTCCCGGGGGCAACACCGGTAGCTCCAAAAAAAGGCTGAGGAGAAACAAAGAAAAATAACTGGGCGGTTCATTTCCTTTCTTGTTTCCCTTTTTTTTTGCGTTATTGTCAAACAAAATGTTTCTGACACTTACCAGGAATCAACATATACATTGGGCCACACGTGCCCCTGCCACATCACAAGATCTTCCTTTTCTTGCCACCCCATGGTGTAGGGATGGAACCGATCCCCCTGAAAGCAAAGGAAAGGAGCAAATTAAACGGAGTAAATAAAAGGAAGGGAAAACTGAGGGGGCGGTGTTCTTACCAGGGCCCAGTATCCCCTCGTCAAATACCGGGACTCGTCCTCGTCCCAGGTATACTCCTGCATCCATATGGCCCTTGTATATGGCCTCTGCAGCTCCATCTCGGCGGGGAGGTCCTCGGGCCAAACCCCCCAGCCAAGCTCCGGTTCACCAGGTACGGGTAAATATTCCCGCTCTGGCGCGGGAGTCCACGCCGGGTAATGCACAAGGAAGCTACGAACACGTAATTTAAATTAGAATAGAATAAATTGAAATAGAACAGTTAAAATTTTAGTTAAGACAATTAACCTTCTACTAAAAGGGAAGAATTCTTAACAAAATACGTGAATTTTAAACCAAGTATTTTGCATTCTTTAACAAAAATAGTTACATTTTCAACAGCAGAAATGATTTTCAACCTAAAAATAGAATAGTTAAACTTTTAGAACAAAAAAAAAAAAGAAAATAAAAAAAAATTGTAATGCATAGGATTCCTGAGAATAAAACAAGAATCTAACAATCAAACTTGTACAAAAGGAAATAAAATAGATGGAATAAATAATTAAATGAAATAAATTAGACCATAATTAATATTGTTGAATTTTGAACGAACAGCTAAATTTTCAACCAATCAAATATAATACTTAAATTTTCAATTAGCAATGAATTTTTATCCAAAAGGCCTTCAAAAAGAATTTGATGAAATGCCTACGAATTTAAGGTGAGTTCAAAAGGCTTTAAGATGAATATAACAAAAAACTTTTAAAAATCCATTGAATTGAGTAAAATTGAATTTAAAAGAATTCAAAAAAAAAACTTAGGATAAATTAATAAGAATTGAGGGCGAATTCCAAATAAATTGCAATAAATATTAGAAAATCTCTTCGAATCTTTGAACCCTACGAAATCCCTCGCTTCTTGTGAATAAATCCTTTTAAATCCATTAAAATATTAAAACCCCTCAAAATTTCTAAATCTTTTTAAAGCGCTTGAAAATGCATTGAAATCTTTTGAAATATCCTAAAATATTTCAAATCCTTTCAAATCTTTTGAAATCCCTTGAATTTTTTTTAAGGTTTTTGAAAACGCTAAGGAAAATTGTAAAAATACCTTAAAATATTCCATACCCGTAGCAACCCTATAGTTATTGCTAGTGGAATTAGGCGGGGTGTCCGAGAACTTCATTTTCAAAATTCCCTTATATTTTCCTTGTCTAAATTTTCATTTTCCCTGATCATTAATATTCAAATACCAGCATTTTTATATTGAAATACTTTTAACATAGAATCTTTTATGAACATAATAAAACAGTATTTCAGATACAAGTTTAAGATTTTCAAATTTATTAATTTATTTTAAACAAAAAGACTGTCTTTTCTACTATAAAGGATGGCTTTCTAACAAAATACTTGAATTTCCAACAAAATAATTAAATTTTTGACATAATGTGTCATAATCTATATTTCAATCAAAAACCATGAAAATTATACAACAAAAATTTTTAAACCAAAAAGACAAATTTTCTACAAATAAAGATTTTTCACTAAAGAAAATTTTTGTTTACCTAAATTGTTTCACCTTCAAGCCAGAAGACGAATTTTCTCTACAATAATTGAATTTTCGAGAAGAAAAAAAGATGGAAGTTTCAACAACCAGAATAGTTTGCTGTTCAAAAGGACGACCTTTTAATAAAATATACGAACTTTCTACCGAATCGTTGCATTCTAACAAAAAGGAACTAATTTCTAGCCTAAAGTGGAATAGCTGAATTCCAATTATAAAAAGGTAATTTTCCATAAAAGGTTGCATTGTCTACCAAGAAGGAGGTTTTCCCTAACAATAGAAGAAATGGAAAATTCATGCGTTCTGTTACAATGAACAACTTTGACTTACAGTGGTGTTATATTTCAAATTAATCGCTTATGGGATTCGAAATTTCGCCAAAAGATCAACCCACGCGCCCCTAAGATATTAGTAATTACATCAATTGCAGTCTTTTAAACAGATTTTAAACTAACCACAATCAGTTTTTTTCCAAAAATAGAATAGTTCAATTTTCAATTTATATTGAATTTGTAACCAGGTAATTTAACTTCTTCTTGATTCCCATACAGCATGTTATTTGATGACAATTAAATGATTAATTCAATTATTTGACAACAGACGATCGAATTAAAATTGTAATTAAAAATAGTTAAACTATTAACTTTTAATTGAAATATTTGAATTTTAAACCAGAAAGATGATTTTTGAACTAAATGATGATTACTTAACTGGAACACTTGAATTTTCAACCAAAAAGATGAATTTTAAAACAAAAAACATTAATTTTCAAATAGAAAGATTAATTTTCTACCCAAAAATACAATTTTTCAACAAAAATGAATTTTTAACTAAAATTATGGAATATTTAACTGGAATAATTGTCATTTTCAGTTGAAAAACAAAAAAAAAACAACAATTTTCAGCCAAAAAACATCAAAAGAAAAAACAAGTTTTCAATGAAACAGCTCATTTTTCAACCAAAGAAATTTTTTTTTTATTAAACGATGAATCTTTAACAAAACAAAAAATAATAATTTTTGACAAAAGAGTTTACCCTTTAACCAAATAATTTTATTTCCAACCTAAAAGATGAATTTTCAACTAAAATTATAAATATTTAACTGGAATACTTGCATTGTTAACCACAAAGAAGAATTTTTAAACAAGAAGATTAACTTTCAAAAGAAAACATCATTTTCTACAAAAAAGATCGATTTTTCAACAAAGTACGTGAATTTTGAACGAAATAGTTGAATTTTCAATTAGAAAAGATCAATTTTCAACTAAAAATGGAAGTTAAATTTTCAACTGGAATAGTTGAATTTTACGCCAAAAAGATGAATTTTCAACCATAAGGATACCTTTTCTACAAAAAAAGGACGACTTATCAACGAAATAGATAAATTCTCAACTAGAAAAATCAATTGTCTCAACTTACCCCCTGCCGCCGCTGCGTAGGCCCACTTCAGTTTCCCTGTCTACGTCGGCCATCTTTCGAAGATGCCTTTTGAAAGGCAACAGGGGTGGGCCCCTGATCAATCGCTCCCTGCCGACGGAAGACGATTCCCCGGCAGACAGGAGATCTTCGTTTATTTTTTGCAAAAAAATTGGCCTTGGAAAAACCCGACATTTTTCTTTTGGTTTTTCCTCCTCGCGCACTCTTTTTCTTCACGCTCTTTTTGTCTCACTTTTGTTCCCACGACGCACTTTTTCTTTTCGCTCTTTGTTACACACCGTTTCACATACTTCGCGCTTCCGTGGTTGTCCGTGTTGCACTAATTAACACCCGCAGACCGCAGTAACATGGTCCAGCGAAGCCAGTGCCTGTAATTACTCCCACCTCTAGTCACTTCCCAGGCACGGCGACAGGCCCGCACTCATTTTCTTTAAGAAGAAAAAGAAGACGGAAGAAACTCTGCATGGTGCAGAACGCGACAAATCCGTAAGTTACGTATGCGACTCTATGGACTCGCGCCCCTTATCCGCTGCTCGTGATTCCCCTAGCTCTATAGAATATTTCGCGGAATAATTCCTCAGCATATATTCTACAACAGCGATACATACTTATAATACGAACACCATATCGCAAGGGATTTTCACATGATTCTAGATGGATCCCAACAATTTCCAAGGAATCCGACGCATTTCATCATTCGGGTCCAGAGGCGAACGATCAGGATTGTTTTAGCCCCGCGACTCTCTCTCTCTCTCTCTCTCTCAAATATGTTACATAAATCAATTATCATCCCTTGCATGTATGTATATATATATATATATATATATATATATGTATATATATTCATGTACGTATGTGTGTACATGTATGTATGCATGTATATGTACGCGTATGTATAATGTATAATTTTTAATATAATATAATATGTATGTGCATGTATAATATATGTTAACACTCGACTGCATAAGCATATGCAAGAGGCAACTTATGTATATAAAAATTAGATCTAATGCCCAGACGATGATAAAAAAGGGGGTAGGAGGGGGGGGGGCATTATCTTTCCTTACTCCAAGGTCAACCTAAATTTCGAGGACGAAATGAAAAAAATTCTGGTGTGGTTTGTTACGAACCAGTTCACATAGCTACATAAAATTTCCTTCGCTCATGAATTCAGTGTATAGAAGGAACACTCTGTATCACTCGTAACCCGAGAGCTTTTATATTATGCTGACGCAGCATTCCAAGCTCTCGAGGA
>CAKNYM010051578.1:35998-47097 GCA_932195095.1 Andricus curvator | reverse complement strand
TTACCGGGGATTAAATTAGGGAAAAATAAAAGTGTTTTATCGTACGTAACAGTTTGTGCTCGCAACCCCTAACATTAAAAACAACCCTTAGCCAATAAGTATGTCTTTTTCAGAATTTTAAACGCGTGGCTACACTCGATGATTTATGTGCTCTTCAAAGCTATTGATTGCGATTTTTGTGCTCGCAACCCCTAACATTAAAAACAACCCTTAGCCAATAAATGTATTTTTCAGAATTTTAAACGCGTGGCTACACTCGATGATTTATGAGCTCTTCAAAGCTATTGATTGCGATTTGTGTGCTCGCAACCCCTAACATTAAAAACAACCCTTAGCCAATAAATATGTCTTTTTCAGAATTTTAACCGCGTGGCTACACTCGATGATTTATGTGCTCTTCAAAGCTATTGATTGTGATTTTTGTGCTCGCAACTCCTAACATTAAAAACAACCCTTAGCCAATAAATATGTATTTTGCAAAATTTTAAACACATTAAATGGAGAATAAGATCAGGTGTGGTGTAGTAGTACATTTTTTCGACGCTGTTTTTGTTTTGTCGCTTAGGTCATTGTACTCGACCCATTGTCCACTTTTGCGCAAGCACATTGCATTGTAGTGGTCTATACTGAGATGTTCTTCAGACCTTCTTCTTCTTGGCGGTTGATAGAAATTACTTATTCCTCTGAGCGTGTATTGTACATTTTGGAAGGTCAGTTTGGTTGGTATTCTATCTAGCGTTATGTGTGAGTCGGACCCGTTGATTTCTTGGACTTCTACGAATAGCAATTGACCATAAAAGAAAAATTTTATAAATAATGATTCAGATGGAAAAGAATTATTGTCATGTCTACTGAAAAATCATTTGACTTGAAAAAAATTTCTTTTTTTAATTTTCCAGTAATCTCTTTTAACCAGGAAGACTTTACAGATTTGAAAAATTGGTATTGAACACTAAGTTTTTGATTTCCGAGCTCAAAAATATTTCAAACTTCATGTTTATTTGAGAGTAAGCGACAAAGGTCTCAGTCAAGTTTGATTTTCAAATTAAATTTTAAATTCATACCTGGTGTAGCAAGAGTAGTATTCACTTTCCCATCACAATGGAGTAAACGACATCGAACTGGTGTAAATTTTACTTCTTCTTCAAAAATGCTGTCGAAGTCATGTCTTATCAAAGTCTCTACAGAAATAGACAACACATGCTTAACCCTCCTTTGTTCGTGTGCACATTTACCACATTTGTAATGCTGTATTAAACTATACGAATTGTTCATCAATTGTGCGCACATTTTGTCTATTATTGCAGCACAATCTAAAAGAACGCACTCGTTTTGCCATTCGTCAGCTGCATTACTTCGTTCGAAGAGGGGATATAAAATTTAGGCTCGCTGTTTATAAGTGTTGCCGCTTATTCCTTTTTCAGCTACTGTTTTTATGAGTTGACAGAAGTGATTTTCAGAGGCGAGTAAATCAATTTTAGTTTTAAATAAATTCCTGTCTACGTATGTGCTAATCATGAGCTGAAATAAGCTGTCAAATGGGCAGGTGTTGTTTAACGTAACTTTCTTATCATTTATCTTAATGGGTTTTAATTTCATGATACTTCCATTTTTTTAAATAGGCACTGCTGATAATTTACCATGAAACAGGAATTCATTATCGAAATATATATAATTAAGCCTGGTACGAGTAACTGTATTCAAATCTTTGCAGTTTTTATCCTGGTTTTTAGAAGTAAAGGGTTTTGCTGATTGTTTGCATGATAAACATAATCTTTCTTCTCCGTATCCTTCATTTTAAGAATTTATTGGTTCTGAACACTGTGGTATTGCGTGAACTGTCTTCTTGCAAATCTTGCACCTAATTTAAAATGATTTCAGGGGTTAGGCGCATGAAAATAGTGAGAAAAGTAACGTAACATTTTTAAACGTTGTTACAACCTTAAAGTACAAAAAAATGGATATTTTATTAGTATAATTCTGTCATATTCCTCTTATATTTAGCATTGAAATACGAGCATTAAAAGAAGAGCTTTTATTGGTGGACATGATTTCTTGAAAACAGTATGTATATACCATTAAACCATTTCCCTTTCAGGGTAGGCGTGACACTACCCGATTCGGGTAGTGTTTCTAGGTTTTTCTTGTAGTTATAAATAACTACAAGTGTGGGCTCACCACACCCACGATGTGCCAACAGCACTCATGTCAGTATTCTTGAATGGTCACCCATCCAAGTACTAACCGCGTCCAACGCTGCTTAACTTCAGTGATCTGACGAGAACTGGGTTTTTCAGCGTGGTATGGCCATGTATGATTTTTATAAATCTTTCAAAAATTTACATACCTATTAACTCTCGAAATTTTAACCAGTTAAAAGTTTTACTAATTCCAATCAATGACTAGATTGGAATTAATTATTTGTTGGAGTCATTGATTAGAATAAGTAAAAATTTTAACTGATTCAAAAATTACCAATAAAGCTTCCTTTAGGTATTCAATTACAGAGAAATAATGTTCTGCATTATTTTTTATTTAACAAGGATATTTGTGATTACAGAGAAATAATTTTCTTCATTATTTTTTATTTAACAAGGATATTTGTCTAGCTTTAATCATTATCATATCATCATTTCGGATAAATCTGTAAGAATTTATCATGTCCGCCAATAAAGGCTATTTTTCAAAAGCTCTAATTTCAGCGGCATCTACAAGAAGATTATAAGTTTTATTATAATAAACTATTGAGTTTTAAAAAACAAAGGTTATATAAATATGAATTACTTACTTAAAAGTATAAGACAAATATGTGTTTATTATTATTTCAAATTTTTCATCGTGAAACACGTGAAATAATAATAAAGACGATTCCGTGTTACTTACTTATGTGCCCCGTTCGAAACAGAACCCTCAGCACAAATTGGACATAGTTGGGCTACTAAGGATGTTCCACTGTTAATCTGTTCGTCGACAGAATTTTCTTTTTGTGTTCTCATAACCGTTCGAATATTAGAATTAAACACCGAAACTTTAGAAATGTTGTCGTGGAGGAAAGATTCTTTCTCCGTATAGTCGATTGGAACATTTAGTCCTCGCCATTGTTCTTCATGTCTAGTAGATGCCACTATTTCCTTAGACTTTGTACATGAGAGGCAAAGTCCATTTAGATCATCTTCGTCGTCATGGTTTACAAGGATTTGAGAGCACTGAGATTCTCTCTCAAGTGTCTTCTTGCAAACGCTGCACCTAATGTCATATAAAACGAAAATGTGTACGACAAAAAAGTTTACAATGAAAGTTGAGTAAAAAATTAATTATTAAGATCGATAGTCCTAACGAACCATATAGTAATATTATATCAAAATTGCTTTTGCGAATCTTTATCATTTTCTTTCGCATCTAATCTGCTTTCAGCGGCTTCAACAAGTTTAAATTTACCACTTAAATATCGTGAGTGCTGTACGAAAAAATCGTCAACTCTGTATGGGCCAGTAGAATTTCCAAAAACTCTGGTTTTAATATTATTAAATTCTGATTCGACTGGTGCGCTCGAAGCTGGTACACGCCCATATCCGAATTTGTCCCGGAATATGCTGGACCACAACGGTAACCATTTGATGTGGGTTTGAAAATAGTCTGCCAGTTTATCATAACAATGAGGGTTTTCACGATGTCCTTCATCACATTCTATCTCTGCCTCAACTATACCACGATGAAGAAAATTAGTACGGTAATAAGTAATATATAAAAATGAATTTTTGTATTAATGCAATTAAACTGTTTTGTAAACATTTACCTAATTCTGTTGTCAACTCATTCTCCATTATTTCGTCACAGCGCTAACTTTCACCTTCCCCCTCAATTAAAATTGTCTTTAATTGTTCCTTTACAGTTTCACAAACTGTTTTAGAACCATCATCATTTGTGCCTTCAGTTTCGCCAAGACAAACGACGTAGTACCTGTAAATAGCTTCTTTCACTTCTTCAACGTTACGTGACACTATAACTAGATGAAGCATTTTTTTGTGCAATTTTGAAAGGCTTGAATGATTCCTGTAAGTAAAGCTGACGACATGTCGCATATTGTTTCCTTGGGAGGAGATGCACCTGTCCGTATAAATTCTTTTAGGAAGTCTGTTATTGAATTAGTATGATGGGCCTCAGTAAGCATTTGGGCAACTAAATATTGTGAAATACGCGTATATACAACAAGTATATACAGATAGATGACTTTGGAAAAACTTTTATCGAAATGTATGAGCCTGCGGAAGCCTCCACTTGCATCAATGGACAGACATGAATCTTCTTTTCTTGCGTAATTATTGTATACACTTATCTAATGGTTGGACCAGTAATACCATTTGAATGGATTGTACTGTAGAGAGTGAATAACTTGCTTAGAAGACTCCAGTTGTATCCATGCTAACGATATGAATGGATCACGATCAATATGTGCCGCAGTCTTGTACTCATATTTTGCATTTCGCAAAACTGAGAGGCTATATAAGTGAGCTGGTTCTAAATCGCCTGCACGCATAAGTTTTTCAGCGTTTTCAGCGCGATATAGTTCTGGACATATATTTTCCTCAGCTAATTCTTCAGCAACCCTTTTCCTTGCCTCTCCTCGCAAATACCTCGTTCCACAGTGGCCGTTTCCTTTAGAAATCTCGCATGTTATCGAGATAACCAACTGCCATTCGCCGGGTTTTAGGACAGGATATACTCATTCTGCATTTTTGGAACCACCTTTCTTGTCAACTTTGGTACTTTTGTACATTACTAAATCGTCGAATTCTCTTTTACTCAAGAAGATTTCGATTGTTCTTAGCGATTCTGCGTGGTCTGTTAACGATTCACTCGAAGAATAATTCTGAAATAATTTACATTAGCGTACTTCACATATTTCGTTATTACAACAGCCATACCAATGCCAACAGCCATACCACGCTGAAAAAACCAGTTCTCGTCAGATCACTGAAGTTAAGCAGCGTTGGGCGCGGTTAGCACTTGGATGGGTGACCATTCGAGAAAACTGAGTGCTGTTGGCACATCGTGGGTGTGGTGAGCCCACACTTGTAGTTATTTACTACAAGTTATCAACCTAGAAACACTACCCGAATCGGGTAGTGTCACGCCTACCCCGAAAGGGAAATGGCTTAATGGTATACTACTATACTACTGCTAAACAATTTGTTTACTTCACAATCATACAGTAAGACAAAAAAATTATATTTTTCCTTAAATGTCTGTCCTGCAACCACAAACTAATAATAAAGTAACTACACTGGTTTCCCTGATGCACTACATCTTAGCTCTTCAATCGATAAAATGAGTATATTCTCTAAATCTGAATCAGTGAAATTTCACTGATCAGCAGCTAAATTTCCCTAATTTGTTTGCGTATATACGCTGATTGTAATCAGCGGTATACTTCTCGCTGATTCAAATTTAGAGAGTAGTATTTGACGTCATTTTGTCATTTTTTAAAAAGATATTGCAAAAATAGTTCAATTTTGAATATTTTCTTCAATCTTAAGTAATGTCTGAAATAATAAATATATCTTACAGTTCTTGAGCTTGCTTCAAAATTAAATCTCCGTAAAGAATTACAGAAATTATCAGCATGTTTGTGCAATGCCTTCCCTGGAGATTGCAAGAAAGTTAAAGTCGCAACTTAAAAAAGTCGAAAAATCTAAATGTTTCTTTTTGTGACAAAAATATTTTCGCAAAATATATAAAATCAGTAATCATTAAGATTCTATGAAAATTTCTTAAAATATATATTCATTTGATTTTTATAATTATTTTCTTACAGATGAGCTATTTTCAAATTTTTCCAAATTTTTTACATTTCCATCGGAGAAGGTATTAGATTTATGTAAAATGTGACCCCATGAGTCCGAAAAAATGGTTTTCGTGAATGTGTGTCTGTCTGTCTGTAGTCTGTCTGTTAGCACGATAACTTTCGAAAGAATTGGCCAATCGGATTGAAATTTGGTTCACTTATTTATAATCAAAAACGAAAGGTGAAGTTCGTTAACCAGACATTTTTGACCAACGGTTATGGTTTTATCCATAAAAAACGGTTTTTTGAAAATAAAGAACGTCATTTTCTGACCAAACCATACGAGATACAAAAAATGTTAAGGAACAAAATTGTTCATCTTAGAAAGATCTACACATTTTCTATAGAAAGTTTTTTCATACGGCATATAATTTTTTTTTTATTGTTAAAAATTGTTGTAAAAGTAAAAGTGATGGTTTCCCGCTAAACCATACAAGATACAAAAAAAATGTTACGGAGCAAAATTGTTCACCTTTGAAAAATATATATATCTTCTGTAGACCATTTTTTCATCAGGCAAAATTTTCTGTTTTAAATAAAAAATTGTTATAATAGTAAGAAATTCTATTTTCCAGCTAAACCATACGAGATACGAAAAAATGTTGAGAAGCAATAGTGTTCATCTCGAGAAGATCTATAAATTTATAATACTAGAGACCATTTTTTGATCAGATGAAAATTTTCTTTTTTATTGTAAAAAATTGTTGTAAAAATAAAAACAATTGTATTTTCTGGTTAAATCGTACGAGATACTGCAAAACCTTAGAAAACAAAATTGTTCACCTGAAGAAGACCTATAAATTTGCCACAGACCATTTTTTGATCAAGCAAACTTTTTTTTGACCAGTGGTTCTGGTTTTATCCATCAAGAACGTTTTTCCATAAATGAAAAATTCAATTTTCCCGCCAAACGAGACAAAATACGCAAAAATGATAATAAATAAAATTGTTTACTTCAAAAAGATCTACTTTTCGGTTTGTTTTGTGTACTTGAAGTCAAGATAGGTTTGCTAGGTCTTTGTAAAATTGCTGGGGGTGATTTTTAAGGATTGTTGAATATTCTTGTTTCTTCTAAAAGTGTCCCAGTTCTGGTTCCTTTACATTATGGGGTGTTAAATAAGTTTAAAAATAAAAGTTATTGTTTTTAAAAAGTTGTACAAATTTGATATTAAACAGTTTTTGATAGGAATAAAAGTTTTTCTTATAAACATCAAAAATTCTATTGAATAGTCGAGAATTCAAATTTTTAAAGAATTATAGAAATGTAAACGGAAAATCGAGCGATAGAGCTTTAAGCAAATTAATTACCCTATTAATCTCAAATAAAAAAGCATTCAAGCATTTCTTTAAAAGTAAAAGTTCTGACATATTGCTCTGCTAAAACTAAGCAACTTATATCAGAATGCTAAGCGCTATGAAGCGCTCAACACTGAGCGCGAAGCGAGCAGATATTTTTATGCAAATTTATCTTCTTACAAACGGCAGCGCAGAAATTGTCCAATTATAAGTTGTTGGGATTTTACGGAGATTCACTTTTGAAATGAGCTCAATAATATGGAAAAGTATGTATTATTTCAGATGTTGTTTAACATAAGAAAGCGTTTAAATTTGAACTATTTCTACAATATCTTCTTTAAAAAATAAGAAAATGGCTTCATCCTGGGTTCATTTTTTACAGAATTTAAAGAGCATCCAAGTTACTCGAAGCAGAACATTTTATCTCTAATACCACTGTATCTCTTTTACATTGATTTATCATATTCAGAATAGCATATACGTACACTGTTAAAAATATGTCAAAATTCACCCATTTTTAGTTCAAATTTCAATTATTGGGTTGAAAATTCAACCAATTATGGTTCATTGCCAGTGCAATGAAAAACTACTATATTACAAGGAAATATGAAGGATAGAAAACAGTACTAAAATCTGAAGCCGGAAACAAGAAAGTTGGATACTATAATATTTTGTTTAATACATACCTGAAAGTTTTGATCTTCACCCTGTTCTGCGACTTTACTATCAGGCACATTACTTTCATCGGGATTTTTTAATTTTTCTCTGATATGATTTCTGTTCCAAGTTACATATGTATGAAGAGACGACGATGGAATTCCAATATTATTTGATATCGTTTTCCAAATACCATCATTTTTACTGCAAATTTAAAACTTGCATTCGAAGATCTGTTCGATATAAAATGGCTCATAAAATGGAGATTGAAGTTAAAGGACTATCAGTACATTTTCGATTATAAGAAGGGCAAGCTGAATAGACGTGTGGAAGCGTTATCAGAAAATCCATCATTAACCCCAGACCCCAGCTAATATAAAACCTCCGGAGGTGACAATGGACCAGAGATACCACCTCCTGTTCCAGTGGAAAAATAAAACGAAAACTTCACTCGAGTGTTAGTTATACACGACATATCTATCCCATATAAAGTATTATCAATTACTCCGGAAGAAAACCAATATCCTAATGCAGCAGAGAATCCTGTAGCTGATCTAGAACGCGTGACTTGGTTGAGAAAACGAAAAACGGATAAGGATCCTGTCGAGGTCAAAAACACCCCCAAAGGTTCAATCCAGTTCAACCTACGATACCCTTGCAACGACGAAGATTATTAGCAACAACGACTCTGTATGATTTCGACAGATCTTACGTTTGATCATTCGAACTTGCATTCGAAGCAATGGATTTTCAAACGGCCGTTCGTGCTTATAAAAGTAAGTATACGATTTGTATTCCGCATTTTAATTCATAATTGTCAGTGTTACTATTTGCAGTGCAATTATACTCAAGAAGTACAATCCGCGAAATTTGACTACGTAAGTACTACCATTACAATGGCTTTGCAGTTGACTTTTTACTTTATTATCTTAAATGCTTTTTGGGTACAATTGCACGATTTTTCAATTTCTTGTCGAATTCTTTTCGACGGTGCAAACATGCGTACCCAGTTGTGCACAGCTATTTACATATGTTTATGCATACATTCACACCTACATGTACATGCGTTTGTCTACACACACACACACACACACACATATATATATATATATATACGTACACACATATACACACATAAATGTGTGCATTGCCACCCGTCTAGTGGTCACGAGACATGCCCATAGGTGTGACTTATCCATTTAGTTTTATCTCTCTCTTTCAAATGATGCCTGCAAGGACAAGAGCGGAAAGGGCTTGAAGGCTGCCGGTTTTTGAGACTCCATGCTTTGGTAAGTCCTAAGAGAAACTTATTGTGATATACATACATTTTTTTTAATTATAATTAACTTGGGAAAGAAGTAGAATGCGTTTAGTAGGAAGATGGACAATACTTTCAAATGAGTCTTCCCAGGCGATTCTAATGGATACTTTAGAAAAAGTATTTTCTTTATTCGCCCTTTCCACTCTTTTTTTTTTTTAGTGTCCGGTGCCATGGCTCGATTTTACAAAGCGGAAAGGGTTTGTTACCAAATTTATTTTACCAGAAGAGTTCAAGGAATCGTCTTGGGTTCTATCTTCTCTCTTGTGGCTCAATAGCTTATTTTTGACTTATACCCTAATTGTAACTTTAGGCACTACACTAAGGTACAAAATCACTTTTGGAGGCCCATTTTTATTTTTATTTAGGACCTCCCACCTTTTCCTGAATTTTTACTACACACTTTATGCTGGCTGCAAGGTTTGAGGGGGCAGTTAAATTATGGGAATACCCTGCGGTCCCAGGTTTGTCGGCACAGCTCGTCGTAGCGGAAGTGGATTTGCTGGTGTTGTTGAGGGAATACTCTCTTCATTAAGAGCAGCAGTAGGTAACAGGATGCGAACGGGAGACGTATCCTGAGTATCTTCATCATTTTTGTTTCCGTTCATGTTTGATTCTTGTTGAGATTTTGAGCAGACGCAACGTGTTAGGCTTCGTATTTGGGCAAAAATTCGTAGGTGACAGCAAAATGCGAGAAGTCCAAGGGCGAGAATTCCAATGCTGGCGTAGGAGCCATGGATCAACATATCTTGATTCGTCCTTGCTTGTCTTTGAAAAGTTATTTCTTCTAATTGCTGTTCAATTTGTTCTAATGTCATTTCGTTTTCCTGGAATGTTTTTTCTCGAAGCAAAGTGTTTTTAAATATGCTTGACTTTATTTCATGAGATTCTTCGAAATTCTGACCTTTTAGCAATATGGGGGACAACTCAGACAGGTCTAGATGAAGACGAGGTTCATAAATAATTTCCGAAATTTGTTTTCTTGACGTCAAGGCTGGTAGATTCATTTTGTTCGTCCTAATTCTGCATCCAGGTGCAATCTGTAACAATCCCATTCCAGACAACTGTAAGCTCTTTGCAGGTTGCGCTGGACAAATCACTTCTGTGTTGAGAATACCCAAGAGTGAATAGAGCCAACCGCCCAATGATGATATATCCTCAAAGTAGAGCAACGCCCCATACGATATCTGAATATCACAGAGCCGGAATGATTCGGAAATTGGGTTTCTCAGCAATTCGCTTTCACACGTCTTATGCGAGGAAACTTCAAAGATTGGTAAGTTGCCTGGACAGAGGTAGTATTCGTCCACATACTTACAGTGGTCCATCTTTCTTTGTATCATGAGGACATATGTTCGCTCTGAATTACCCATCGCAATGTGCGAGTATTCAGACCGGACATATGCTTTGCCTGATCCATTCCTGAGGATGGGCTGCACCACTGGTATCGTGTGAAGCTGATAGACATTGTAATAAATTCTATCTAGGAGCGAGGGGCTATTCACTCTCGAATACTTCACATTTAACAGAAATTAACAAAAGGAAGTACGAGTGAGTACAAGGTATAATGCAGGATTAACAGAAATAATGCGAGACTCATCCGAAAATTATTGTAAGGTCGGAATGTAGATGAATACAGAAAACTATAATGCGAGTCAGGGCGAGTCGCTACTAGTTGCGAAGGAGTAGCTGCAGAATATGACGAGTCTCGACTCATCGCAGCGAATACCACGAGTCTCGCCAGGAGTATAACCGAATGGCACGAATACATTCGCGTAAAGAGAGTTCACACACGCGCAGAAAATACTCACGTATACTGCGCGCATGCGCACAATTTGTTACAATGTATTATTATTATATTATTATTTATTATTATTTATTATTATTTATTATATTTATTATTATATCTCAATATAAAATAGACACCTCCTTTTTTCATTACTAAGAAAATTTTTAATGAGTAAAGATATTATTATTGAATTA
>CAKNYM010051578.1:0-35598 GCA_932195095.1 Andricus curvator | reverse complement strand
TTACCATAAGTACAAATTAAATATAAACCTGCTGTGAATTCGATCTCGAGTGTTTCATTTAACTCTATTTATATTTTTTGTGCTCATTTATTGAGCAGTTTGCTTCCTCATTATGATGAAGTTGCAAATTCATTAGCTTCTTCATAGAGGAAGCATCTACCATGATTTAAAATCGAAAAACGTCTCGACACGAGGAATCTTTCTTCCCCTTACATACATATGCTTTGATAAAATTCAATATTTTGAAAAATCCTTGGCCACGTTTTAAGATATTGGTGGTGCAAATAAACCCTTCAAATTTCATCAATTTATAAACAACTGTCTTTAAGCTATAGTGACGACAAAAAACGTCGACATCCATACAATTGATTAGAATGTTGTATTACACTCGGTATTTACACATTTATCAACTGAGGAAAGTTTAATGAAACCACCATTAAACCATTTTTTAAATATTGGAAAATATAACGCCTACAAAGCTTCCTCTATGAGGAACTCGATGAGGAAGCAAAAACATGAAATAATAAAAGCATTATACTTCCATCTACACCTCGATCTACACTCAGAAAAAAGTTTTTTTGATTCAAACAAATTATCACTTTGATATGGGGGCAAACAAATATTTATTTGATCCAAATAAATTTTGTTTGAATTTATTTAAATTAGTTAAAATTAAATAAATTTTTTGTTAATTGAAGTAAGAAACATGTTCCGTTGAATAATATAATTCAAACAAAATCTTGTGTTAAATTTAAACAAACTTTTTTCTGAGTATAGTAATTTTTTTTGCAATGAATTTATAATTATATATTGTTTAAAAATTAGGGCTAAATATTGAACACAGAAACGACTTATTGATATTAAGAAACTTGACACGAGCCTCGACGCCAGCAGTATACTAAGATCACGAGTCATTGCATTTCTTGAAAATAAGGACGAATAAGAAGCGAGTAGGATGCAGTACCACCGAGTAGACTGCAGTAATCGAGTGTTTCAGGCGCTAGCCGGCGCTAGCGCTGAAATACTCTGCGAAATACTGTGAAATAGTGCCGAGTTTTGGCTTATATTATTATAATTATTATAGTTTTGGCTTATAACTTCAACGCTTTCTGGATATGCTAACTAGTAACTTCTTAGCGGCTAACAGTGGGTCACTAAGAGTTTGTCAGCATGTTTCATGAAGCGTTCTCCGTTAGCGGCTTCAAGGACAACATTGTTGTTTTCCGTCAATCCAAAAATTGTGTAGGGGCCTCGTGCCCTAATGTCGAATTTACCCGTTCTTGCGTCCTTGACTACAAAAACCTGATCGCCTATGTTACGTCCCGAAAATTTAAATTTTGATATAACGCCCAACTAGACGCAATCTACCGTATCTTGGAGAGAACGAGGAGACAACGACCTCACACATGTATGTAACCACGCGCATAGGTAAGTCTCCCGATTATGTATCTATTCATGGTAAGCGGGCTGCCACTGATAAAGTAGAGACCGCAAGGTAATGAGCAGCACGATACCATGAGAGGGTACAGACTCGGAGGATACCGATAGTTTAGTAACGCATGGTAATTAAAAGGAATCATATATAAATTTCATCAATCTAAAGATAATAATGAAGTGTATACCATTAAGCCATTTCCCTTTCAGGGTAGGCGTGACACTACCCGATTCGGGTAGTGTTTCCAGGTGGATAGTTTTCTTGTAGTTATAAATAACTACAAGTTTGGGCTCACTACACCCATAATATGCCAACAGCACACAGTATTCTCGAATGGTCACCCATCCAAGTACTAACCGCGCCCAACGCTGCTTAACTTCAGTGATCTGACGAGAACTGGTTTTTTCAGCGTGGCATGGCCGTTGGCCATAAAAAAATATCACCAATAATCCATACATATCTATATGTTCTTAAACCGAATAAATCAAATAATGAATTAGACATATAAGTATGTACACACGTAAATGTATGTTAGAAAGATAACGATTCAAAGTGTACAAGTCACTCACTTGAGATAGCACATCGTGTAGTGCGTAAGTGAAAGAATATGTTAATGGTCAGACAAACTGTAGCCGAAAGTGTCCAACCACTTTTACCGAATATCATTAAGATAGTTATAGAATTCATATTCCTGAAAGAGCAAGAGATGAGACAATCGGTAACCGAGAGCGTCAGCAAAGAGAACTTACATATTTGTCGTTCGCGTAACTTGATACTCATTAGCGAGATTCAATCCTTTGATCGCACGTGCTCTTTCCACTATTGACATTATATGTGCTCTTTACACTCTTGGACAAGCTTTCCACTTTTGATATTCTACGTGCTCTTTACACTTTTGGACAAGCTTTCCACTTTTGACATCGTACGTGACTTCTGCGAACTCCAAGGTGTATATAAACCCCAGCACAACCCTTGTCAATCATCTTACGTTCCCAGCAGTCATATTGACAACTTCGATACACGAATCGCGTACTTCAAGTCTTCGAGAACTAAGTAACGAATCATCAAGTTGCGAATTAAGTCCCTTCGGTTTCGATCGTCGTATGAGTCTAATCCGGGTAAAGTCCGCTGTGTTATACGTCCGTTAAAAGAACTCAAGAGTGGATTCGGTAGCTGATATAGGACCGTGTATCGCTTTACGGGTGAATTTTGATGGTGAATTCCTTTGCTATTACCCAAACCAACTCTGCGAGAGGATCTTGCCGTTGTCCTCCGATTATAGAGACGCAAGCATCAAACAACTACTCTCTCTTGCCCTTCTACGAATAAGAAGATACATGTAAGTCTAAATTTATGTAACTGTCAATCTTGTCCATTATCTTTATAATAAATCGTTTACTATTATAACTATCTTTTCATTTATTGAGCACTGATTTAACGCAGTTCGTATAGAGCTGACAAGAAACAAACGTACCCACAAATAAATAATTGGTCAGGTCTTACCAGCCTGACATAATCAGCTCATTAGCCTCCCTCCTTCTAACCATTTTCCTATCTACCCTCGCCTTTAGCTCGGGACGTAACAGCTGATTTGGTGGCTTGGTGGCAGCGGTGGGATTTTTCACTTCCGATTAAGTTCAGTGCTTTAATCAAAATTTAAACTCAGTGTTTCTTTTGAATAAACCTCAAAATTTAACTTCAGTGTATTATTAAGATAGCCAATTTCAAAAGTTAGGCGTTGGTATACTTCGCGTGGTCGCAAGCCCTGCCATCGTTAATAAGCCTACGTAACACCCTAAACTAACCTTGTATGCATTCTTTGTAGCAAGATTGTACAAGTAAAGGGTTTAAAACAACGAATAATTCCAAATTGTTATTCAAAATTACGCGAAATTAAAGTACCATTCAAAATTTACACTTTCGGTTTTAAATACCAAGTCTTTTTTGAAGTTACTCACATTCGAAAAAAAAACAGTAACAAAAGGGTATAAATTAATTAATTATGAAAACTTATATCTTCAAGATTTTAAACCATTTTTCAACACTTTTAAAGTGCAAATTATTGCAATTTTAAAGATAACTTGAACTTGTGGGTAAAAACTACAGTTCTCAAAAAGGCAAATTACAATGCTTTACATCTTCAATTGCCTTTTTCATTCCAAAACAAGTTTGAATCCCTTGTAAGAATCTCTCTTTTACGGATTGATCACCCGTAAATGGAGCTCCTACAATAGATTCACTCATTGCAAATTCAGTCAATTTTAATAACAACTAAAAGTTAAAATTATAACTTCAATCCATCAAACAGAAGTTCTAGCTACAATATTTTTCCAAATTTAAAAATTAAAATCCGTGTTTTCAATCACACGCGATTCTGAAATTATAATTTACATCATTAGATTATCCAGTCTATGACAACCCAAGTTGTCATTGCAGAGCTAGATGCAACCATAGACATCGAATCTATACATTCGAAATGTTTCTGCTCGTTCTTAAACGAAGAGTAAGTGTCGGCGTCTAACCTTTACTGCTTTTTCTACTGAACCACGAGAGCGGTCGCTCGCCAGTGATAGGTACGCGTTACGATCAGAACGTTTACTTACACTGTAGCAACGCTTTCAAGCACTCGCGGTTAATATATATATATATATATATATATATCCATTTCCCTTTCAGGGTAGGCGTGACACTACCCGATTCGGGTAGTGTTTCTAGGTTTTTCTTGTAGTTATAAATAACTACAAGTGTGGGTTCACCACACCCACGATGTGCCAACAGCACTCATGTCAGTATTCTTGAATGGTCACTCATCCAAGTACTAACCGCGTCCAACGCTGCTTAACTTCAGTGATCTGACGAGAACTGGGTTTTTCAGCGTGGTATGGCCGTATTAATCCGTATAATCTGCAGTATTTGATTAAGGTAATCCATCAATGCCAATCATGTATTGAAAAGAAATGATACACGTCTACGATTAAAAACATTCCTCGAGCAATCGCGAAGACAAATTCGTCCAAGCTCTTTTACTCGTTCTTAAACTAAGCGTAAATGTCTAACCTTTACAGCTTTTTCTACTGAACGATAGAGTCAATAATCAACGTACGATTATAGTCAGACAATCCACTTGTATTGTAACGAATATCTGAGTCAACGCAGCTGTAACAGCACACCACATTCCTAAAATTGTTTTAGGAATTGAATATTTTCACATTTTCTGAGCTATCTCCTTTACTATTACGCAAACCAACTCTGCGAGAGGATCTTGCCGTTGCCCTTCGATTATAGAGACGCAAGCGACAAACCAACTCTGCGAGAGGATCTTTTCGTTGTATTGAGCACTGATTTAACGCAGTTCGCATAGAGCTGACAAGAGACAAACGTACCCACAAATAAATAATTGGTCAGGTCTTACCAGCCTGACATAATCAGCTCACTAGCCTCCCTCCTTATAACCATTTTCCAACCTACCCTCGCCTTTAGCTCGCGACGTAACACCTATTTTGCCATTTAATGGCGGAGCCTTTTTGTCGTACTGAGTTTTCGAGCGAAGCTTGGCTTTAATCAAATTTTTCGCTGCAATTTTTGAAATTTCGGTCAATCTTACAACAAGATCACGTAAATAAGACCCATACGTTTCTAGGTCCTCACCTTGAGGAAAGGAACTAGGTATTCGGGCTAACCTACCAAAACCAACTCGTATGGCGTGAAATTGGTCGCCTCGTGGACTGACGTGTTATATGCGAACATGGCAAAAGGGAGCAATCGATCCCAATCGTCATAGTCATTCGCATAGTGCTTTACATAGTCGGTCAACACGATGTGGCTTCTTTCTAAAGAGCCATTGGTTTGCGGTCGATAGCCAGAAGTTGTGAGCGGTTTGATATTAAAGAGTTTCTCAAGTTTCCTCATCAATTGGCTGACAAAGCTACCTCCTCGATCCGTGAGCATGCACTTAGGTGCACCGTATTGGAATATTAGGGTAGTCGCAACCGCATTTGCTATGGTGGATGTTTTAATATCGGGTACGAGGACGGCGACACAATATTTACTAACGTTATCTTGCATTGTCAAGATATGTCTATTTCCGTTAGGTGAGGTTGGTAGTTTCCCAACTGTATCGAGGGATACTTTTTCAAACACACCAAAAGGGGTGTCAGTCATAAGCATCGGCTCCCTTGTTCTAGCTCGGACAAGCTTCTGTTCAAGGCAGCTCCTGCAACCTCGTATGTATTCGCAAACTTGATCCCGCATCCCGGCCAATAGTAGTGTTCGCGAATACGTTGGTAAGTCTTTGTTACGCTCTTGTGTCCGCCTACAAGACTGCCGTGATATTCGGCAATGATCTTAGATCCTGCTTCTAGGGGAGGGGCTTCAATTTTTCCGTGGCAAAGGGTGATTATTATATCACCACCCCGGAAAATATGAGATAGTATTTCTGTCATTTTGTTTTGTGAGAGACTTCCTAAGAGGTCTCCAGAGTTTGCCATGCGACAACTTATGTTCGCATCACGCTTTAGGGCAATTTGAAAGTTTTTTAATCCCTGAGTTACATCCTTCCAGTCTATTTCGTCGTCATGTCGGTTTTTCACGACTATTGAGTACGTTTTATGTCGACCGGAAGGGGTTACCAGGACCTGGCCCTTTTTAGGACGGCATTCCCAAAGGTCTTGCGGATCAAGACGATTAGCAGCTATCAGTAGTTTGACGATTGAGCTTGTGGGTTCGCAATCTGCCGCGATAAAATGAGCGCAATTATCACGTTTATACGTTAATGATTGTCTCCATTCATGGAGAATGTTGGGTTGATCTGTACAAATTGTGACTGATCGTGCGTCCATGTTATCCGTCGGCGGGGGTGATGGCGGGGGTGACGAGGTGTCGATATATGGGACGGTGGCTTCGATCATTAAAGTTGAGAAGGCAGTAGGGAAATTAACATTGATGCTGGGCACTGCTCCTTGTTGTAGTCTTCTCGGCCTTATGTGCGGTTTCTTTTTTGAATCCGTTCCTCTTTCAGAGTTAGTTTCTGAAAAAGGGGTAGATTTTGCTTGTGGAGTTATATGTACTCCAGGGGTGGCAAATAGGGACCTTCTTGGTGGTTGTGTCCCGACGATTGGGGAATCGGCTTCCTCAGGGCAACCTTCAAATCTCACGGTACTCTTGCGCCCCACCCCGGAAAATGGCTTTTCTCTTGGTGGTGATTCAGGAATTTCTTGAGTAGTGTCAACTTTTGTTGGGCTGGCAGTAGTAGAATTCAGGGGGTGCATTTGGGTATGTTCCAGGAGATCCGAACCGACTTTCTCATCTGTGTTCTTTTCTTCCAAATTTTTCTCGTAAGCCTGGAGAAAATTCGTCACACGGGTGGTGAATGTATTATCATCTAGTCCCGTGCAGGGTTCGAGGGCCTCTAATTGTTGCAACAAATCTTCATCTTTTTCGCCATCTGAGACGGCTGTACATGTGAGAAGATTATCGCTGACTTCTTTTTCTTGGCCCTTATCCGACCCTCCTCGGCGATAGACCTATCGAATTTGGAAAAGGACTTCTGTAAGGAATCCCTTAGACTCTCTGATTTACCTTCATCTACTTGGGAGTCAGTTTCTTCGCTATCCACTAGCACTGGGGCGACGTCAGAAGCTAGGATAAACTCTCGCCCGTACAAGTATGGACGGAAGTTTTCCACTGAGTATAGCACTGCCAGACATTTCTTTTCCGTGTCCTCATACCTTTGTTCGCAGTCATGCATAATTTCAGAGAAGTAGGCAATTGGCATATACATTCCTTCTTTCTCCTAAAATAATACCGCTCCGACAGCAAATTCAGATGCATCGGTCGTCAACTTGAAGGGTAGATCAAAATCGGGGTATTGAAGGATAGGTTCTTTACTAAGATACTTTCGCAATTTGCGAAAGCTTTGTCTTTGTTTCGGCCCCCATTCCCACACAAAATCCTTTTTGAGAAGGTCAGATAGGGGCTTAGCTGATAGTCCCAGAAATTGGCGAATGTTCTTGACTGTCTTCGGGGGCGGAAAATTTCGAATTGCTATTATCTTTGCCGGATTGGGTTTAACTCCTTCATGACCAATTAAATGACCTAGATAAGCCACTTCAGTCCTGAGGAAGTCACACTTGTCAGGTTGCAATTTCAAATTTGCTGCTCGAAGTCTGTCGAGTATTCGTCGTGCCTTGACATCGTGTTCCTCGAGCGTCTCGGAATAGATCACTATGTCATCGAGGTAGATAAATGCCTCGGCTCCTTGCAGGCCCTTCAAAACTTGGTCCATCAGACGCTGGAATGTCGCGGGAGCGTTTTTGATTCCCATGTGCATCCGGGTATAATCGAAATGCCCAAGGGGAATAGAGAAACCTTTCTTTGCTCTGTCATCAGGGTGCGTTTCAATCTGGTGAAATCCACTTGCCAGATCGAACACAGAAAAATATTGTGCCTTCCCAAGATGGTCCAAGATGTCTGTGATGTTGGCTAAGGGATAGGCATCGCCGATGACCTTTTCGTTGAGGGCTCGGAAATCGATCACAACTCGCCATTTTCGTGTCCCAGACGCATCTAGCTTCTTCGGGACTATCAATAAGGGGGAGTTGTAGGGAGACTTGGAGTGTCCAATGATCCCGCTATTCAGTTGTTTATCAATCTGAATACCCACGTGTTCAGAAGCCTCATGAGGATAACGGTATTGCTTCCATTTGATGACACTATCATCCGTTGTAGGAATGCGATGCTGGACCAAACGAGTGCATGTGAGTTCCTCATTATTTAAATGGAAGACATCCGAATACTCATTCACCCAATGGAGTACGATTTCTTGCTCTTCCGATGTTAGGTGAGAGAGATGTAAACTCTTTATAACTTTTTCAACTCTTTATCACTTTTTCAACTCTTCCCTCGCAGCTTGAATTCCATTCTCGCAATGGTTTTTCACTTTCTGATTCCGAAGTTTCCTCGCCAGGAAATATGCAAAAATCAAAAGGGATTAACTCTTGGGGCGTTACCTCAATTTCGACGTCGTCATTTCTTGTGTTTATTGCAAGAACATGACAAACTCCGCCCGTAGAGGATACTACAGCTTCACCTAGGTATGTCCCTTCCGGTGTCTGGATTCTTGTTAAGTATCCCTCAGTGACATCTGGATTAGAGATGTCAATAGCAACTTATTGCCGAGCCCTAGCCTTAATTTTGAGGATTCTTGCAAAAGGTTTAATTTCTTGCCTAAGGGCGTTCCTAGCTTCTCGTGACTCCTTATCAACAAAAGGGATTGGCGTTATAGGTTTTGAGACAGTGTCTAGTGTATTGTGTCTAAAGGACAATTGTGCTTGCTCTTGACGCAAGTACGGTCTTCCCAGTATTCCATCGGCGGATATGGGGAATTGACTTTGAACAACATGAAAATTTACGGGTGTGTTCAAAATTGTTAGATCCACTGTACCGAGGGTTTCTACCAGATGATCAGTAATTCCTGCGATGGGCAGTAGTTCTTCATCCTCGACTGTTGTTGATTCGTGTAGGACACGTAATTTTACTAAATTAACGTCTGAACCAGGGTCAACAAGAAAACTAGCCTTCGGTTTTTTAATTTCGGGGGCACTTAATTCCACTACTGGTGAGTCTTCCTTTTTACCTCCTGCTCGGAAGACTCTTCCAAATCTTTCAGAAAAGAAACCGTCTTCGGGCTTTCTTTGGGTGATGGACTCGCTACTGCGTCGTTGCGGCGAGTCTGGTGGAAGTTTAAATGCCCTGGGCCTGGCGATGAAGACCTAGGAGGGGTAGCATTTCCGTTGTACTTATTTTGTGGAGGTTGGGGTACTTGATTTGTACCACTCTGATTCAGCTGTTGTATAAAAGGAAGCATATACTGGAAGGGGTACATACACCCGTAGTTTGGTTGAGGGACTGGATAGGTTGGGAACTGCTGAAAATTTTGAAATTGGAGGGGGGGGGATCTGCATCTGAGGGAGGTACGGCATGTTAGGCATCATCATAGATGCAGGGCTTTGCCTTACTTGATCTTTTGCAAGGCTAGGATTCTCCTTTGTCTCCGTTTTTGCCATCTGTAGTGAATAAGGACTAGGTGAGCGAGGTCGCTCTGAAGAAGACTCCTTTTGCCTAGAAATATGAAATGCGGCAGCTGCTCTCGTCCTCTCCCCCTTCTTTCCATTTTTCTTCCAGGGTGTGTCTGGCACCGCTCAAAAGACCTCTCAGTCTGTCGTGATAGTCCCTAACACTCTGTATCTTTCATCCTAAAGCTGACGATCGCATCCAAATACCACTGGTATTTTTTTATTGGCGCGTATCGTTTTTTTAGGAGCGCTATAAGGTCGTTAATTTTATTGAACTGTTTGTCACGATCCCTTTCGCGCGCAGTGCCCGTGAGTTTACTCAGGACAGCTTTGGTAAAAGCAGGCTCACTGTTAACAGTCATGTATACTGCACCATTAGCAATGTCCTGAAGGAACTCTTTTAGGGGAGGTTTCTTTCCGTCAAAGAACGGAATGCGGTATGTGCTTTGCTGGATGTTCATACACTCCAGCATTGAAGCAACCACCACACTCGCGTCCATTTGTGTTCCTGTAGGATTTTGGATGTTAGGAATGATCCCCAAAATGCTGTTCGACACGTTTCCGGTCGCATTAGACCCGTGAGGATGGCGTTTCGTCGCCACCGGCCATTTTGCTTGAAATAAAACGGACTTGACCTAGGCGAATAATCAATTAATATTTAGTGAATACCAATCAATTAGATTGTAATTAATTAATTATTATTTAAATACCATGTGACTATTATTAATCCAAATACGTAGTACTTACTCGTTGGCCAATAATGATGTGCACATGGTAAATCGGGATTGTGATAGTACCGGAGTTCGAAAGAGAAGATATGGAGACATACAACTCAAATTGAATTCACGAGATTTTCGCTATCTAATCTAACGTAATTGCCTCTATTTCTTCCCTTTCATCAGTGTCGGTTGTAACTATTACAGTATCTGTGTCTGAATCGTCATCGGGAGTTATCGATCGTACGTTAACGATTCTTATTTCTTGAATAAACGCCGCGATGGCTTGTTCAAGTGCTTCTTCTAGAGGGGGGTCAATGGTGATTATATCTACATCAACATGCCCTGCCTCTGTTTCTCGAATTGGCGCAATAGGTGGTCGGATTGTTGGCCTGGCCACAAGTGTGGGAATTGATTTTTTTATCGGTTTAATCAAATTATTGTAGATAATTGACCTTGCTGGTATTATCCTTACGCTGGCTTGAATTTTCTTTCCAGCTCGCTTTCCTCTTTTTGTTTTAGACTTTAAGGAGAGCTGGCAAAGGGCTGTTTGTTGATTAGGCATTGGGAAAAAGTCAATGGAATGTCAGATAAGGAACTCACAATGCTGCGTATCCTGCTCAAGGTCGCGCGAGAGACACACACAAGAACTTCTTGTCTTTGAATTTATTTTATAATCACCTTGGAAGAGAAATAGATTGTGTCTAACAAGAAGAGTGGCAGTACCTTTAAAAAACCTCCTCTTCTCTAGTTTTATTTCTAGGTAATTTTAAATTAGAATTTTTGTCAGAAATTTCCCCCCTCGTTTTGAGATTCGAGAGAAGAATCTTTCTCCATGATATTCGTCACGGTATTCCGTTTTCCTTCGCACTAAGCTTTAAACGTATATCTATTTTTTTTAAATATTTTAAGTCACTCGTCGGGCGAGTTCCTTTTCAACTTAGGAGTTTTACGTCCGCACGGTATTAACAGAATGTTACTTTCTTTAAGTTGGTAACTATTAATGACCGATCCCGAACCTCAGACGGGCGACTATAACTTAGACTTCTTAGGTAAAAGATACCGAGGGAAGAACCACTCACTAGTACGTTCTTCCTCAGACTGCAATTTTGTTTTAGCTCATCGGCTAGTGGTAAACTCGTTTGACGGAGATTTTTGATGATTTGGCAGGTGAATGTACGGAAAGATGGAATTTGCTGACTAATAATAAAAATAAACTACTAATAAAAATTGATCGAATGCTTTTTATAGCTGTTGTCAGCAATTTGGCAATTCGAAGTCACATTTACATGTGACAGGAATATTTGCAACAGGGTTTTTGCAATAGATTTTTGTGCAATAGAATTCTTGTAATAGAATCTGCTGAATTAAATAAATTCGTTTTTATGTTTCCTTGCCTTAAATTGACAATTAGGAAATGCCTTAGTTATTTTAATTCAGCATTGTATGCATACTGGTATTCCTTTAGCACGCATGGCAGAGGAACATTGAACTTAAACCACAAGCCGGCAAGCGCATACATGTGTGTGACGTTGCCCTACGTTTATAGCAAAACGAAAGATCGGGTTGCAAGTTGAGTATGTGAGCGCAACTTTTCTTCCGTTTTCTTCTCTCTTTCTTTCTACGTCCTTTCTTCGTAAAATCGCTTACCTCCTATTATTATATTTATTTATAAGTAATAGCTTCTAGACTTTGACAATTAATGGATGACAGTTAATGTTGGTATGCTCTCTTTACTTTTGGAATGAAAGCATCTATAAATTTTTCGGTTTAGAATAATTAAATTTAATTATAAGGAAGACGTGAGAAATCACAAGGCATCGTTGGATTACTCAGTGCATGAAGAATATGCATGTATCCGCGAATACTTATTTAACTGGACTTTAAATGTAAACTGGTATGCGTACGATCCAGCTTATGCGTCTCTCTCTCTCTTATTCCTTTCTGTTTCTAGCTCTATCCTTTATAGGATATTTCATCGCTACTCGGATACATCCATATTTATATGCACCTACAGAGTTTTAATTTAAATTTTGGATACCTGGACACTAGTTCCATTCATGTTTACCTATACTTTTATTTATTTTTAATGTTTTTGAATTTACGTATGTAACAACTGTTTGTTAGGAATTCATTTTAGTAGTTGAGATTTGGAATTAGACTTTTGATTAAAAGTTCAAATATTAAATTTTTACTTGGGAATTTTGGAAATTCGTCTTTTATTTGTTTTTGTTTTATTCTTAGTCGAAAAAAAATTGTTTTGAGGTTTCGAAATTAAAATATTTTGTCAAAATTAAACTATCTGGTTGAAAATGCTTCCAAATTCAATAATTTGACAGAAATTTCAATTTTGCAATTGAAAATTAATTTTCTGAAACGAAAGTGTAACTATTCGATTTTTGGTTAAAAATTGATTCCTTTTAGTTGAAAATACAACGATTCGGAATTAATCCCTTTCAAACTTGACTGAAAATTGAACCAATTTCTTCAAAATTCATTCTGTGATTGAAAAGTTATAATTTTAGTTATAAATTTATCTCCTTCCCAGCATTGAAAAGAAAAATGAAATTGTCCGTGAAATAATTTCGAGCAATTTCGTTTCACTTTTATTCTTTTCTCTCGATTGCAATTCTTTCCGTTCTAAAAGTCGGCTCGCAGGCTCGTTCCTCTGGAGCTCGGAATGCGACGTAGGCATTGCGATAATGAGCTCTCGGGTTACGAGCGAACAAAGCAATACTTTGTAATCCACCTAGAGTCTAAATTGATATAGCTTGAAACAATATTTCAAACTGCATCAATTCGGAGAGGAGCAAAATTAAAATTATTTTTAATGATAGAAGGGGACCGAAAAGAATTTAAAATAATTAAGTCAAATCAAATGTTGGTGATGTTTAAAAATATTTCCTGGCATTTTTTTTTATTTCAATTTTATTTCAAGAAATTCAAAAGGTTTTTAAATATTTCAGAGTATTTTTAAATCTCTTGAATTTATAAGGCATTTCAAGAGCTTTTAATTTGGAAAATTTTTCCCCTTTTAATTGCAATTTATCAGAATTATAAATTCTTCAATTTCAACGATTCACAATTTACAGTTCCGCAATTCCGAGGAGCTACAATTAAAAATTCTTCACTTTCTTTTATTTGCAATGTGTAATTCTTCGATTTTCATGATTTGAAAATAATGGGTCCACCTTTTTGAATTTCAAAGATGTATAAAACTAACAATTCTCAATTTTGAATGATTTCTGAAATTAAAGATCAACTCTTTAATTCGAAACCTTCCAAGCAAAGTCCATTGACAATCAAATAATTAAGTTCAATTATTATCAATTCAGATTTTTTAATTCTTTTTATTTTTAAATTAGGAATTAAAATTGAATTTCTAATTAATTTCTTTTTTTTAATCGAGAATTAAAATTTAATCTCCAATTAAAATTATTCCAATTGACAGTTAAAATGTAATCTTTAGTTTTAATTGTTCAAATTGACGATTAAGACCTAATTTAACTATTTTTAATTACAATTTTAATTCAATCGTCTGTTGTCAAATAATTAAATTAATTATTTATTTGTCATCAACTAAAATGTTGTATGGAAATGAAGAAAAAGTTAAATTACTTGGTTACAAATTCAATATAAATAGAAAATTGAACTATTCTATTTTTGGAAAAAATTGATTTTGGTTAGTTTAAAATACAATTTTATTACAGTTTTTCTTTGGTAAAAAAAAATTCAACTATTTCGTTGAAAATTGATGTATTTAATTAAAAATTCATGTTATTGATTAAAGATTTAACTATTTTGTTGACAATTTTTCATTTTTGCAGTTGAAAATTCAACTATTTGATCAAAAATTCGTCTTTGTAGGTAGAAAATTTAACTATTTGATTAAAAATTGGTCTCTTTTGATCGAAAATTCCGTTATTTGGTTCAAAATGCAACTATTCAGTCTAGAATTAATTTTTGTTGTTGTTGAAAATTTTAACTCTTGTTTAAAAAAAAATTTATCCCCCTATGATTCGTGAAAAATCGCCCTATTTCCCCTGTTTTGAGAGCATTTGGGTTGTGAAGTCTGCAATTGATGTAATTGCTAGCATCTTCGGGATACGTGGATTGATCTTTTGACGAACTTTCGAATACCATAAGTGATTAATTTGAAATATAACACCACTGTAAGTCAAAAGTTGTTCATTGTAACAGAACACATGAATTGTCCATTTCTTCTATTGTTAAGGAAAACCTCCCTCTATGAGGGAGAAAATTTATTAGATACTTATGAGGGGGCAAAATACTCATAAAATGAGCACAGATAAATACACCCATAGTACTTCGCAGCCGTATTTCATTTCTCATGATTACTTCAATATTTGCTCCTTATTTTGCACTAGTTTTTATTTTATTTTCAGCTACCCTGAGAGATCTATCATTTCAATAAATTTATATCATCCCAATTAATAGTATGTATTGGTATTGAAACATACGTATTTTTATTATCTTGTTTTTATAATTAAAAAAGTGCGCATCCTATACAAAAAAAATGTGGTTATTTTACACTTTATTGCAACTTGTGTCGTTTTTCCAAGAATGTTTTTTTCATTCTATTCTATTCTAATTCAAAGTACGTTTTCGTAGATTTCTTTTGAATTACCCGGCGTGGCTTTCTGCGCCAGAGCGGGAATATATGATTATTCCGGGCGAGCCGGAACTTAGCTAGGGTGTTTGGCCCATGGACCTCCCCTTGGAAATGGAGTTAAGGAGGCCGTACACGAGGGCCAAGTGGGTGCAAGAGTATACGTGGAACGAAGACGAGTCCCGGTATTTGACGCGGGGATACTGGGCCCTGGTGAGAACGGCGATGGTTGATTCCCCTATTCCCTATTTTTTTTTTTTTTTAGATGAATCGGTTCCATCCCTATAAAGTAGGATGGTAGGAGAGGGCGAATTTAGTACTGTGGCAGGGGTACGCGTGGCCCGATGTGTTTGTTGATTCTTGATAAGTGCCAGACTCATTTTATGAGTAACAACAATGCAAAGAAAAAAGAAAAGGTAAAGAATGGAAATGCCCCCCCCCCCCCTCTTTTTCAGCCTCTTTGCAGAATTGCCGATGTTGCCCCCAAAGATCGGGTTCCAGGTCGCTGATCGTAGTTACAAGCTGGTCTGGGTCCAGCGGCACGAACGAATCCAGGGTCAGGAGCCAAGAATAACGGCGCGCTGGACTATCGTAAGTTTTAATATTACGTCCCATTCATGCTTCAAAAGGCTCAAGTGTCTTTGTACGGGTGTTACTATTTAGTCCCTCCCTTTTTTTTATAGCGACTTTCCCAGGAGACGAGCCGGTGCTCGGTTCCGGTCAGCGACTTGGGACACCTGCTTCCTTGAGGAGAGCAAAGCGTGAAGAGCGGGAATTGTACAGGGATTTTATTAGTACGGGAAGGGTGCGTGAAATGTACATTAGGTCTTTGGAATAGGACTAGGTCTTTGATTATTTTCATATTTTTTGTTTCTATATTTTATATTTAAGTCTTGTATTTAGTCTTGTAAGTTGCACGGAATTCAGAAAAAGTGATACATGAGTGAGGTTATGTGCGCATAAAAAAAATGCAACCTATTTCAGCGAACAATATCTTCATTTGAATTGTACAAAACTGAAGTGCAAGCTAATGCACTCAAGGTGATAACCTTGAATTCCCAGGTTTTAAAATTTGGTATGATAATGTACATTGCAACAACAATATGCTCAGAACGTTTAAATGCCCGCTAAGTATCATATCGGCGACTAGGATTCCGCTCTTAAATGATGAGGTCTATATTAGAAAAAAAAGTTGAATTTGTCATTTCCTAATTTCTGTTGAAATTACTCATCGTCCGTAGTTGCAAAAAAAAACGTTGAGACGTTATCCTTAAATTTGAGAGAGAAGCGTTTGATATTCACAAAAAAAACTAAAATTTTATTACCAACAGTAGGCTAAATATACTCTAATTTGTCAACCGCACTAGTTTACGCGTCTGTGGTAACTGTTCGAAGTTGCGCGGGGTGTCAAACACCTCAGTGTGGCAAGTATGATCGAATTGGGTTGAATTTTTTTTTTACGAGTATATTTTGATTCCAGAGTGAAGAATATAGTAATAAAATATGTGATTTTAGCCTTGTGAGAAATGTACTGAAGGCTAATTCTCGCAAATGTATCGAACGGTATGTACATATTTCGTGCAAAATAATAAAGATCTATTATTCTTTTTTTTTGTTTAAACTTTTCTCGGGTGAACCGAGTTTTTCGTCATATCCACGGACTAAGTCAAGTGACTAATGGAATGAGGATGTTATCATTTGCAATTATGTTAAGTTCTTCATGAATAAATAAGTTCATAACAATTAATTACTAATTAATAAAAAGGCAACGCTAAACGTATAAAATATGAGGTCTCTCTCTCTTTCTATATACATATGTATACATATATATATAGTCTAAGTCATAAAATAGAAGGGGTCTCGAGGCGTTCGAAATATTTCAGAATAAGAATCTTCTAGAATTTCGGGAGATATGGAATGATTTTACGTGATTTCAACGATTTCACAGACCTATAAGATTTTAGGGCAATTTATAAGATTCCACAGGATTCTAATTATTTTAGAGGCCTATACAATTTTACAGATCTACAAGAATTTACTAACGAGAAGTGAAGTATTTTGTAGGATTTTAGAAATTTGTTGAGATTCAGAGTTCACCCTGAATTTTCATCAATTTATCAATTCTTCGAATTTTCTTGAATTTCATGAATTCGATTGAATTCTTCCAGAATTGACTCTAAACTTTACAAATTCATAAAATTAGGAAAAGATATATTAGATAAATTGCAACTCACTGATGTAATACATCAAATTCAATGTTTGAATTGTGAAAAATTTGATGTGGGTTAAACTAGTAGATTACTTGCTACAAGAATAAAAGAAAATCATGATAATTTTAGACAAAATCCTAAAAACTATAAGTCCTAGCAAAACATCAGGTTGAACCTGGACATTTCATTGATTGGGATAATGTTATAGTTTTACATCATGAACCTAATGAATTTAAAAGATCAATAGCAGCAATGTTTTTTTTTATATAAGGAAAAATAGCAATAATTGTTTGAATATAATTTCAGATCTTAATAATTATAGTCCAATATATAACATAATTATGGATTCTCCAATTTAATAAAAATTTAAAGATAAAATAAAATGAAGTAAAAGCATAATACCTACCAAGGCGTAGTGCGCCCGCACCCGAGGATTCTCAAACCTGTCCTTCAAGTGGGCCTGGAGCCACACCAAGGACAGGTCTTTCCGCATGGGCTGGAAGCCCGGGAAGGGTGGGAACCTCGGCAGGTCCGATGTCTCTATGGGCCCCTGGTCGCCCTGCTGGACCCCCACCTCCTCCAGAAGTGACAGGCATTCCATCAATGGCTGGACGTACCGGTCCTAAAAAGGAAAAGAGAAAGAAAAGGGCTTGTATTTTTAACTCAAATCACGAACATTCAACATAAAAAAATGAATTTGTAACAAGATAGTCTGATTTTTACTCAAAAAGACAGCTTTCCAGCAGCTCCGGGTGAGGTATTCCCCACCTTCCTGGCTCCAGGAATACTCCTGGAACCACTTCGCGTGAGTATGACCCTTAAAGGTCTTCGCCTGGAGTCCCAGGTCTTCCTCCCACAGGCCCAGGGAGCCATCTCACGGATACTTCTCCGTCTTGGGGCTACGCCTGTCCGCATACACCCAAGCCGGGTAGTTGATCCAAAGGCTGAAGGTATAAAATAGAAATTTTCAACGAAATACATAAACTCGCAACTAAATATTTGAAGCTCTAACAAAAAAAGGCGTAAATCTCCTATTAAACGAAAATGAACTTCACCCAAAGAGTTAATTTTCAACAAAACAATTGAATGTTCAACCAAATAATAAAATTTCGAAACAAAATCTTCAGGAGTAAGCAAACAGTCTACATTCATGAATCTTTAATCTTAAAAATTGAAGAATTAAAAATTTTGAATCTTATTATACACCTTAAATATTAAATAGTCTTCACAAATATTCAAAAATTGAAGAATTTTCCATTGTAAATCCTTACAATTGAATTATATATTCCAAGAAATCGTTTAAAATTACACCATTTTAAACTGTAAACATTCTACATAATTTCTTATCTATTCATCATTTCTGCATCTTTTCCTACTACATACATTTAATACTTTAGAGTCTTCAATTGAAGGTATTCAAAATTGAAGAATTTTCCATTTTAAATCTTAAAAGTGGCCATTTCAAAATGGAATGCGATGATCGCACTGGTATGTATGTAAAAGATGTTATTGAACAATTTCAAGCCCCTTAAATTAAATTTTCGTCGAAAACAATTAATTTTCAACCAAATTATATAATTATATTAATAAATTAATATAATATTCAGAGCTTTTCGAAATAGCTACATTTACATTAAAAAAAAAAAAAAGGGGCCGGCCAACGATCTCAGGCCTGCTTAGTGTTTAAACCAACCATACGCCTAGAAGATTAAAAATGATAATGCAAAATAAATTTCGTTTCTAAATTTATTTAAATCACTTTTTAGTTGTGTTTTTAAGTCAAAAGATAAATTTTCTACCAAAAAAGATCAATTTTCAACAAAAATAGAATGGTTTAATTTTCAATCAGGAAAATACGTTTTTAAGCAAATAAAATAATTTTTCAACAAAATAGTTAAATTTTCAATAAAAAAAATTAATTTTTAACCACTGAAATGAAATTTCAACCAAAAAGATT
This sequence comes from Andricus curvator, assembly GCA_932195095.1. Classification (NCBI taxonomy): domain Eukaryota; kingdom Metazoa; phylum Arthropoda; class Insecta; order Hymenoptera; family Cynipidae; genus Andricus; species Andricus curvator. The sequence continues at coordinate 16,578 of CAKNYM010051578.1, read as the reverse complement.
AATTTTCTACCAGAAAAGAATAATTTTCAACCAAAAAGGTTAATTTTCTATCAAAAAAGGACATTTTTTTCAACAAAATAGATGAACTTTCAACTGAAAAAGTTAAATTGTTAACGAAAAATAAAATAGTTTAATTTTCAGTTAATGAAATAAGTTTTTAAGTAAATATGTTACAACCCGTCCTAGTTAATAATATTTTATCACTTTTCATTAACCCTTTTCTATCGTTAGGCTAGAGTTGTGGAGGCGTCCAAACTGACATCTTTTCGAATGACTCTCAAGATGTTTATATTTTTCCACTTAAAATTCCACTATTTGAATTTTAAGCTTTTTGTGGGATTTCGCGTATTCAATTCCCCTCATGCAAGGGGGTATAACCTTTTGGTCCCAAGAGTGGAACCTCCTTCTTTTATATACTGTGAATCTTTACTTACATTTCTTATTTATAAGCACAAACTTGAAATTTTTATTATGGTGTGGGTTGGCCTGTCCGATGATAATGTTAAACACAATTTAATTTTTGTTTTACAAAATTAGAACCTTATTTATTCTACAACCCCCACATTAAATTTGTCCTAAATGGAGAACGACGTGTGTACATATAAGTTACTAATATTAGGAACGATACAGACTTACCGCTTTAGATGTACATTCTTGCACACTTAAACTACCGGAAGAGAGGAAGGCGGTCCAATAATACAATATTTGCGAAGGGCTTTCCTCCCTTGCGGGCCAAAATATAATGTTTCTTTCGTTTCACTAAACTCGTGGTCCCTTACACTGAACCACTCTAGTCTTAGAAGGAGTGCACCCGTACACACACTAAGGAATTACCTGTGCGGGTCGAACACTTCCACTTCCACCTGTTTCGCTTTATAATATTTGTTTTTACTGGAAAATGGATTCCAGTGGCCCCTTTTAACCAGGATTGAAGGTAGTACCCTTTTATACTCCTTCAATCCTTTTGGCCATCTTTCAATAAAAGCAAATACAACCTTTTTGATTGGGGTCCCTTACCGTTTTGAGATTCGGTAAGGCAACACAATCCTCATTGGTTTCCTTTTTAAATTTTCTACTCTCACTTTTTATTATTTGCATTTACGAAAGAAAAGGATTCAAGTGGCCGCTTTTAACCAGGATTAAAGGTAGTACCCTTTTACACTCCTTTAATCCCTTTTGCCTTTTTTTTTCATGAAAACAAATATAACCTAATGGAATAGGATTTCTTACCGTTTTGAGATTCGGTAAGATATCGTATTCTCCTTTGGTTATCCTTTTAATTTGTGACTCTCAATTTTTATTATTTGTACTTACGTAAAAATGGATTCCAGTGGCCATTTTTGGCCATTTTTCAATAAGGACAAATACAACCTATTTGATTGGGATTCCTTACCGTTTTGAGGTTCGGTAAGGTAACACAATCTTATTGGTTCTCTTTTAATTGTCACTTTCGCGATGCCGTTTAATATTGCCGGAAGCGGCCTTCGCTATGATTTGGGTACACTTTATTTAGAGACACAACGTTAGACTGATGGTGCCAAATACCTTTAACGTCCCTGCTACACTATTTGGTGTCGAAACGTGGGACGTTGTACTACCGTGTAGTATTCTAACAAGACGGGCGTCGCCGGGTCTCTTAACAAGAGATTTGTTGAGACTTCTTAACCGATTGAAGAAGCTCACCGAACTGCCTTGATCATTTTCGATCGATGCTCCTCGTCGACGCGTTTTTTTTTTTTTAAATTGGTTTAGTGGGGGATTTTGGTAGGTTGCACATTCCTTTATTTGGTGTTGAAATGGTGGTGATGGGAATGTTTGGAACTAGGTTATTAGACTGCTGCTTTTGCAGCATTTTCGCAAGTATTGGAAATATGAGTATTGCACCACAAAATTTTATTGAGTATTTTTAGCTTGTAAGATTTGCTTAAAATTTTTTTTTGAGCAATATGGAATTCTGCTGGTTAAGCTTTTTATTCATTTTGCAATTATACCTGTTGAAATGATTAGGTTGTACAATGTTTTTATTTGTATTTCATCTCAGGATATAATTGCAAGGTCTCACTTTTCCTCTCAAATTTGAAAGTTATTATGTTCGACCCTTTTCCTAGTATCAGAATGTCCCATATTGAATAATAATTTTTTTGATTCATAAAATTCGGTACAATAGGTCAGGAGTTATGTTTTGTTTTAGTTTCAAGTGCGCTAAGGGTGGGACGGCAGGGTGTAGTAGGGTAGGATGGGGAGCGGAAAGATAGATACTAATTGCGCTTGTTACGGTTGATCAGAATCACCGTGCGCCAGCGTGTGTTTGCCGAGGAGCATCAATACTATGCTCCTTGCCTCTATGTACACGGTAGCTCTCGTCGTGTGTGTCGCACCTCACGTGTGACATGAACAAAAGGTGCTTGACCGCGAGTCACTCATACTATCTTACAATCCTGCGTTTACCGATTCTTATTCTAACTCATACCATTCTTATTCCTATTTTTACATTTGCAGTTTTTTTATGTAATTTCTTACATGATATTTCTTTTCCTGATTGCTTCCGCATTTAACTTCAATAATTTATTTCTTCTCTTGTTTTCTCATTTAAAACAAAAGAAAAGAAAGTGTATTGAGAGTGAAAGCATTCTCGAGAATATTATTAGGGATGATTATTTCTTTTGTTTTAAAATCAATTCTACTTCAATTTCTCAATTTTTCTGGGTACCATTTTACTACATATTTATAATCAGAATTTTCAACGTAAATAACGCTGAGTTTGCGGAATTTGTAATATTCGTGTTACATCCGCCTTGTCCCACTTATTCGACTTTCTTTTATATTGAAAACTTTTATCTTTATTGATAATCCTTTCTATTTTCCTTTTTATCGAATTAGGAGGGGGGGGGGGTGTAACAAACCACACCGGATTTTTCTTGATATCGTCCCCGATAGCGATGATGGCCAAGAAAATTTGAGAATTGATCATAGCCTGTAATTATTTATTATTTTGGTTTTTTTCGTTTACTGATAATATTCCTTTTTAAATTGAGTTTTAACATTTCTCATTATGTCTATGTTTTCACCTTATCTAGCTTCCACTCTGGTTATAATACGAGGGGGAATAGGGGGAATTTATAGCGTTCGAATGTGCTTAGTATGCGTTTTGTGCAATCTGTTCGCGTTTTACGGTGCATTCAGTCGTGTATCAGGCTTGCTTAACCGTGTGTTTTCTTCTTCGATAGATTCTTTTTGGTGTTCGCGACTTTTTAAATATTAAAAAAAAAAAATGAGTGGTGTGCAAAGTGTTGTCGATAGTGGGGAATTGGCCCACATTGTTCAAAATTGGGACCTTTCGTTGGTAATTCCGAGTTTATTAGCGCTTCGTGATTTCCTTAACTCGGAGCTTAATTTGTTAACGAAGGAGGAAATTCCTACGGAGTCTGAATTTGGGTAAGTTTGGTTTTTTTTTTTTTTATTGAAGCAGTCAAAATTTGATGTTTCAAAATTTAAAACTGAACTGACTCCTTCCAGGTTAAAGCTTCTGAAAGTCTATAATCTTAATTTTTTTATTACATGACATACTTATTGTTTAACGTTGAATTAATTTGGCAAATTTTTCTAAAATGTACTAAAATGAATTGGTTTATATAAAAAAAATTAACTTTCGAATTAAGTAGTTATTTTAAATGGGAACAAAAATAATTTTTAATCACCGAAAAATTTTTTTGTAAAAAAAAAAATAACTTTTTTATACTCACTTTCCTTTAAAATTTCAACTATTTGACGTTAATTTGTATCGCCTGAAAATTGATAATCCTTCGAATTGCTGATTATACATTTCTAAATTCAAATTATTCAATTTTAATTGCAATATTAATTCTTAAAAAAAAATAAATTAAAAACGCAGTGTTCAACATGAAAATTCGGAATTCCAATTTGTCACTATTTGAAATTACTGAAATTTATCCAAGTACGAGTATCGATTTCAGATAGTTTATTTTTATTTATTATTTTATTTTATTTATTTTTTTTATTTTTTGTAATTTTATTAGTTTTATTTTCCTTGAACTTAAGCGATTTTCAATTCAAAACTTTTCACTTCAAATAACTGAAGAGTATTTTGAAACATTTTTTTTTTGTTTAAATAAAAATAATCTCACATTTATTCAGTTCTTTTAGGTATTCCCAACTTTCAATTGTTCTACTTTTAGTTATTTCAAAGATTTTTAATTCATTTTGAATTAATCTCTATTTCTCTTCTAGATATCAGATTTGTTTCCGGGATTGGGTGGAGGACCCAAAACGAATCGACGTATTTCGTCCTTGGGGTAGGGACTTCATTTCTTTTCCGCCAATTCCCCGACCCTTTTTCGATCACACGCATTGGTTCCAGGAATATATTTATGTGCGGAGCCTCGATCGTTTTGACGTTCGAGGCTTTTGGGCGCCAGTGAGTACCCCCCTTTTTTTTTATTAAATTATTTGTTGTTTGAAATTTTTGTTATTATTATGTCGTATTAATTTTTACTAATATTTTTGTTAATACGTATTGAAAGTGGAATTGTTCATTTTTTTCCGTTTTAAGATTTATATTTCAGAATTGCGTAATTGCTTTCATTATTTATTCTATTTTCAGAGGGGCTTCGTTCACCCAAATTCGATGGATCCCGGGCATAACCACCCTAGGCGTTTTCGCCGGGGGGTGGATAGGGCTGGCGACGAGCCGTTCTTTTGGTAGGATTTTTCTTCTATTAGGCATTAGGATTAAATATCATGCGTTCCTGGATTCTTAAGATTGTTTCTTTATCCTTTAAATTTGTTTTCAGTGATTTCAACTCCCTGCCCCGTATTCCTGACCGTGTCGGGTATACTCCAGAGGATACTGGACTTTTGTTAGTGTTCGTTCAAGAGCACTCATTCGACCAATTAGGGGAGGATGAAATCCTCATTAAATGGGACTTGGTGAGTTCAAGGAAGTCCCTTTTTTTTTTTCATTGGCCGACGTATTTCTAAATAAATTTTATTTAATTATTTTTTTTTTTGTTGTGCGTTTCAGAGGACAGCGGGAGAGGCTTCGTGCTTAAGAATTTCAATGGCACCGGAGTTGAGCCTTTTTGCTTCGCGGGGGGGGGGGGGGGTGGAAGATCTTAGTTTAAAAAAAATAGTTTTTAGTTTTATTCTTATTATTTATTAGTTTTATTTATCTATTTTCTATAAGATTTTATTTTTCTTTTGTGTCCTCTCATTTTATTTTCCTCTAATAAATTTTTATTGTTTTTCTTTTCAATCGAAATTATCTGTTGCTTGGCGGAGGGGGAAATTAAAAATGGGTGTATTTAATTTTGAGGATTATTCCTATTTTATTTTATTAGGGGGTCATTTTGAATGTCAATCACCCTCATCCACTTTTATTTTCTTTCTTCGCCATATTGTTGGTGTTTATTTATTTATTTTATTATTTCTCCTGCATGCGGAAGCGACCATTCCTAATTCCTATCTCCTTAGTATTTAACTATAATAGTTTCTACTCCAGCTCTTGTCCACTATTATTAGCTTAGTCGTTAGTTTAAACGGGTTGTAGGCTTTGAACAGGTAACTGAATAGTTGCCGACTTTTGTTTCAATGCAAGTGCAGTTGACTTTGCCATAATAGTGGACATGTTTTGGTTTGTGACCTGGTTCACATCTTTATTTCTAGGCGAAGTAGTGGGCACTATGGTATTAACAGGGTCCTTTATCTCCGTTGTGGTTTTTACTGGAGTGGGAGTCGATAGATTAGTGTAGCTATTTCGTTGATCCATAATAATTACTTCGCTGTTCGCGTCCATCATTTGCAGTTTCCTATTATGCTTCGATGTTCGTGTCCAGGTGCAGCATTTCCACTTTGTTAGGGTTGCTAAGACATAGGCATGTCCTATGTATAGTATGAAGACTAGTGAGAGAAATCCCAGACCAATATAGGAGCCATGAATCAATTTATTTGGTTTACTCCGCAGCTCCTGCTGCAGACTTATCCCGCAGAGTTGGTCTTCTAATTCGTCCAGGGTTTCTTCATTTTTGGTAAATTCCGCTTCTCCAGGGGCTGCTTCTCTAGAGATTGTGTGACTTTCTTCTCTTAGATCCTTTAGATTTTGGCTTTGAACTATCAAGGTTGACATTCGGCTTAAATTTAGCTGAATTCTTGGTTCATATATCATTTCAGTAGATCCCCTTCTAGAGTTGGGTCCTGTCAGAGTTTCTTCCTTCGTTTTCAGTATGCATCCTGAAGCCAGTTGCACCAATCCTACTCCTTCCAATATTAAATCTATTCCCGATTGGTTAGGGCAAATTACTTGGGAGGTAACCTCTTTGACAATAGAGTATAGCCAGGCCCTTATGGTAGTTAGGTAGGTCCAAACAGGTAAGACTTCGTATTTTATTCTTACTTCGCAAGTTTCCATTATCTCCATCGATGGTTGGATCAACAGCTGACTCTCGCAGGACGGGCGTTTGGAGGTTTCTAGTATTGGTAAGTTGAAATTACATATATATTTATTTTCGTGTTGTTTGCACGTTTTTAGTTCTTCTAATTTTATTAGCATGTATGTTCTTTGAGAATTTTCCATAATTATATATTCATAATTAGTATGGATAAAAGCTCTTCCCGTTCCATTTTTCAGAACTGATTGAACTACCGGCAGTGTATGCATTTGGTAGATTGAATAATCAATTCTGTCTAACATAGGTATATCCATTACTATTCTCATGGATCCATTTTCGCAGATTATGGTGACCTTGGCAAGGGCAACGAGTTCTTTAACATTTACTTGGGGTCCAGGAACAGGGAAGTCTAGATTTCCGGCGTGATCCTGTATGCTCCTGTAGATGGGTTCCAGTTGTTCTGAAGTTAGGAGTGAAGGATGTAATTCTCCCTTTCTCGCTGAGTGGATTACGTCTATTAGTTCGTGCGATGTCCATATATAATCTTCTAAACCAACTTCTATAGAATGCAGCATGGCTTCAATTTTCCCGGTGATATATAATTGGAATACTGATTTTTTTGCTTCGCTGACGTCGTCCAGAACATGGGTAAGTTCTGCTTTTATTTCTTCTTGTTCTTCTCCTAATTTTTTATTCCTTGTGTGCATTTCTTCTAGTTGAGCCCTAACCACGTGCGTTTGTTTTCCCATTAGGTGAGATAGATTGGCAGCCACGTGATTCAACTCTTCGATTTCTGCCTCAATCTGCTGCCCATCGTCGTAGGTCAGGAGACCTGCGACCGGTCCAACTATTCCTCCCAGGAATCCTAGCATCGGCGTCGTTCTTCGTTTTCGCATAGCCGGTATCATTGTATCTGGGTAGTTTTTCTCCACAAGTTTACTCAAGTCCTTCATTTCTTCTTGGATTCTTGTTTTTGATCTTTCGGCAATTTTGAACTTATATTCGAGATGGTAAATCCGGATGGCCCAGGTGCAATCGTATTCCTTCAATGATTTGCAAAAACCAGGCAAATTCTCAAATCGCTTTTGGTATGCCTCTAGAGCTCGAATTGAAGGCGGTGACTCGTACCCCTGGGCTGTCAGCGTACTAATGGGCAGAGAAAATGGGAATAAGTGATAACCAAATTCCGAAGTACTTCATGGCCCTTGTGGGATACCTGAAAAGAAAATATATTAATGACAATAATTAATTATTGGGGAAGTTGAACGGGCGTCCCTGCGATCTGGATTTACAGCTTGATTTCTATTTTATTTTATTATTTTTCTTTTTCCTTGCATACCATTTTTACTACATGGGGCGCAACTCCAACTTCCGCTCTCTTCTGCACATAGCAACAACAATTTTCTTTCAACAGTAAGTTATCAGAAGCTTGTCTGCATGTTTAGAAAAGCGCTCTCCATTTTCAGTCTCCAAGGTTACATTGTTGTTGGGTGTAAATCCCACGATTGTATACGGACCGTGTGCTCGGCTATCAAATTGACCCTCTCTAGCGTCTTTAACTACGTATACACGATCCCCTACTTTGGCATTTAATGGACGAGCCCTTTTGTCGTATATTTCTTTAGATCGAAGCTTAGCTTTAATAAGATTTTTAGCGGCGAGCTTCTGGATCTCGGTAACTCGTACAATCAGATCCCGTAAGTAGACTCCGTAGGTTTCGATTTCTTCGCCTTGTGGAAAAGCGCTCGGTGTCCTAGCTACTCGTCCAAATACTAACTCATAGGGAGTGAAATTGGTGGCCTCATGTACCGAAGTGTTATATGCAAACATGGCGAAAGGGAGCAACTGATCCCAATCGTCATAGTTGGTAGCATAGTGCTTAATATAGTCACTCAATACTATATGGCTTCGTTCCAGAGAACCATTGGTCTGAGGTCGGTATCCTGATGTCGTTAATCGTTTTACCTTAAAAAGGTTCTCGAGTCTTTTCATCACCTTGCTGATGAAACTTCCTCCTTTGTCTGTTAGGATGCACCTGGGTGCTCCGTATTGAGAAAATAAGTTGGTGGCTACTGCATGAGCAATAGTGGTTGATCTCAGGTCGGAAATTGGCACAGCAATACAATATTTGCTAAAGTTATCTTGCATGGTGAGAATGTGGCGATTGCCATTGGGTGTAGTTGGCAGTTTTCGTACCGTGTCCAATGATACCTTGTCAAACGGCTCAGCAGGGGTATCCGTTATTATCATTGGTTCTCGGGTTCGCGCACGTACTAGTTTTTGTTCGAGGCAGCTTTTACACCTTCGAATGTAATTGGTGACGTCTTCACGGAGTCCTGGCCAGGTATACCTTTCCCTAATTCTTTTGTAGGTTTTTGTAATTCCTTTATGGCCTCCAATAAGGCTTCCATGGTATTCAGAGATAATCTCTGGACGTAATTCATCGGGGGGGACTTCTATTTTTCCGTGGCACAGGGTAATAGTGATAACCTCATCGCTTGGGTTTATTTTGGACAAAATTTCCGCCATTTTATTCTGAGGAAGTGTTCCTAACAAATCTCCTGAATTCGCCAGACGACATGTAGTTTGCTTATCTCGTTTTAAAGCTATGAGGAGGTTTTGTAAGCCCCTTAACACTTCATCCCAGTCGAGTTCATCTTTGTGATTTCTCTTTATCACGATTGAGTAGGTTTTGTGTCGACCATGGGGAGTGACTAGGACTTGACCTTTCTCCGGTTTGCGTTCCCAAATATCTTGTATGTCAAGACGTTCAGTAGCGATAAGAAGTTTGGCAATTGGATTTGCTGGTTCGCAATCCTCTGATAAGAAATGCGCATAATTGTCGCGTTTATACGTCAATGGTTCCGTCCATTGATGTTCGATTTTTAGTTTTGGGCAATCAATCTTCATGGATTCCTCTTTATTCTCGAAGTTTAAAGGGGGATCAGGGGGATCTATGTATGGGACTTTCATGTCAATTCCATAGTGTATCGGTGGTGTGTTTGACTCCACAGCTGTTTTCTCGGTTGCTTCCGAAGCTTGCAACCGTCGTGGTTGCAGAGCTGCATTTTCTTCTGGAGTGTCAATATCGGCCTTCGACATCTCGTTGGTACCTCTGTACATATATGGAGTTGACATAGCTGTTGGGCGATTCATAGGCATGGGTGTTGGATACCAAGATTTTCTCGTGGGATTGGATTTGTTGGTTGGCGATTCAAATTCTTCTACTTGATCATTGAAATGTACTGTGCTCTTCCGGACCACCCCGGATTTTGGTACTGGCGTTTGAGTCTCAACAGTTGTTTCCTCATTCATCTCGCAAGTAGAGTTGGATGCCTCAGAGAAAAGTTTGGAATTAGATTCTTCTGCAGGGTTTGCACGGCCATTTTTGTCATAGTTTTGAAGAAACTTTTGTACCCTCTCTGCAAACTCGTTATCGTCATATTCTCTACACGGGTCATGCGAGTGTAGTGCTTCAAGAAGTTCCTTGTCCTCTTCGCCCTCTGAGACATGTGTACGCTCTAATCCTTCATAGTCCCAAAGCATAGAATCCGGTGCAGTTGCCGACAAATCTACTCCACGTTTGGAGACAGATTCGTCGAACTGGGAAAATGATTTTTGTAATTCTTCCCTTAAATCGTTTCTATTGAGTCCTTCGTGATCCCGTGTTATATTGGGATCTGTGGTTTCCTGAACATTCTCTTCTTCGCTACTTTCGGTGTCGAATCCTGGTGCGGCAACATCTAATACAACGGGTTTAGTTGCTGAAGATGCGGGTTCGACTTTATTTATTTCGGGTGCCTCTAGTAGGATAGCCGGTAGTTCCTTGTCGATTCCCTCTCGGGCCAGCCGGTCGGCTTCTTCGTTTCCCTCATTTCCTTGGTGACTAGGCACATGATTCCATACCACCTCTAAGGGTTCGGGTGCCTTTCTTAGTTTTTCAAATTCTACTCGATTTTTAACCGGTTTATTGTCGGACGTTTTCCACTCGTTAGTTTCCCATTTCGGAATCCACTTGGTTGCGCTATCGATTACAAACTTTGAGTCCGTGTTTATACGTAGTTTCCGAATTCCCGCTGCCTGAGCTTGGCTGGCTGCCTCTATGGCCGCTTCCAGTTCGGCGGCATTATTGGTTTGTCGACCACTAGCGGGTCGAGATATATTCAGCGGATGCTTGTGCCCGAACCAAACTCCTATTCCAGCCTTGGAATCCTCTTTTCCGTTATAGGTGCAGGCTCCATCTATGTATACTTCCACGATGGGCTTCGTGTTTGGCATAAACCATGGGTTTGGGGGCGGAACATTAGGTGGGGCTCCTGGGCGGCACTCCTGGGCGGAGGATTTCTGTTTGGAATTTTTGTAGGAGGTAAATCTGGAAATACGCTACGTGATTTTCGAAATACAGGCGGATCCGATTCTTTATTCTCATCGCTGTCAGAGGAAATATCATCTGTTGACGAAGAGGTAGCGCTTTGATCGGTTAATTTCGGAATCTCAATCTTATTTCTTCGCCTGGTGAGCCGTTTGGCTATTCCACTTTCATTAGGATCAGGCAGTTTTGTTCCATATGGTGGGACATAAGATCTATCGGAATTGTCTAGACTTGTTGTTGCTAATAATCTACGTCGTTGCGTCGATATTGTTGGTGGAGTGGTGTTAGATTTTGTTGATTTAATAGTAGTCTTCTTTAGTATCGATGGTTTACTTTTTACTATTGAATCCGATGCGCCCGTGACGCTAGGTGTTGATCGTTTCAGAATCGAAACTGGTACTTTTAGGGGGTTTTTGACCCCAACAGGGTCCTTATTTTCCTTTGGTTTCGCACGCCGAGTCACGCTTTCTGAGTTAGCTTCAGGTTCCTCTGTTTTCTTGGGAGGTTCTTTCCGAGTTATTGATAATACCTTACACGAATTAGATCTATCGTGTATTACTAACACTCGAGTGAAATTCTCGTTTTCGTTGTCCTTTTCCGCTGGAGCAAGTGGGTGTGTTTCAGATTTGTAGTCACTTTCAGCATTTTCAGTTTCGCTAGAGTCCGAATCGTTATTTTCTAAAGAGGGATTACCTGATAGCGCTTCTACGCCTTTATTTAGTTTTCCTTTCTTATACTCGAAAATGTACTGATAATCTTTTAACTTCAATCTCCATTTTATGAGCCTTGTGCCAGGATTGTCCACATAGGACATCCAGTGTACTGGCTCATGATCACAGGCTAGGATGAACTCTCTGCCGTAGAGATACGGTCGAAAGTTCCCTACAGAGTAAAGCACAGCTAAGCATTCCTTTTCTGCCTTGTCGTAATTCAATTCACCGCTGCCTATTGTTTTCGAAAAATAGGCTATGGGCATATCCATATTCTCCTTTTCTTGAGTAAGTACGGCGCCTACTGCAAAGTCTGAAGCGTCAATAGTTAATTTAAAAATCTTTTTGAAATCCGGATATTGTAATATTGGCTCCTTACATAGATAACGACGTAATTCGCGGAAACTTCGACTTTGTTCTTCACCCCATATAAACGGGTTATCTTTCTTCAGGAGATCCGTTAAAGGTTTGGCTAGCTTAGCATAGTCTTGTATAAACCTCCTGTAGTATCCCGACAGTCCTAGAAATTGTCGTATGTTTTTTACAGTCTTTGGCGTTGGAAAATTTTTGATGGCCGCTATTTTGTTTGGATTAGGTCTTACTCCGTCGCGTCCAATTATATGTCCAAGGTCAGCCACTTATGTGCGAAGAAAATCACATTTGTCCGGCTGAAGTTTTAGGTTAGCTTTTCGAAGACGTTCAAATAATCTCATGACCTTGACTTCGTGATCCTCTAGGGATTCTGAGTGTACTATTATGTCATCGAGATAGATAAAGGCTTCCGTACCATGCATTCCGGTTAATATATTGTCCATCAGCCGTTGGAAGGTAGCTGGGGCGTTTTTTATGCCCATTGGCATTCGCAAATATTCGAAGTGTCCTCTTGGCGTTGAAAAAGCGGTTTTCATACGATCCTGAGGATTTGTTTCAATCTGGTAGAATCCGCTGGCCAAATCGAAAACGGAAAAGTATTGCGCTTTTCCCAGATGGTCGAGAATATCCGTAATATTTGGCAAAGGATATGCGTCTCCGATTACCTTTTCATTCAGTGCCCGGAAGTCTGCGACTACTCTAAATTTTCGCTTACCTGAGGCATCTATTTTCTTCGGAATTATCATTATAGGAGAGTTGTATGGGGAATTTGATTCCTTAATTATGCCGCTACTGAGTTGCTTCTCTATTTGGCTGCGGACTTCATCACTAGTAGCCTGCGGATGACGATAAGGTTTTCTTACAATAACCTTGTTGTCTGTGGTGGGGATTCGATGTTGGATTAAATGGGTGGATGTGAGCTTTTCACCATTTAGGTGGAAAATATCGGGATATTTACTCACCCATCTTGAAACTGTAAACTCTTGAAACTTTTCATCACCTTTGTAGCTCGTTCCGACTGTAAGTCGGATTCTTCCTTTTTGGAAAATTGATAATCCTCAAATACCGACTCCGTAGTGTCTCCTCCAAGGAACTCGTAGATATCACAGGGATAAATTTCTTGAGGAGAGATTTCTACACTCACATCTTCATTAGTGGTGTTTATAGCAAATATTCTGCTCACTCCTTCTTTTGCCGTAACCATAGCCTCTCCCATATATATTCCTTCTTTTGTGGTTATTCTGGGTAGGTATCCTTCTTTTGTGTCTGGGTTTTTAATATCTATCGTTATTGGCTGACGGGTTCTTGCGGCAATCAAACAGGTCCGTGGGAAGGGTTTAATTTTTGGCTTCAAGGCTCTTTTGACATCCTGCGATTCTGCATCCACAAAAGGGATGGGTGTAATTGGGTGTGATATCGTTACCAAGGTATTATGCCTGAAAGATAGTTGTGCCTGTTCCTGCCTTAGGTATGTCCGTCCTAATATCCCTTCACTAGTAACTGGAAAGGTATTTCGGACCACATGAAATTCAACAGGCGAGTCTATTATGGGTAGTTCTAAAGTACCTATTGTTTTCACGGGGTGATTAGTTATACCAGCCAGCAGCACGGCTCGTGTTGGGTCGAATTCTAGGTGTGGCAATAAAGCGGATGTTTTTATTAAATTTAAATCTGACCCTGGGTCGATAAGGAAGAAGGCAGTGTCATTTTTGAACTTTGAGGATGTGATTTTTACTACTGGGGAGTCTTTTGTTTCTCTCCCTGTTCGAAAGATCCTATTGAGTTCTCCGGGTATAGTTTCGATTGGGGACGCTCCCTTGTTGTCGGACTCGAGGTAGCGTCCTTGCCCAGAGTCTGCTTCGCGTTTAAATCTTTTGATGGTCCTGGTGAGGAAGGTCTTGAAGTCGTTATTCCGTATCCCTTCCAGGAAAAATTCTGTGGGAATTGTGGTAGATTTGGCAAACCAGAATAGGGCATAGGTAAACCATACCCTGGTAGTGCCTGTTGTGGCGTTAGAAAAGGTGATTGCGCACCTAGGAGGTGTGTCAAATTTCCGTAATATTGCTGTAATAATTGAGCATAAGTTGGTGGTGAAAAAGGTCCACTAGGTATTGTTTGTATCGGGTTTTGCTCTAAATTCGAGGATTCCGAGTTTCCCTTGTAACTTTTCTTTTCCTGCCTGTCCATAGAGTTCATTTGCCTTGAAAATGGGCTGGGTGGGCGACTTCCGTTGCCTTCATCATCCCTTTTTGCAATGTGGTAAGTTGAGGCCATTGTTTTGGATTTATTCGCATAATCTTGCCTCTCTTCTATGTGTAAGGCATATTCCAAGGCTTCACTTAAATCCTTCGGATTCCTGGTATCAACGAATTTTGACATTTCTTCAGGAAGCCCCCTAATAAAGGCGTCAAGGGCGCAATCGGCCTTTTCGGTTCCGTATCTAGTGTTATATTTCTCCTCCAAGGTATGTCTAGCACCACTAAGCAGCCCTTGGACTCGATCATAGTAGTCGCTGACCTTTTCAGCCTGTGTCATGCGTAGATTCACAATAGCTTCAAAGTACCATTGGTATTTTTTTGTTGGAGCGAAACGTTTTTTTAAATGCGCGATTAGATCATTTATTTTTCTAAATTGTTTGTCCCTGACGCTTTCTCGAGCTATCCCCTTTAATTTGGATAGCACCGCCTTAATGAACATAGGTTCAGTGGCCGGCGTCACAAATACTGCTCCGTTGCAAATATCCTGTATGAATTCTTTCAATGGTGGAGTTTTGCCATTGAAATCAGGGATGTGATAAGTGCTAGTTTGCATAGTCATATTTTCTAGGATTGAATTCATGACTATACTGGCATCTAAATTAGACCCTGGGTTTTGTATGAGCAAGTTAGGATTACCTCCACTGATGTCACTCACTATACTTCGGTTTGGATCGCTGGTGTTAGTTTCCTCCTCGTTGTGTGGATCCGTGCCCGAATTTTCGTTTTGATGAGACATCTTGCTGTAGGATTATATTATCTTTGCAGAATTTATCCTACGTGTCTTAGTCTTCTCCGAGCTTTTGTCTTTTCGCTTTAAACTCCCAATATATCGGTAGGGAGAAAAGGGCACGATTAAACCTTTCAGTTAGAGGTTGGCGACAGTTAGTTTATGTCTATCACCTCTATCTCAGGTTCTAAGTCCAATTCTGGCGCGAGTATCACCGTGTCTGAGTCGGAATCGTCTGTATCGACTACTGTACGAACATTAGTTATCCTGATTTCCTGTTGATAAGCTATTATCCTTTGCTGGAGAGCTTCTTCTACAGGTAGATCAATAGTTACTACTTCTGGTACTTCGTTTCGCACAACAGGATACCTGACGGTCGGTTTCACCGCTAGAGTGGGAATCAGTTTTTTTACAGGTTTGACCAAATTATTATAAATGATCGAACTAGAGGATATTGTTTTTAAATTTAATTTTAGGTTCGATTTCTGAGAGCGTCTTCCTCTCTTTGTGTTATTTTTGAAAGAACCCTGAGAAAGGTTTGACTTTGGTTTAGGCATTAGGATTAAAGGAAAACTCAAAACGCTGCTTATCTTGCTCAAGGTAGCGCGAGAGAGTTGCGAGAGATTTTTGAATGTTGTTTTATATAATTCAAGAATCTCGGTTTCCTTTTTAAATATGGAAAAGAATCAAATTCTCGAACGCAGCTTAACCAATTCTTCGCTTGTAGCGTTAAGTTTTGAGTCAGCGCGAAAGAGACTCACAAATTAGATTTTTGTTTCTGGTTAAACAAGAATCGAATTCTCGAGGCTTTGCTTCTATTCAAACGTGTTTTTGGATTTTTTTTTTTTTTGAAAAAGAAAGGTCTTCATCCCGTCAGCTGAGCATGCGATTGGGTGAGATGCAGAAATTCATTTATAGATTTATAATTGAATTCCGCTAATTTTTTTCTTTATCCAAATAGTGTTTGGTTATTTGGGATATCTTACCACACCGGATTTTATTTTCAAAAATAGCACATTTTGAAATTTTTTTTTTTTCAACACTTTTCGATCATTGATAATTTCTTTGTAAACCTCTGAAAAATAAATGATTTTTATAACTCTGCTTCCCGCTTGTGTATGCAAGAAAAATTATTTTATGTTTATTGGTTCAGCCAAAATAAATTTTCTGCACGGTTAAGAGCGGCTTCGAAGAAATCTTTAAATTGTTGGTCGTTTTCCAACTTCTTACGTAATAGTGTGGAAACCACTTTTGCTGATTCAACGATTTTTATGAGGGCAGTTGATGAAGCCGTCGCTTGTACCGTATGAAGCTCAGAATCTGTCACGTCTTTATTTTCTACCGGCGTTTCCTCGATTCTTAATTTTGCAAGAGTCTCATTTATCAACGTTTGATAAGCTAGCCTTTTCTCGAAGGATTCACGTACCTTTTTTCCTCCTCTTGCTCTGGGTTTTCGTTTGATTACGGGTGTACCCTGAGGGGGTGACATTTCAGCACATGTTAAATAATGATATTCATACTGTAAAACTTCACTTCATCGCTGGAGAATGAGCCAAAAATAAAAATGCTTTCTTTCAGCCAAACGAATAAAAAGAATGTCAAATGAATCTTTATTTCAGCCAATCGGCTAGAAACAATTATTCCTCTGTTTATTTTTTTATTTTTTTTTTATTCGCAGTTTTTCCAGTCAATCGGCTTTAGAAAAACTATTCAAATAACTTTTGACCCATTTCTT
>CAKNYM010051577.1:0-13393 GCA_932195095.1 Andricus curvator | reverse complement strand
ATAAAGTACACTTTACGAGAGGAGAAAATGCACAATGTCAATTTTGCAAAAAAACCGGTCATGTAGCATCAGTATGTCGTATTCTTGCAAGACAATTATCAAACCCTCAAAATACTCAATTTAATCGAACAAATAATTTTCAGACACAATTTCCTAATAATTATTTAAGACCTCACTTTAATAATAACAATAATCAAAGACAATTTTTTCCGAATAATTTCCAAAATCAAAGACAATTTTCTCCAAATAATTTTCAAAGACAATCA
Organism: Andricus curvator; assembly: GCA_932195095.1. Lineage (NCBI taxonomy): Eukaryota > Metazoa > Arthropoda > Insecta > Hymenoptera > Cynipidae > Andricus > Andricus curvator. The sequence goes on along the minus strand of CAKNYM010051577.1, from coordinate 13,127 downwards.
TTTCCTAATAATTCTCAGAATCAAAGACAATCTTTTTCTAATTATTTCCAACATCAAACTAATAATCGATTTCAACCACAAAACAATTGGTCAAATAACAAACCCCGATATGAGCCATGGGGAACTCAGAATAAATACAACCAAGATAGACCCCCGTGGAGAGGACAGGCACCTAGCCAACAATGGAATAGAAACGATTCTCGAAATGACCCGAAACACGTGAATAACTACCAGCCTGAACCTAATAAAATAATATGTCACTATTGCAAAGAACCGGGCCATGTTATTAATGATTGCCGTAAAAGACAATATAATAATCAATATCAACAACAACAACAACCGCAACAATTAAATCCTCCACAACAAATAAATTCGGAAAACTCCAACGCCCTTCCCAGACCGGTTGCTCAGAGGAAGGCCTGAAGAAAGAATTAAATGCATCCGACCCTAACTTTGAAAATATAAAGGAACAAAAAACAGTAAAAGTAAACTTAAGCGTCACTGATACTATACCTCACATAACATTATCAACAGATGGTTTGAATAATCCTGTAAGATTAATGATTGATACAGGAGCAGGTCCCAATCTAATTAAAGAAAAAGCAGTCGAATCTTGTGTAAACATTAACAAACAAAAATGTCTGAAATTAACAGGAATTAACGAACACCCAGTATACACTCTCGGTCAAATAACAATAAATATTTTAGAATTTCCAACCATTTTCAATATAATTTCCAATGAAGTACCAGTTGAACACGACGGAGTTTTAGGAAGTGAATATTTTCGCAAAAACAACGTAAAAATAAATTATGCAGAAAAACAACTAGAAATCAATGAAAAACACTATCCATTTGACTCCTCTGAAATAATCACAATTCCGCCTAGATCAATTTCTGATTTTTATATACGAGTTAAAAACAACGACAAAGAAATAGGGTACGTCCCTGAATTATTGCCTAAAGACAGTGGTATATATTTTGGAAACGCAATAGTTAAAAATAACAACGGTAAAGCATATTTAAAAATCGCTAATACTCGTGAAGAACCAGTAGTACTTGCAATTCCAACTGTAGAAATTCTCGACTTTGAAGAATTGACATCTGAAGATAACGAAGCCTTTATTATACAAAATGAAAATGAAAATAATGAATACCAAACAGTCGAACAAGTCCTTAGCTGCTTTCTAAATTCAAATAAAGATAGAGATTATGTTCACCAAACCTTCAATATTGCAAATGAAGATAGAGTCAAGTCAATAAAAGAACTATTACGTCTTGAACATTTAAATAAAGAAGAATACGCACATGTAGAAAAACTCATTGAACAAAACGCAGACCGATTCCATATACCAGGAGAAATACTCGAAGGCACAAACGTATTACAACACAGCATTATAACCACGGACAAAATACCAGTTTTTACACGACCATACAGACTCCCCCACGTCCAAAAAGAAGAAATTCAAGATCAAGTCAAAGAATTAATTAAGACAAAAATAATAAAGCCATCACAGTCTCCATATAATACACCAGTATTTCCAGTCCCTAAGAAACCGGACTCCCACGGAAACATAAAATGGCGTATGGTTTTAGATTATCGCAAATTGAACGAAAAAACTATCAGTGATTCATACCCACTTCCAAACATTACAGAAATATTAGATCAATTAGGAAAAGCCCAATACTTTTCGGTATTTGACTTAGCATGGGGATTCCATCAAATAAAAATGGACCCTAGAGATTCACACAGAACAGCTTTCTCTACTCCCTTTGGACACTATGAATTCGACCGCATGCCGTTTGGTTTGAAAAACGCCCCTGCCACCTTTCAACGCCTTATGGACCTAGTATTAACTGGCCTTCAAGGCACTGAACTGTTCGTCTACCTAGATGATATAGTTATTTATGCGGATACTTTAGAAGAACATGATAAAAAATTCACAGAATTAATAAATAGATTACGTAATGCAAATCTTAAATTACAACCTGACAAATGCGAATTTTTGCGCCCTGAAGTAAAATACCTCGGGCATATTATCGATAAAAACGGAGTGAGACCAGACCCTAAGAAAGTAGAAGCCGTCAAGAAATTTCCAGTCCCTAAAAAACCAAAAAATATCAAAGAATTCATAGGATTAGCAGGATATTATAGAAAATTTGTCGACGGATTTTCAAAAATCGCCGGACCTCTAAATAAATTATTGAAAAAAGACACACCATTTGTATGGACAGATTCCCAGCAAACCGCATTTGACACGTTAAAAGAAAAATTATGTAACGCGCCTTTATTACAAAGACCAGATTTCTCGCAACCTTTTGTCTTAACGACAGACGCATCAGGATTTGCCGTTGGTGGAATTTTATCACAAGGAAAAATTGGCAAAGATAAACCCATTGCTTACGCCTCTCGAAGTTTAAATGATAATGAAAGAAAGTATGACACTTATCAAAAAGAAGCCCTAGCAATTATATTTTGTGTAACACATTTCCGCCCCTATCTATACGGACACAAATTTACGCTAGTAACCGATCACAAACCGTTAGTTTGGTTTCAAAATTGCAAAGATCCTTGTTCTAGAGTAACAAGATGGAAATTAAAATTAGCCGAATATCACTTTCAAGTTGTCTATAAAGCAGGTAAAATGAATGTAAATGCAGACGCGTTATCAAGAAACCCCACAGATGTTAATGAAGAAAAAGAAGAATATACTAAAATAAAAGATGACACTAAAATAGAAGAAGATACTAAAATAAAAGAAGAAGACACTAAAATAAAAGAAGAAGATACTAAAATAATGAAAGTTAATCAAGAAAGATACTCTGCGCGCTCAAAATCAAATTCAGAATCAAGTTCTAACAAAGACTCACAATCAACTTCAAAACGAGCACTAACAAAGACTGGAAATCAAATTTTAAATCATGTACTGATACAAGCTCAAAATCGAATACTAATTCATGTTTAAACTCACAGTCGAGTTTCAATCCAAGTTCAAGTTCAAGTTCTAGTATGAAAATAAATAAAGAAAACGATATTCTCACTGAAGAATTATTTAATCAAGTCAAAGAAAGAATTTATGTATTACTAAATCAAATAGATCTCACAAATATAAATGAAATAAAAGAATCAAAATGCCACGCAATGGTAACAAGGCGAAAAACAAGAAATCAAACTGAAGAAACTAAAAATCCAGTTAATATACAAGAAAATATTCAAGAAATCTTTAAAGAAGATAATAGCGAAGATAATTACGAAAAGGACTCTCAAGAAGAAATCATTATTAAAAAAAGACGAGGTAGACCACGCAAGGTTACACTCAAAACAAAAAACTTTATCCCTACTCTTGCAGCAAAAAAGAGAGGAAGACCAAGAAAAGAAATTATTACTAAATCAAAAAAGGACAATAAAGTAAATACGGACGTTAATCCCGATTATACATCAGACAACTCAGACTCTGATCCAGATTATGATGAAAATATAAAAAAGAAAAAGAAATCCTGTAAGAAAAAGAAGAAATTGAAAATTCAAGAAGAAGAAGAAGAAGATAGCAACGCAGAAAATCCTGATTATTTTTCCAGTTCCAGTGAATCAAGCGAAAATGAAAAACTAAGCGATCCTGAAGAAAATTTTTTAGAAGATTACAATGAAAATTTAAATGATGAAAATTTAAATGAAAATTTGTTTAATTTAGATGAAATCAATCCCGATTTTAATGAAGATTTACCAGAAACAAATGACAATAAAGAAACGCATGACGGAGATTCAGCACAAAATCGTCCGCCCCCAGAGCCACCGCCGGATAAACCAGCCGTCGTAACGTCAACTAAGCATCCAAATATAATAGACTGCCGCGATAAAATTACAATGAGAAAAGATAACTATGCATACTTTACTACAACGAATGGAGAACCTCGAGACAATGGATCAGAATTATTATGAAAGCGTGAACAATTACCCAAGTTTACAAACCTTCAGAAAGGTCTTGCCAAAGAAATTCATAAAGGAAAAAATTATCACATAGCCCTTCCTATCGAAGAAGAAGAAAAAGAAAATCTTGCAGAAACACTCAATAGTATAAAGTTAACAATTTTTTCCTTGCATAATACAGCCAGCAAATTAAACTTGAAATCAATCAGTATAGCTAAAACTGGTTACGTAAATAATATACCATGGGAAGAAATCTTGACCCAACTTAAATCCGTATTTTCAGAATCAAATACAAAGATAATTATTTGCTCAGGAATCACACAGTATCCCACAAAAGAACAGAAAAATGAAATTTTAGTAGAAGCTCATTCATCAGCATTAGGTGGTCACAAAGGAGTGACAAAAACCTACAATAGAATACGACAACATTTTTTTTGGGAAAACATGAAAATAGACATACAAAAGTACATTCAACTTTGTTTACAATGTCAACTTAAAAAGTTAGTACGCGTCAAAACTAAAAATCCAATGGTGATAACTGACACCCCAGGAACCGCATTCGAAAAGATATCAATGGATATCGTAGGAAAATTACCAAAAACAGAAAAAGGAAATGAATACATTTTAACAATTCAAGATAACTTTACAAAATTCTGTGTAGCTTGTGCCCTTCCAAATCATCAAGCTAGCACAATAGCAGATGCATTTGTAAAAAAATTTATTTGCACTTTTGGCTCACCAAGAGGAGTTTTAACCGATCAAGGTAAAGATTTTTTGAGTAATTTATTACGAAGACTCGCTAAAAGATTTCGTATTAGGCAATTTAAAACTACGGCATTTCATCCACAATCAAACGGATCTTTAGAAAGATCTCATCACGTTTTAGCGGAATATTTAAAACAATTTACAGAGAAAAATGCAGAATGGGATGATTGGCTAGAATTAGCCACATTTTCTTATAATACCAGTGTTCATGAAGCAACAAAATGTACCCCGTATGAATTAGTTTTTGGAAAACTAGCTCGATTACCTTCCAGTGAACCCCCACCAGAACATGAAAAATTACAAACATATGACGACTATACAAAAAACCTAGTAACAAGATTACATGGAATTCGCGAATTAGCTAGACAAAATTTAGTTTCAGCTAAAGAAAAATCAAAACAATATTATGATAGAAAAATCAATCCTCAAGAATTCAAAGTAGGAGACAAAGTATTTTTATTGGAAGGAGGAAAAATAAAAAAACTCAACAATCAATATTCAGGACCATACGAAGTATTAGAAATTCCAGGAAAAGGAAACGTGAAAATTCAAATAAAAAACTCCCCAAGAGTCGTACACATTAATCGACTTAAGCGCTCACTAATTGATTTGCCAGAAACAAACTCAAAATCTTCTAAAAAAGTAAAATAACTTCGATGAATAATTTTTTTTATTCTAAATATTATTCTAGATATTCAATTCAAATGCCTTTTTATAAAATTCTAAATTCAACATCATATAAAATAATTCCAAATATTAATGTATTTTTTAATTAAATTTCATTAAACAGCTCAAATTCTTTATAATACTTTCTTTATGAATTATAACTATCGAATTAGACATGTTCAATAATACTAATTCATGTCTGCATTTATTTTTCAGAATCCAGCCATCGAGAAGCAATATGTCTTGGCACACAATATCGCTATCCTAATTCTATGTTATTCATTCAAAAGCAAAAGCATTATAATCTAAAATCAGATTTTCAAAATATGACATGCTTTCAACTTATGCCTCTACCAAAGTTCAGTTTTAATTTTTTATCATATCACAGAAGTTCAACATTTTCTATTAGTTTCTATGACGTCAATTCAAGAATGCATTTGTCAGTTTATCAATTAAAGTTAACCCCTCAGAAGTTCTATCAGCTTAAATTAAATTATTCTTCAAAAGCAAGATATTAGTTTTGCCAAATGAAATTTGTTTTCACCTCTAAAGTATGATATTAAAAAATTATAACTATTTATAAAAAATATAGAAAAACAAAAGTTTTGTACCTTAACTATAATCCATCTTTCTGTTGTACTTCCCATGATCACTTCTCTCACAAAACTGAACTTTCTTTTGAAATCCTCAACATAGATACAGTAGATAATAGAACCCCACTTTTGAAATAAATTTTTCCTACGATCCAACCAAAAATCAAGAAGTTCTTAACCACACCCCCATAACAGTGTCTATTGCGACCTCAGACGAAGACCCCCATTCCTACTCTTAGTAAATTCAACTCCTATTCACCACTACTTCATACTATCTAGCATTCCAAACTGTTTTCAACCCCCAACCTACATTTATCTCTCTCTTTCTCTTTACCTCTCACTCAATTTCTTATTTATTTTCCAATCTACATTCAAACATCATGTATCCTTATGAAGTATTAATTGCAAGAACTTTGAAATAATTAGGTCAATTAATAATTTATTTTTCTTAACCTTTACATAAACTCATAAAATATTAACAAAAAAAGAGCAAAAAATTAATTATGAATATTCTATACATTCACTCATTTCTCATTCAATTACTTCTTATCTATTCAATTCTCACTTATAACTTTCTCAACAATTTTTTTTTCTTTCTTCAAAACATTTTTTTTTCTTTTCTTGCTAATTTTTCTATTTTTTATGAAACGTGAGAATATAAGTACTAAAAAAAAAAAAAATTTTTGTGAACTATATAAAGTTGGAATCTTTTCTTTCCTTTCTGTACAGAAATTATTCCAACTCCTGAAAGCCCAAAGATTGTGCACTCAGACTATATGGACGGCGTTGATCCATACCGCTATCCAAAAAGTAATGATTATCTAGTTAATACTTATTGTTTTCCACGAAGATCAAAATGATTTAGATTCATGTTAGAAAATAAAGAATCTACAAAAAAAAACAGCAACAATCATAATGCAAGAAATCAACTCTACTGCTTTGCAAAGATATAAATATAAAAAAATTCTATTTTTACTAGGAAGCCCTATTAAGTTTTATAAGATTTGCTTTCTTCTAGTTACTTTAAATTGTAAAACATTCTTCCGAAAATCAAATTCATGGCATTTCCTTGGTAAAATATCGCAAGTACAACAAAGATGTTATTTATGTTCAAAATACTTATTGTATCCAAAAAGAGAATTATCTACGCGTAATACTTATTTGCAAGTATTCGATCAATAAACACAAGAATGTATGCGAGACACCGAAATTTACACTCACATGTAAAATGAGCAAAAATGTTTTGTAACGAAACTCTTTTTTCAAAATATACAATACATTTACACTAAACACTAATCCAATATTTTTGCTCATTTCACAATTAAACATGAAACAAACAATCAAATACGACCTAATTTAAATATTCCTACTATTCAAGCATACCGATATTTTTACGTATGATTCATATATTTCTACTACATCAATTTAGTATTTAAAAATAAAAATAAAATCATTAAAAATATATTCCTTTCCTATTTTTACAATAAGCATGAATTGAGTTAAAACAGAACATTAATATAAAATTTTTCCAATTTTTTCATAAAATTAAATTTCATTACTTTAAAAATATTGTATGTTTTAGTAAAAAAATGGAACCAGCTAATCTAAGGATAAGTCCAGCTGAATCAGTCAGCCCATTGCAAACATTGAATGAAATTAGTATCGAATATAACTTTTCTAACCTAAATTATAAAGTCGTAACTTTACAACCAAAATCGCCTCTTCAAGTATTTGTTATAACTTGCGAAATATCTAAAGGTCGTACAAATTATGCAAAAACTAGCGAACCTCTCGTCTCAAAACAAACAGTGAAACACGATGCCGCAAGAAAGATTCTAAGATTGTTATCCGATAGATATTATTTCAATAACGACCAATTAACTACAGATAATGATAACGAGCGAGTACCAGAAATACAATTTGGAAAAATTAAACTTTATAAATGGACTAATGCCGGCGAAAGATATTATCAAAGAGGCCATAGCGCAATAGATTGTCAGGGCATCAGAAGAAATCAGAATTATATAGACTAATTTCGTTTACGTCAAGTTTCTTTAACAAAAATTACATAAGAATATATTCATTACCCATTTAGAGTTAGACGAAAAGATAAAAAAAATTTATAAAATATAATGATAAGACGAACATTAAATCTTTTCCTCTTCCTCAAAAGCGTGCGTTCCTAGAATATAAGATCGGCTTAGTAGACAACCGAACCCAAAAGTTCAAATACACAAATTATATTATACAAGTTTGATCATGGTCATTGCATTCCCATGCTCAAACTTAAGGGGGGGAGGTGTCACGTCCCGCGACTTTTATAATAATAATAAATAATTATAAACAATAGATTATAACATCATAACATTTATATTCAATATATTATAACTACATAACATTTATATTCAACAATAAAACAACAAGCTGAAAGATCATATCCAATATCCAATTATTATTGTCAAAATCATATTATAAACAAACCTAATATTGCTAAGATCATTCGCGAATATCAGATTTGTAACGAACAACGCAATAGATCAAGATGAGCTGTACGCATCAACTTTCGCACAACAAACAGGCACACGATAATCAAGAAGACATAAATTAATCAACAAGCTAACCAGAAAAGCTAGCTGCATTTTGTTTCCCATACGCTTACAAAATGCTGGTACCTATAGAACTTACATAGCACAGTAAACGAAAATAAGCGATACACATAAAATTCTCGCCTATTTAACACAAGAAATGGGCACACAATAATCAAAAGACCATAAATTAATCAACGAAGCAATCATGAGAACTAGCCACATCTTCAATCCTATACATTTTCAAATGCTGGTACCTACAGCACATATACAGTACATTAAACTAAAATGAGCGGGCTACATAAAATTTGCAGAACTTACACAGCCATCCAACACACATTAATTGAAGAGCTATAAATTAATCAACAAGCCAACCTTAAGAACAGACCAGATTTTCAGTCCCATACGTTTACAAAATGCTGGTACCTATACTATTCATCTAAATGATTTAAGCATCTTGACCTACTTATGCCTATGCAACGGACACCAGCATCTTCGATACAAAAGCAATAAATATCTCAATCGAGATGACAGTTGTAGGAGGGTGACTCTCTCACAAATAACACACGCAAACTTATGCCCTTCTACGCATTAGAATATCTCAGGCTTTGTCATCTAGGAAGGGATACCATATATTTTGGTAACTGCCCCATTCTCCATATTTGGGCACATCACGATTCCTCATCGCTGATTGGCTATCCTATTAATTAACCCTCTGGATTGAGAAGGGATATAATGCATATTAGCTACTGCGACACTTTCCGTATATGGGCATACATATAATTCTCGATGCCCATTGGATAATTAAATCCCTACCACTCTTAATTATCAACACTAATTGGAACCATGATGAATCCCTACTTCTAATACCAATCACCCCTATGGCAATCTTAGGAGGGATCTTGTGTATAAATACCGCAGATTTGGAAGCAGAAAATCAGTTTAGTTTAGTTCAGTCAGTTTCAAGTTTAGGAACTTTAACCAGTCTACTCAGTTTAAATACTCCATCGGTTAAGACCCACCACCCAGTACTACAATAAAAGTCATCGAGACCCTAAACTCCGGTCCGAAATACTCGGCCCGTCAACCTCTTCTAAAAGTTTAACTTCTGTGCGGGAGCGTCGAATCCAGACTCAATAGAACACCTGCAACAAAAGGACAACAGAGCCCAGCCCCACTGACCTGGTCAGCTCAGCGTCCATTCTTCGATACTCGCCCCCTACGGGTCCGACATACAGCCCATACATTAAATTGAGGAAGCACTCTTCCTTTCTACTGGCGAGAGGGTGAAACACGTCATCAACAAAATAAGTAAGTAATAAATTACCTCACTTTCTAACTTTCATTTCTTCTACTCTATCGTTTGTTTAATTAGTCATCCCTGTTTAAGGTGGACTAAAACTAAACGAGAAGAGACAATCGAAGCAAGAGCACCCCAGCTGCATCAATTCAAACTCAAACTTGTACTCCATCTCAGTCCAATTACAATTGTTCAAATAAACTTCAATTCATTTATATTCAAGTTTAAATAGTTTATTTCTGTAAACAGTAGTTATCCTCATCCCAGTTTTTTAATTAATATTAAAATCTAAAACGAGGAACTATCAATTGTTTAACAAAATATAAGGTAAGCTATGTCCATTAAGACGTAACATATCATAGCGTGCTACGCCCCAGTTGACAGTGAGCCGCGAGAAGTCAAAGACGCTTTCTGGGACACTTTAAATGACACAATAAGTACTTGCGATCCAGGTGAAAGAATAATTCTGCTAGGAGATATGAACGGATGGGTCGGCGTTCAACGTCAGGATACAGATACAGAAAGGGTACTAGGTAAATTTGGGGATCCAAGAAAAAATTATAACGGGGAAAAATTAGTTAGCTTATGCCTAGAAAAGGACCTATTTATTACCAATACTTGGTTTCGACATAAAATGATCCACACGTACACTTGGTGTAAAGGAAATAACCGCAGTGTAATTGACTTCGTTATTGCGGATGAAAGACTAAGAGAACTAGTCAAAGATACAAGAGTGATGAGGGGTTCCGAATGCAATACTGATCATTATCTTTTAATCTCTAAAATAAACTTAGGCCGGGGATGGAAAAGAAAGAGAACAGAAAAAACGAAACAAACTCGAATAAAGATTGAAAATTTACAGAAACCGGAAGTGCGAATAGAGTTTCAAAATAAGTTAAGCAAACGCATAGATAGGGCAACTTGGGAAGCGCTTACGAGCAATAAAGATATAGAGGGCGCGTGGGCTTTATTACGGGATATCATTGTTAAAACTGCAATTGAAGTGTGTGGTACGGCAGTGGTAGGAAGAAAGTCTGGTGATGCATGGTGGAATGATGAAATTCAAGCAGCCCAGCGAGAAAAGAAAAAAGCGCACAAGAGAACATTAAACATGACAGGTCTTAGCGATGAGGAGAGAAATAGACTCAAAAATGATTACAAAGACAAAAAGAGGAAAATGAAACGACTAGTCAAGGAGAGTAAAGAAAAAATCAGAACAGAAGAAGAGAACAAAATACAAAACGGCTTTGGAGGAATAATGAAACTAATATATAAACAGTTGAAGGAAAGTAAAAGTACAGAGTTTGCTAGCATGAGAAACAGCAAAGGTGATATGCTATATGATATAGACGGGATAGTAGACGCTTTAAAATACTCTTTTAAAGAACTATTAGGAGGTGATGATATAGGACAACAAAACTGCGACATAGAACATAATGCATTAGAAAACCCAATTGAAAAAGTCTGTGTCACTGAGGTCCGAGACATAATTAAGAACTTGAAAAACGGTAAGGCTGCTGGCATAGACAGTATTAGTGCTGAAATGCTCAAATACGGTGGCGAGTACATACCTCGCAGGTTGTGCGAATTAATAAATTTATGTATCGAGACGGGGAAAGTCCCGGACGATTGGAAAAAAGCGATTATCGTACCAATATACAAAAGAAAGGGAGATAAAAACAACTGCAGTAATTACAGAGGTATCAGCCTACTAAGTACAGTAAGTAAAATATACTCAAAAATACTTATTCGTAGGGTAATGGAAATCACAGAAGAAAAAATATGGGAAGTCCAAAGTGGATTTATGCCAGGAAGATCATGTACAGATCAGATATTTAGCCTAAGACAGATCACAGAAAAAAGCTTGAGAGTAGGAAAGAAAGTTTTCTGTGCATTTATTGACCTAGAAAAAGCATTTGACACGGTAAATAGAAGTAAACTTTGGGAAGTTCTTAAAGAATACGGAGTAAATGGAGGGCTCCTGCAAGCAATAAAAACAATATATACAGGTAGTAAAGCGAGCGTAAGGGTAAACGGGAAACTGAGTGACTGGTTCGATATTACGCAAGGCGTGAAACAAGGATGCGTTATGTCCTCGTGGCTATTTATCATATTCATGGATAAGTGTCTAAGAACTGCACTCTTCGACGAAGAAGGTGTAGATCTCCAAACAGTTAAGGTACGTGGGTTAGCTTTCGCAGATGACAAGATTGTTATGGCAGAATCAGTTGAGGACTTGCAAAGAATGTTGAATAAACTTCATACAAGCATGAAGGACATGGGACTCAAAATTAACGTAAATAAAACAAAAATCATGGTGTTTGAGGGAAAGAGTGAGAAAACAATGTGCAACATTGTCCTAAATGATGAGAGATTAGAACAAGTTGACAAGTACGTATATCTAGGTAGTCTATTCACTAGCGACGGAAAAATAGATGGGGAGTTAGATAGGCGCATAAATAAGGGTAAACAGATTATCGGTAGAGCAGGGTCCATCCTAACAAATAAAAACATATCAAAAAAAGCTAAAATGGCCATACACAATTCTATATTCGTACCGACTGTACTATACGGTAGCGAGACATGGACCTGTCAAGAAAAGGACAGGAGTAAAATTAACGCGATCGGCATGAAACCTCTGCGCATAATATGCGGGAAAACACTAATGGACAAAGTCCAAAACGAGGCAATCCTCAAAGAATGTGGTGCAAAAGAGACAATAGTTGACACATGGGAAAGAAATCAGTTAAGATGGTTCGGACATCTTGAAAGAATGAAAGATGAACGACTGATCAAACAAGTGTATAAAGGTAAAGTAAATGGCAGAATGCCCAGAGGTAGACCGCCGAAAGAATGGTTAGAATCTGTAAATGAGACATTAATCCGTAGAGACATAAGAAGCCATAGGAACACAAGAGCTTGCATGAAAAAATGCATGGACGTGAAGGAAGCTAGAGTAGTATGCCAGGACAGAAAAGTGTGGCGACAAATAGTTTGTAAACAGAGTGACAGTAGAATGAATGACGCCTGAAACAAAGATCTTGGATACTAATGGGCCCAAGTGGAGAACCATACATAACAATTTTGTGAGGCTCTTCACTTGGGGTGATCGCTAGAGAGATTGATCAGCAACCTGGGTCGGAGCAGTGTTGCGGAGTAAACGTGTCATTTAAATAAATAACACGAGAATTCCAGATCAATCTAAAATATATATACCTAACACTTATATACCTATCCACCTCATAACTATATTCCTACCTACCTTATACCTATATACCCATATGCACACTACT
>CAKNYM010051576.1:471016-494786 GCA_932195095.1 Andricus curvator | reverse complement strand
TCGCCCCAATTTCCCCCAACAACTTTTTCACTTCTTCTCTTCCTGATTCACTCTCCACTTTCATTCCTCTAATCACTATATTTCTACTTCGTTTCGTCTTCTCTTCTACTTCCATTTTTCTTTCTAACTCTCTCAATCTTGATTTCATTCTCACATTTTCTAGGATAACATTCTCATTCACTTCTTTCATTCTCTCTTCTTCTCTTACCCCTTCATCCCCTTCCTTTATATCCTCAGACTTACATTCTAGCTTTCTCACTGTTTCTTCCAACTTCTCCACATATCAGATTTTCTCTCTTTCTCACTCATCCTTTGATTTTTCTCGATATTCTCCAACTGCTTCCAAACCTTATCTTTTTCTTGCCGCCACACCAGATTCCATTTTTCCCACTTCTCTTTAACTTTCTTCATTTTCCCCCAAACCTCCTTCCCTCGCTTTTGCATGCCATTTAGGCTTCGGTCCGTTTCTTCTCTAAACCCTTTAATGAGATTTTCCAGGCTCTCTAGATCGACTTTCCCCTTTGCCTCATTCCTCTCCGGTGGAGACTTTTTTTTTGTACTTTTTCTATCTATTTCTATCTATTTTTCCCTAATTTATATTGTGGAGAACAGATTGAAGAGAATAAGTAATGATTGGCACGGATTAAGATTCTATCCGTGTTACATAACGAGAAAAATCAAAGTGGGTCGCGGATATACAAGGATAGGGTGACGGATAGAAAATTTTGCGTTAGAACGGATAGCCAATTCTTTCTGTAGAGAAAGGATTAAAGAGGATAAGTAATGATTGGGACGGATAAGTATTCTATCTGAGATAGTTAATAAGGAATGTCAAAGTAGGTCGCGGATAGAAAAGGGTAGGGTGGCGGATAGGAAATTATAGTTTGGTACGGATGAATATCCTATCCGTGATAGATATTAAGGAATGTCAAGGTAGGTCTCGGATAGACGAGGATAGGGTTTGCGGATTGAGATTCATGGATTAGAACGGTAAGAGAATTTTTTAGAGAGAGGATTAAAGAGGATGAGCATTGATTGAAACGGATAAGTTTTTAGTCCGTGATAGATGACGAGATCAAATCTAAGTATTTGGCGGATAGATAAGGATTGAGTCGCGGATAAAAAATGAAGGATTGAAACGTTCAAGTATAAAAGTGGATAGTAATACACAAAAACGGATACAGAAGGATTAAAATGGATACTTACACTGGATAATATTATTATTCAAACGCATAGACTGATATCCAACGCATACAAACAGATTGAAGAGTATAAAAAAGTATTCACTCGGATACTTATGGATAGATGACGGATTAAAACGCATAAAGTTTCGATCCGTTTACTTCCAGCAGGGTAGCCACACAATATTGCCCGTGTAGAAATAGCACCCCTTGGTCGCAGTACAATTCCGACTTTTTTTTTCTCTAAATTCTGTGCGGACTACTTTTTTGTAAAAATCCTAAGGCCACATATTTTAATATGTATCCACACGCATTTGTGTATGGTGAATTAAAAAAATATTCCTATATCTTCTCGCAGAATTAAGTTCAGAGTTCGACTGTCCACCTAATGGCGAATCTCTTCGTGTCGGATCTTCTTCAACCGCCAGAGCTGCTTCTAATCTTGATTGGGTAGATTGGACCATAACAGGAACACTAAACTTCCGTTTTCCTCCAAACCTCTATTTGAAAAAAACAAATAATCACTTTTACCCAATAAGGTACCTTCCCCTTGCTACAATAACAAGAGGTGGTTACGTCATGGGAAGATTGAAAAGACTTGCTGGGTGCAAGGGTGTTATTCTTGGAGTATATAGTGGACGTCGACACACTTATCGGGTTAAAATAAACATTGTAAACGACAAACCTGAGAGAATGACCCAGGCAGATATGGATAATTTTCCTGAAAATCGTGAATTCATTGTGCCTAGAAAGAAGTGCACAAGACGCCCACGTAACGAATAATCAATCAGCCGAATAAATCATTTCTAACTTTAGAGAAGAATCTGTAAGAATCTGTAGAATCTGTAATAAAATATTAAACAAAATTATTAAAAAATCAGAAAAAGTACTAAGGATCTTATTAATTTGTACAGGAGAAGCGAAAAACAAAAGTAAAAGGATAAAATAAAAAAAGTAATCAAAATAGCCTGCTGTCTTTTTATTTCTGTCTCATTGTTCTAGCTGCACACGCACGCACATTTAACATGGCCTATTTTAAGTTCCACTGCTATTTCTGTTATTTAATTTTTCACATAATAGCGATTCATGCAAACGTATTATGAACAATAAAGTAAGAAGTGATCTGAAATCACAAATAAAAAGTGGAATCTATGATTGTTTATATATAGGCTGCATTGGAAGTTTATTTCCGAGACGTAAGGTAACGTTCCAATACATGATATTGTAGTTTTTATATGCTGGTATTGTAATATTTCCATGAATGTGTTGTAATATTGCCACACATGTAATGTAATGACGTTCAACTGTATAAAACAGCAAGTATTATGATTAATTTGTCGACTAGTCCAGTCGCCTCTAAGACATTTGTATGCACTAAGAGGTCCCCAAGATACCTTTTCTTCAAAATACCAAAAACAGTCTCCTAACTACGAATAACTTGGTTATTTTCTCAAAATTCCTGCTAGTTTTTTTAAAACATTTTTTTAACAATTTCATTATTTATCAACAAAAAAATTATATAATTATTTTTAGTATTTCTGAGCAAAAATAAAACTTTTTACGTCAGAATCTATTGCTTAGAAAAATTAAAATTTTGTAGATTGTATATATCGAGGTTTTGAGTCGCTAAAACAAAAATAAGAATTTTACTTGATTTTGCGCTGTCCAATTTGTTTCAAATCCGAGAATCTGTTTTTTGGTTAAAAAATCTTGTTAAAACAGCCCTCATATTTCATTCGACATTGTAAATAGAAATTGTCAATTTTATTGTCGGAGTTCCCGACAATAAAATTAAGCTGTTGTCCCTTTGGGTTCCAGTTTAGAAATTTCTGATGGAGTTTATTACTCTAAAATTTGAAGCATTTTAGCTTCATGATACATGATATTGTAGTTTTTATATGCTGGTATTGTAATATTTCCATGAATGTGTTGTAATATTGCCACACATGTAATGTAATGACGTTCAACTGTATAAAACAGCAAGTATTATGATTAATTTGTCGACTAGTCCAGTCGCCTCTAAGACATTTGTATGCACTAAGAGGTCCCCGAGATACCTTTTCTTCAAAATACCAAAAACAGTCCCCTAACTACGAATAACTTGGTTATTTTCTCAAAATTCCTGCTAGTTTTTTTTAAAACATTTTTTTAACAATTTCATTATTTATCAACAAAAAAATTATATAATTATTTTTAGTATTTCTGAGCAAAAATAAAACTTTTCACGTCAGAATCTATTGCTTAGAAAAATTAAAATTTTGTAGATTGTATATATCGAGGTGGGATATCTTGAAAGCAAAAGGAAATCTTCTGATCGAATGAAAACTTCTCTCCACGAGGGGCTATTCACTGAGTGAAAATGAGTGAAAAGTAATTCCTCACTCAAAGCAGGTCAAGTGAAATTTCTTATGATCCGGCCAGATCATGAGAAATTTTTCCAAATCTTAGGAAATCGCGCTCGCTCAGAGAGAATCACGTAAATTCACTGTAAAGTCAGCGCGGGCATTTGTACTCTTACGAACTCTCACTAAAAAAATGACATCATTTTTGTATCCAGAGACCGGACTATATGACCCCGACGGATTTTGGTATCCTCAAACCTGATCATGGCTACTGTTGTGGTCCTGGTCGGGGCCACATCGGGCTACCCTCTGTTAACTCATAGTTAGTTTAAAAATTAGAATTATTTAAATTTAAAATTACTCCCTGTCTTAATTAGTAAATATTTAACTAATTGTCATTTCAGTGACCAACCTAAAGTTAATTAGTTAAATTTAACTTCTCATATGCAAAGAATATAAGAAACGAGAAAAACCTAAAAAAAGCTTAAATTCGTTTGAACAAAATGTCTAAAAAAGTATGTTTACGGACGCATTAAATTAGTTAATAAATATAAAATTATCAAGATAGTATTAATTATTGTAGGTATTTTTTTAATTTGGTTAGAGTTTATACTTATTTAGATTTGAATTTGCCGCGCTAATCTCGAATGTATTCGATTAGTCTTCCGTTCGATTATTTGGCAACGAACGGACGAAAGGAAGACAACTTTGTAAATGTGACGAGCAGTAAACAGATAAACCGGCAAAGTCATGTGGATAAATCGCTTTAAATAATTCTCAATTCACCTCGTTAATCATTTACGCAAAGTTTTTAGACCGGTGAGAGGTGTTCATATCAAACTAGAATTATCCAGCTCTCTCAGATTTCGGACAGTGAACTTCGAGAAAGCGCCGACAACTTTTTGGCATTATAACCTCACTTTTTTATTCTTTGCTCCACGTGCCAAAAAACGTTTCAACCAAATTGTCGAATTTAAAAAAAAAAGATTAATGTTCATTCAAATATTAGAATTTTCAAGAAGAAAAACAAATTTTTTAGAGAGCAGATGATTCATGATCAAAAAAGTTTATTTACATCCAAAAAAGCTAACTTTTCTACCATGAAAGCTGATTTTTCAACAAAAACGTAAAGTTTTTAAGCTGAAAAGTCTAATATTATAGAAAACAGTGACTGTGAAATAAATAATTTTTTAACAGGAAAGATCATTTTCAACAAAATATATAAATTTTTGACAAGATAGTTGAATTATCGACCAAAAAGTTGAACTTTCAACAAACAAGAATAATTTTCTACCCAAAAAGACGACTTTTTAACAAAAAATATGAATTTTCTACCAAATCGTTGAATTTTCAACTAATAAGTTGAATTTTCAACAAACAAGATTAATTTTCTACCCAAAAAGACGACTTTTCAACCAAATTCTTAAATTTCCTACCCAGTAGTCGAATTCTTATCTCATAAACTGAAAATAGAATAGTTACATTTTCAGATAAAAACTCTGATAAAAAATTAACTTTGAGCAAAAATAACAATTTTCAACAAAATTCTTACATTTTGAACCAAAAAAGGATAAATTTTTGACCAAGAAGAATAATGTACTATCAAAAAGGATGAATTTTCAACTAAATACATGAATCTAACGACAAGTTTCAGAATGTTTTTCAAAATATTTATATAATGTTTAATATTCTTAAATTACTGTTTACTTCTTCATTAAATAAATTATATTTTAATAATATTCTTATAAATGAAAATTAGAGGGGCCCTATTTAGGGCCTGATCGGGCCTTCCTCATGGATACCCCAGTCAGGCCCTGATCGGATTAGTCGTTTCATTTCGAGTCTGGCCCTAACTGGGGTACCCGATTGGGCCAGATTTTGCCAGATCTGGGCCCGACCAGGGCCACTCTGAAATTTCTGCACGTTGAGGCAATATAACACGATTAAATTTTGTCGGCCTGTGTTATCTTTTTATTTGAGATACAAAGATGTTTTGAGTCGCTAAAACAAAAATAAGAATGCATTTCATGTTTTACTTGATTTTGCGCTGTCCAATTTGTTTCAAATCCGAGAATCTGTTTTTTGGTTAAAAAATCTTGTTAAAACAGCCCTCATATTTCATTCGACATTGTAAATAGAAATTGTCAATTTTATTGTCGGAGTTCCTGACAATAAAATTAAGCTGTTGTCCCTTTGGGTTCCAGTTTAGAAATTTCTGATGGAGTTTATTACTCTAAAATTTGAAGCATTTTAGCTTCAAAGACGAGTAAAATTAATTTAAATTAAAAAAATTATTACAAAAAATGTTATCACCACAGAAAAATTTGGATCAAAATGAAACTGGTTAGAAATGTAACTGTTTTTTTTTTTAAATCGTCTTTTTATGTTGAAAATTCAAGTATCTTCATATAAAATTTACTTTTTATTTGAAGCTCATATTTTGTTGTTAAAAAGTCAAACTAAAAATTTATTTTGATAAAAATTCAACTATTTATTTGAAAATTTGTCTTTTTATTTTAAAAATTCATCTATTTTGTTAGCAATTTCATCTTTCTTGGATAAAATGGCAACGGTTTTATTGAAAATTTCACAATTTTGTTAAAAATTGATACTTTTGTTTGAAAAATTCAACTATTTTGTTGAAAATTCAACTGTTTTGTTGCAAATTCAACTATTCTCTGGAAAACTTATCTTTTTAATTTAAAAATTTATCTATTTTAGTCGAAATTGCATCTTTCTTGGATAAAAGTGCAACTGTTTGGTTGAAAATTAATCTTTTCTGCTTGAGGATTCACCTAATTTTTTTTTAAAGTTTGGTTGAACCACTTTGTTAGGAAACAATTTTTTGTTGAAGATTCATATTTTTAATTGAAAATTGATCTCTTCGGTTCGAAGCTTAACTATTTTATTGAAAACTGATCTTTTTTAATTAAAAATTCAGCTGCGTGGGTAAAAGTTGAACGACTTTGTTGAAATTTTTGTTTGAATGAAGGATTACTGTTTGGTTGAAATGTAACTAATTTGTTGAAAATTGAATTTTTCGCTGAATATTTATATTTTCTGGTTAAAAGTTCATTTTTTTTACAGAAAATTTGTTTTTTGGCTTGAAGGTTCAACAATTTAGGTCAACTTTTTTTTCTTTCACGACTGAAAAATGATTATTTGTTGAAAATTCGTCTTTTTGGTTTTAAAATTAATTTTCTTTTTAATTTCATTTTGTTGTTGTTGAAATATCAACTATTACACTTTTTTCTTGAGAATTCATCTTTTTATTTTTAAAAATCAATTGTTTTCCTGAAAATTTAATTAATTTGTTAAAAAGTCATCTTTTATGGTAGAACAATTTTTTTTTAATTAATAAATGATTTAAAATTTTTTTAATTTGTATCTGTAATGTTGCTGTATTATGTTTATAAAAGGTACTATGTTAACAATATTACAATATTAAAATGCTGGTATTAATAATAGTTTGCTAAATAGTAATCGCAATTTTCTATAGAAAATTAAAAAAATGTACAACTGCAAAAAATTTTGATATCGAAAACAGAACTCTGTTGAAAATTAGCGCATAATGATTCTGATTTTGTGTAATTGATTTAAAGCCTATTGATTCATTGTCATTTAAAGACTGTTGAAAATTCTTGATTTGCTGAACTTTATTCAAACAATCAGAAGACAATGTTTTTAAACTGGAGACTGGCTATGTCGCGTTTAAAATTTGACAATATGATCTTCTTATTGTGTCAATAGAGTCAATAATGTCACATCATCGCGTTATTTTATAAAACTTTTCTATTTTTCACGTTTTATTTGCTTATAACCTTGTTTTAATTATTATGTACAATCCTAAGTAAATTTATTTATTTGTATCAAGTAATTAGTTGCTTTTCAGTATTGAATTAGGAATTACCTAGACTAATCGAAACAGTACTTTTCTACTAATCTTTGGTGGCTCACTTTCCGCTAATCGAATCTGTGAAATTTCAGTAGTGATTACTTAACCCTTCAGTAGTCGCGGCCGATCTGACAGATCGCGCGAAGGTATTTTTTGTTCCCCCACAGATAAGGTTGGCGGCCCTGCGCTGTCCTTCCCAGTAGCTTCCTCACGGACGAAGGGGGAGGGTTTAGTGTTGTCTCGTTCTCCGTGACGTGTGTCAGTGGCGCTCTGTGGTGCATTTGATCTGAGAGATCGCCGCGACTAACATCGTAAGTTTTCCTAAAGTTGATAATAATTTTTTTTTTCTCATTCATATTATTACATCAGCTGTGGCGATTTGCATTGCCTACTTTTTGTTTAAAGTTACTATATTGATGGTTTTACCTACTGTGATCTCTCAGATCAAATGCGCCACAGAGCGCCACTGACACACGTCACGGAGAACGAGACAACACTAAACCCTCCTATTTCAAGATAAAACTTAACTAGTGTTCAAAATTTTTATGTGATTGCGATTCAAGACTGATTTTATAGTGAAACCATCGTAGTATATCTAGTTATGTTATACAAGAGTTGAATACCAAAAAGAAAAACGCCAAAAAAGAAAAAAATGGAAATTATCAAGATGAAAGCAAGGTCCTGGTTCCTCTAGGTTTTAAACTAAAAATTAGCCATAAATTCATTTCTTAGATTGTTTTCTGCTACTTCCGGCCTCTAAAATCATGTACGCACTTAGTGTCAGTAGCTAAAACTCAAATTTGAACAAAAATGTAAGTTTTCACAAATTTGATCTGTCAGATCGCCGCGACAAATATGACCCGTAAAATAGCCGCGACTACTGAAGGGTTAAATCTTATCAGTTTTGATTTAAGGAAGCAATAAAGTATCTTTTTCTCAAGAAAAACAGCTATGTAATTCAAATCAACTTCTTTGAAGGATTCAGTTTATGCTTATTTAAGCTAATGCTTATTCAAGGCAAATCATTCATATAAAGTTTAATAAATGATTGCAATTTTATGCGGAAAATTAGATAAATGCACAACTGAAAACAATTTTAAAAGGCGAAAAGAGAATTCTGTTAAAAAGTAGTGCATGAGGTATCTGGATATGCCTAATTAATTTATAGCTTATTGATCCATTATAATTATAAAATAATAAAAAATTCTTATTTTTCTTAACTTTGTTCAAACAATCAGAAAGCAATATTTTTAAAAAGAAAACAGACTAGGTCACGTTGATACTACATTTCTCAATATGGCCTCATTATTGTTTCAATAGAGTTAAAAATGTTACACCATCACGCTGTTTAATCAACCTGTACTCCTTCCAACTCCCATTTGTATAACTTTTTTCAAATTATTATTGAGAAAAAACACGGAATCCCTATCGGAAGTGACAAACGACACTAAAAACTTAAAAGACTCAAATAGGAAGATTTTAAAAGAACTCTCAACTTACAAACAAAAGTGCCAAAACCTGGAAAGAAAGAACACCAAACTGGAGGGAAGATTAAGTTTCTGCGAGAGGAAAATAGACTACCTGGTCAGTAAGGAAAAGGCTAAAAACATTCTACTTTTCAATATAAAGGACTCTTCTGAGGAGAACGCCGATTTACTCGGCACAGTAAAGAAAGTTCTAGACTCTGCGAATATAAACATCGATGATGATAAGATTGAAGGTGTTAAACGCCTCGGAAAAGAAGTTTTATTACCAGAGTAAAAGGGAAAGAACCCAATAGTTAAGGGCTCAAAAATGACCCTGGACAACAAATCCTATGATCTAACATCGATTCAAAAATATATTAGTGACTATTACCCAGAGGAAATAAACTGCATAGCATCAAACTAGTTATCTGATGGAGAGGAATCAACATCATCAAAAGCCTCATCAATTAGTCGCAAAAGAGGACGCCCGAAAGATTAAAAAACAAACCCAGATAAAAAACGCAAAAACAATGCGCGAAGGTCACGCTCCAACAGTAAACTGGGTTCTTTCTGTTAAAGCAATATTGGATCAATAGAGAAGTCAACACAAGAAACATAGCACAAAAATAAATCTTCACCAACTAATCCTCGAATAATCTTTTGGACCCCTAGAGGATTCTCTAACCTCCCTGACCTACTGGATAAAGTAAACAACAACGGTATCATCTGTCTAAGTGAAACCTGGCTCACTTCTCCTCCAAACCTAAAAATAAATCATTAGAACTTCCGAAAGTAACTTGATCTTTAACCCAGCGAAGAAAACAGTGACGAAAGGCAGAGCAAAGGGAGAGCTAATAATTATTACCAATGCACGGATCTACAAGGCTGAACCATTCTACTTATCAGAAAACACTATCTTCGCTAAAATATCGGGTGATAAAATAAATATCGTAATTGGTTCTGTATATTTCAGTCCAAAATTAGATGTAGATTGTTTTACTGAGAATTTAGATGACCCGATAAGACTATCTCTTGCCAAATTCCCTGAGTATCCCATTTTTATACGAGCTGATTTTAACGCAAGGTTATCTGATCTCAATCAACTTAATCCAGAATTTTTGCCTGATAATGCGAATATTTTTAATGTAAGGTCAAGCCTTGATAAAGAAATTAATTGTAGAGGGGTCAAGTTGCTTAACTGCATAAAAAGTAATGGCCTTATTTTATGTAATGGGAGAACACCTGGAGATAATCCAGCCGAAATTACTTCCACTAATTATAAAGGAGCATCTATTATAGATCTTGCATGGACAAACGCTCCAGGGATCCAAATGATCAAAGATTTCCAAGTAATGCTTCCTCCCACAAGATGTGATCACTTTCCAATTGTAATTTCTCTAGACGTTCTACAAAAAAATAATTATAAGATAGTACATTTAAAATGGAAAGAGAACCTTGCAGGTAATTATAAGAATGCCATGCATACCTCCCCGTGTATCATAGCAAATGACATCAAAATAAATCAACTCGCGGGGAATTTAATTCAGACAATAACTAAAAATAAATAAATAAAAATCTCGGGCAATCCAAACCGTGGTTTGATTGGGAATGTGTGTCTAGTAAAAGATCTCTTGAAGAATCACTGAGGATTTGTAGGACACAAGATTTTCTCCCGGAGGTAGTTGCAATTTATAATAATAGGAAAAAGGAGTATTCAAATCTTTTAGAGGATAAAAAGAAGGCTTATACAAAATCGCTGTTAGAATCGCTCGCGACTGCGAGAGACTCTGCCACATTTTGGAAAATAGTTAAAAATTTTCGCAGGTGCCCTTCTAGATATATAGACCATATTTTCACGTTTAATTCAATTGTACAAAAACGTCTCAAGAAAAGCAAAGGAAAAGTATTCGCTTTGTTTGTAGATTTTCGAAGTGCTTTCCCATCAATAACTCATGAATTATTATGGAAAAAAATCCAAGCTAAGGGTGTCGGCTCTAAATTCATAATGATATTAATGGAACTATATAAAAACAAAAGATGATAAAGAAACCGTAGCTAAAAATGCAGAAATCTTGATCACAAAAGCCGAAGATATTGGTTTGGAAGTGAGCGAATCGAAGACAAAATATATGACCGTCGCCAGATCCGAACAAAGTAATGCAGGCGGGGATCTAATGGCCGGAAATATGAAATTCGAAAGGGTTAACTAGTTTAAATACATCGGGTCTATTATAACTAGCGAAAATAAAATTAAAACGGAAATCAACGCGCGGCTGCACGCTGTCAATGGGTGCTATTATGCAGCAAACACGCTACTAAAATCGCGATTGCTATCTAGAAACATCAAAGTAAGAATTTACAAAACGATAATATTGCCGGTCGTCATGTACAAGTGTGAAACGTGGGCGCTGACGAAAGGAATGGGGAATAGGTTTAGAGTTTTTGAAAATAAAGTACTTAGAAAAATCTATGGTCCAAAGAGGGACGAAGAGACTGGTGAATGGAGAAAACTGCATAATGATGAGCTGCATGCTCTCTACGGGTCAGCAAATATTAATAGGGTTATGAAAGCGCGTAAATTAAGATGGGCGGGGCATGTAGCAAGAATGGGCAATGAAAGAACAGTGGCGCAAGTTTTAAGAGGGAAACCGACTGGTAAGAGACCTTTAGGCAGACCGAGAAACAGATGGGAGAAAAATGTAAGGGATGATCTAAAAGAACTAGGACATGATTACTTAAACTGGATGTAGGATGCACAGCATTGAGATGCGTGGCCGTTTCGGGTAGATGAGGCAATGAACTTTCGAGTTCGAATTGCTAATCGATAATAATAATAATATAAAAAGCTAGTATCTCTGTAAAAGAAGAATACAGCCACTCGAAGCCAACAAGGATGACGAGAGGAGTCTTTCAAGGTGAAACTTTAAGTCCCATTTTATTTGCGCTTTTTATCGCGGATTTGGAGGATTTCCTGAAATCTAGAGGCTTAAGAGGAAAAGCTGTCAATCACATCATTGACATAATGATTTTAGCTTATGCAGGTGATCTAGTTATTCTAGCAGACTCTCTCGTGGCAATGAGAAGAATTCTGAAAATTCTGCAAGAATATTCTGGGATAAATGAACTTGAAGTTAATATCAAGAAGACTAAGATTGTAATTTTTCGAAAAGGAGGCCACAGTCATAAAAAGAAATATGCTCCTTTCCTCTACAACAATGAAAACATTGAAACTGTAAAAAGTTACGTTTATATCGGCACCTCATTCTCGGAATCGGCAATATTTGCGGACGCCTCGAAACGAGCGATTAAAAATGCTAATCTTGCGGCAGGGTCAACTATTCCTCTGATCCATGGATTAAGGTTAGATTCATGGAAACTTATAGACAACCTTTTTAACAGTCTTGTAACAAGCACTTTGATGTATGGATCACAGGTGTGGGGACCTAGATATATAAAATCGAAAGAGTACAAGTATCATTTTATAAAAAAATACTTCATGTCCCAAAAAACACCCCGGGCTATGCTGCAAGATTGGAATTAGGAATCGCACCCCTCGAAGTCCTAGTATTTAAGATGATTCTTAACTGGATAGAAAAACTGCTAAGTATGCAGGACGACCGTTACCCTAAGATATGGTTTTTAAGATTGAAAAACTTATCTCAAACGGACCTAGGGCTAGAAAAATTTAACTGGGCCTCACAAGTGAAAGCAATGTTCAGAAAAATAAACGCTGAGGATGTTTGAGAGTCTCTGACGTTGTCCTTACTGCATGAAAAAAAAAACGAGAATTGATCGAAAGATACATAAATAGACTTCGCGATGAGGACCTTCAGAGGGCCTCGACAACCTCTGCGTTACAATTGTATTCATGTCTTAATCTGCGGGAAGGCCCCCAAGACTACCTCCGGTTTAGAATTCCTCTCGAACTTATAAGAATCATTGAACAGCTAAGAATGCTCAATATTTACCAACCGAGAATATATATATATATATATATATATATATATATATGGCAACGGCCATACCACGCTGGAAACACCAGTTCCCGTTAGATCACTGAAGTTAAGCAGTGTTGGGCGCGGTTAGTACTTGGATGGGTGACCGTCTGATACTACTGCGTTGCTGTTGGCGGTCGTGGGTGTGGTGAGCCCACACTTGTAGTTATTTACTACAAGAAACTGTCCACCTAGAAACACTACCCGAATCGGGTAGTGTCACGCTTACCCCTTGAGGCTCGCCGAAAGGGAAATGGCTTAATGGTATATATATATATATATATATGTATATATATATATAAATTTAATAGTATGAGTGACACATGTAATCAGGCCCGGCAGATCACGTTCGGCCCGAGTGGGTAGTATTATGGTAGGAAGTAGTGGGGAGGGGTGGGGTAAAAGATGTGAATTAAATAAAAAACTTGTAGAGAAGGGAATTTCACAGGGGTAAAAAAATTATCGTTGCTATTTGTTTTTTACTTATTTATTTAAAATAAAATATGAACACTTAATTGCGCGATGCAAAAATTGCGCTACGCTTTGCATTCTGAGAAATGAACGTATTCAACAATGTTTCTAAATCAAGTTTTACGGTAACTTCACGGTAGATATATAAAGAGCAATGCTGCTTAGCGCGATGCAAAAGCAGCATTCTGAGAAATGAACGTATTCAACAATGTTTCTAAATCAAGTTTGTCGGTAACTTCACGGTAGACATGTAAAAGAGCAATGCTGTTTAGCCTATCCTACAACATTGTTGATCGTAAGTAAGTTTTAAGTCGACGAAGAACAGAAAAGCTTCTTTCATTTGAACAGGATGACCCTGGAATCGTGATGAGCAAACGAACAAAGCGCACTATAAAACCCATTAAAACACAATAAAACCCATTCATGTTTTTGCAAAAAATCTGCAACTTCACTCAAATTATTTGTCTTACATGTTTCTATCGCTAAACAATCGATCTTTATCGAAATCATTTTTATAAAATTGTACAATATCATCGACATCCGTGGGTTGACCAATCGCGAACCGCTCCAAAAATTTAAAAAATCGCGCAGAATCATTGTCGAATCGACTTCTTAATGACGTTATAAACTGTTCGAAAACTTCGAAATATGATTTTCTGAAAAAACCTTCGGGTGTTTTGAATTGAGCGCTTATAACTGAACCTGGATCAAGGCGTTTCAAAATTTTTTATTGTCACGGAATTTGGGGCTCGTCAAGTTCGAAATTAACAACAGCTTGAACGCTTTTCTGCCCAATTGCTTGGAATTTTGCATCGCGAGAGGCGTTTAAAACGACAGTTACTGCTTTTATCTTTTCATACGATTCGATGACACAGAGATTTGACTTTTGCAGTTCTTTGTTC
This sequence comes from Andricus curvator, assembly GCA_932195095.1. Classification (NCBI taxonomy): domain Eukaryota; kingdom Metazoa; phylum Arthropoda; class Insecta; order Hymenoptera; family Cynipidae; genus Andricus; species Andricus curvator. The sequence goes on along the minus strand of CAKNYM010051576.1, from coordinate 480,534 downwards.
AATACGTCTATTTAATCGAAAATTTCGATCATCATAGTTAGACAAAATACGCACTCGAATGACAACATATAATCATAAAATCCAGAATCTTTCGCTGAGACGGCGCTGTCGATTTCCTTATCCGCAGAACGATCATGGAAAAATTGCATCAGTTGTGTGTAATTTGCCTTCAAAGTCTTCAGATTTTTAATGCGTATAACCCATCTGCAAAATAAATATCAAAATGTATATAAACCTCAAACAATGTTGAATAAAATTCTTGAAATTTAATTCTTACCTGGTCGGACAATAGGCTGCAAGAGCAGGTAAATCTCTGTCACTCTCTTTTTCTGCTTCAGTTTGTAGCTCCTTGAATTGTGCAACGCGTTTCGGTGAGTCTCTCACAAAATTGATCAATTCTTTGATGGTTCCAATGAATTTTCTGGCGAATGAAACATTTTCGATCGCATCCTGGACAACAAGCTTCAGATTATGCGCATTGCAGTGCACATATAACGCTCGAGGCTCTTCTTCGAGAATTCGCTTTTGCGATCCTGTGATTTTGCCTGTAACATTCGCTGCTCCATCGTAGCACTGTCCCCAGAGTTTCGAAAGGGACAAGTTATATTTGGCGAGAATGTCATTAACCATGTTGAATAAGGTTTTTGCTCTCGTGTTAGGGGTTGAGAATAATCCAATAAAATATTATTTTGCTGTTAAATTTTCGGAAACGATTCTGAGGCAAACAGAGACATGTTCGATTCGAGACACATCCGATGTTTCATCTAATGAAATTGAAAAATATTTGGCGCTTTTTATCTCGTCCATGACTTCCAACAAAACCGTAGTCCCCATCAATTCGAGAATTTCATTTTGGCTTTCATGATGAAGCCATCTATGACCATCCCTTTGCAGCCAGGTTCTCAGTTCGAGCACATCTTCAGCACGAGCCTTTAAAAACGTCATAAAATTGGAATTCTCGTCATTCTTGTCTCCTCTTATGGGCAAGCCCTGTCTTGCCAGTGCTTTTAGCATGCTGAATGTTTACAACAACGCTATTCGATTATCCATCATCTGTTTCGAGTGAGTTGTCGATATTTGTTGCACCACGTTATATTTTGCAACGTCTGATAATGCTTTAACGCAATCAAAATGTAGAGAGCTCGTTGAATGTTTTTTTAGTCGCGGTGCACCATGCTTCCAGTTTGAAAATCCCTTGTCAACCCAGGCTCTCTTCGATTTGATAGCACACGTGTCGAAATTAATTATTGATTTATGTTCGCACGTTTCGATACAGCATGTGCAAATTCCTTTTTTCTTGTTATTAAGAAGAAGCCAAGGATAGATCTCCTTCCAGCGTTCAAAAATTTCGGGCACAGACGAGATTTCAACAGCTGGCTGTGGAAAAAACGTTCAACTGTTATGCTGCTCCTTAGATGTTTTGATATTTTATATTTTGATTAATATTCCATATAATACACTCGGGCCTCGATCAAAGGCAATTCGATGGAAGGCAGTCTAATGAAGTGTGACGAAATATGTATAATAATTTTCGAGCGAATGATAATCTTTAGATATGAATTCAAACGTATATTTGAATTGCCTTAATGAACATGCGCCTTGATAAATGACACATTTTCTCAACAAATTTTTTCTTCAGGGTAATTTCAGCTTGCTTGATTTTCACTGTCAACTGGCCCAGTATGCTTATCCGGATCGGCTCCGAAAGACTGATTTTCGACAGATGCTGTGAATTTCTCCGCCTTACTTTGCTGTCTAATGGGATCTTCCACACTCTCCTCATTCTTTCTTTTCAGACGCACTACGAATTTATCCATATCTCTATTTTTCTCACTTTATACGCAGGCTTCGCATCCCCTCTTCAGCTTTACTTTATCTTCTTCATCTGTCCCTTTTCTTACAATGGGAATGGGCAGACAATTACAAACAAATAGCTGTGCTGCCATAACTATAGCAGACGAAAAGACGCTGCATTCATGCGAAGCGGTGACATAACTACAAAGCGCTCGTGTTAATCGCGGTGAATTCAAAAATAAAAATTGATAATATTTATTTTCGTGACTATTTATAAAACTTCATGGTGATTCATTTCCCCAAAAATGCCGTAAAATTTCGAGTCTATACCACCCACTATACCCATATTATCTGCCGGGCCTGCATGTAATGCGTGTTATCAACGAATAGATAATGGATGTTATCACATACTTTTTTCATGCCAGGCATGTAGAGAAGACAGAGTCTTGTATATATCTGAAAGTTTTGATGAAAGTGTGGTGAGAGATACTTGGCTGGAACTTCTAAACAACCCTCAAATTAGTTCTGTAAAGAAAGGGAGGAACTTTGCCAGAGGAATGCTTGCGAGAATGGGTTATAGCTTATAATAAATGTATGAAGAATAACACTTAAACTAGTTATAAATAATAACAGTGTGTAACCTCTTTGTATGGATCAATCGATCCGATGACAAATACTACCAAATACATTAACTTACCGATTTTTTGAAATTAAAATAAAATCAATTAAAATTTCGGCAATTGATTTCGAATGTTGAAAAATTGACCTACAATTTAAATAACTTTAGAAAGTGAAACCAAAAATATAGATTTTAATATTCACAGATAAAAAGATGTTGTTTTCTAGATTACTCTTCTTCGTTTGATAAATAATGTTGTAAGAAAATTACATTCAAGTATATAACAATTAGAGGAGTTTTGAGGTCTTATTTATCAAATAAATTTCAACTTATTTTGAAGTATTATTTCCAAAGTACGAAAGTGCAGAAACATTCTATTTGAAGAACAACTTATAAGTGCCCGTTCTTGAACACTTTCGCAGCTGAACTATGAAATTATTCACATTAAAAGTGGAAAGTTTGGACGTTTTTCACATTTTTGCGGATTAATATCTCTTAGGGAGAAAAACGAAAAAATCCAGAACTTACAGGGTACTTGAATCAGTTATCGTTGGTTCCTATTGCCCGCAGACAATATATGTGACGTGGAACGAAGAAATCAGCCTTAGGACCGAAAATGATTTTATGAGAAAAAACAAATCAAAGTGTAAGGAAGACGAACAGGTAGCAAAGGGGCCCTCGTTCCAGGATAGATGAGCGGTCCGTATCTGTGTGAAGGCTCGAGAAATATGAATGGGAACAACGGCTGACTACGGCCGAGTACGGCCAAAAATGAACGACAGCAATAAATAATAATCATATTATGTGTTATTTTCATATTTTACTACGACTTATAAAACAAAATTAAAAAAAGCCTGGAAAAAATATCAGGAAAAACTGCCTAATCGCGCCCATCCAGTGGTGATCAACCGAGCCAAACGTATTAGAGCTTCGAAAGTGTCACATGGGCACGACGTGTGAAAGTGTTGGTGTAAGAGTCGAGCATGAGGTAAAAAAATCAACTCCCAACTGTGAGCTCCAGAAAATTCAATGTTGATTGTGCAAAAATGGGGATTTTTTATTTAATAAGGGAAATCTTCATTGTTCAGAATCAATAAAAACCGGAAAGTCGATTTTTTGTTCCTAAGGCTGGTTTTTTCGTTCCACGTCTCATATATTTATATTCTTTTCTTCGTCTTAATTTATTAAATCACCTAGAAAAGTAGATCGCATGTATATTATCAGTGAATAAATACGAACTAGTTGGTCCGCTCTATGGACTCCCGGGTAAATTTCCGTCTGACCAAAGCCGGTCGCCACCACTGACGAACGCTTGAGCTTGATTTAGGCATTGAGCTTGATTTAAACAAATGCAACCACATATCACTTTGTTCTAGAAAAAAAAAAAATTACTCCGTCTCAAACTCGTTGTCATTTGCTATTTGAATGATATTAGTAACGGAAAATTGTAACAGATGGTAAATTTATAAACAACTCATAAAGTTATCAACAATTATTTTACCTATTAAATAATGAAAATGAAATGCAATGATAAATACAGTAATGTAATGAAAATTTTAAATAATGGAATTAGATGAAAAATTACTAGGTACTAATTGTTCATAAATAAATAAACAGGGTGGCGACTTTATCGGGAAACCGGGGAAGACCGAGAAATGATTTTTTACATGGAACGGGAATTTTTTAAAAGAATTATAATTCGGATTTAGAAGAAAGAAATTTAGAAAAATCCCTCTTCCAAGTCAGAATTCGTCACAATTTGAAAGTTCCCTCTTCTAAAGTTTAGGTAAAGAAAGTACTTCGAGCAGTTTTTAGAGTAGAAGTAGTATTTCAAAGAAGAAGTATTTCTTATTTATAATAGAATTTTTTTTACATTATTCGTTGTGAATTCATCTTTTTTTAGTTAAAAATTCAACTACTGGGTTAAAAGGTTAACTCTTTTGTTGAAAATTAATTTTTTTGGTTGAAGATTCATCATTATAATTTAAAATTCATCTCTGGTTGAAAATTTAACTACTTTGTTGAAAATAAATTCATTTTTTTGTGGTGAAACTTCAACTATTTAGTTTAAAACTGACAATTTGCATTTAAAAATGAAACTATTTGTTTGAAAATTTATGTAGAAAATTGTAGAAAGTTACTCTTTGTGATTGAAAATTCATCTGTTTGGCATAAAATTCAACTATTCCATTTGGAGATTCATAAATTTAGTTGAAAATTCATCAGTTTGGTTGAAAATTAATTTCTCTAACTGAAAATTTAACTATTCCATTTTTAGTTGAAAATTGATCATTTCTAGTTCAAAACTAAAAAAATTGGGATGAAAATTTGTCTTTTTGAATTGAAAATTCAACTATTCCGTTGAAAATTCACGTATTTTATTAAAAAAGATATTTTTTGGCATCAAATTATCTATTCCTTTGAAAGAATCTTCTTGTTTCAAAATTCTTCTTTTCGGTTGAAGATTGAAGTATTCCAGATAATTATTTATCATTCCAGTTGAAACTTCATCTGGCCTGGTTGGGACATTTGTTTAATGAAATTTTTTAGGTCAGTCGGTACTTTAAGTCAGAAAACTCAATTTGGCTACTGAAAAAATTAATTTTTTGAGAATTTGTTTATGAAATTTTTTATAAAAATATCTACTAAACTTATGCTAATTTTTCATTGTGAATTGTCACGCTTCTGAAAAATCTCAGTAACTGCCGTGAAGCAAACAATTCTGCGTATGAGAAAAACACACTAGGAAGAATTTTTTTATGAACATTGTTTATAATCATTAAGTTAAATATTATCAGAATTACTTCTGTTCTTTGAGTGCAGATGCACTCAAAGTAGTTTTAATTTTTCACAAGAATTTACAAAAAATTACAACTACAAGAATGTACAACTTCAAGAATCTACAGGAATTTACATGTTTTGCAGTAAAAAATTTGTTCTTTTGCGACCTAGGATGACAAATATTTACAATATTGCGATTAGATAATTTTGAATTGAGATTATTTGAAGCTTTTTTTTTTAAATATATTTTAAAATCTCAATATTTGTCATCCTAGCTCGAAAAAGAACAACTTTTTGATTGCACATAAAAATTAAACAATTGACAAAGAATTGATCACGACCATTGAAATTAAAGCATTCGAACTCTTAAGAATTAAAATTTCTGTATTGAAGTTATAAAAACGGAACTGCAAATTAAGACACTCAAAGTGAAATATATAGTTTTTAATTTTAAACTTATAAAATTAAAGCTTAAAGAAACGTTAATTCAAACGCTTAATAATTTACGCGTATAAAATAGAAGCTTTTACCAATTTTCAATTGTAAATTTTTTAATTAAAAGCCGTTAAACTGCATAATTTTAAATTTTAACTTTTATACATTGTACAGTAAAACGATTTAAAAATAGAATTCACGCTATTATTTTCAATGCTATAAATTGAAGAATGAATCAAAACATTTATAAATCATAATTATATCATTTTGAGCAGTTTTTGAGCTAGAAACATTAATTTATACATTAAAATTGGTTTTGAAATTTTTTTAAATATTCTATTTAAAATTTGTTTTAAAAAAATCATAAAAAAATTTTTCAGGAATCTAATAATAATTTTATTATCGTGGAACTCGAATTTTTTCTACAATTTTTTGAAACTCCTGCAAAAGTAAAAAAATTACCTTAAAATCATCCAGATTCTTTTTTGAAGATGTTGGAAATCTTATTAAATATTTAACAAAAATTAATTAAAAAAAAAAATTATTGTTAGTTTCTCGTGGAATTTTGATAAGAATTTTTCCTTCATTTAAGACCTTTCAAAATGCTTAAGAAGCTTAAAAATATTGTGTTCAAAATCTTCAAAAATCTACATTGTGTTTCGAATGGTTTGAAATTGTTTCACATTTTAAATTATTTTCTAATCTTTTCAAAACTTCTAAATATATTTTAAACTTACTCGATTATTTTCTAAATCAATAATTGTTCAATTGTAATTTATTAATCAAACAAAATTTTTGAATTTAAAAAAAAAATATTCTCTTAAAATTAATTTTTCAAAATAAAAAAGCATCCAAATTTTCCAGCAAACTTAAGAATTTTATTTTTTATTTTTTCAAAACCTTCAAAGATCCTTAGAAAGCTTCGAAATTTTGTTTTGAAATCTTCAAAAATCTAAATTCATCTTTTTATTTTTGAAATCTTTTCCAGGTTTAAATTGAGTTTGGATCTTCTTAAAACTTGTGAATATCTCTTGAACTAATTCAAATTTTTTCCAAATTGATAATTGTTCACTTGTTATTTATTGATCAAAATTTAATAATTTCACTTAAATATTTAAAATTGGTTAAATATAACAATTAAAATTGTAACGTTCAAAGTTCAAATTTAACATTCTGAAATATTAGCGATGAAGGCTTTCTGTTTCAAATAATTCAGTTTAAAATTGTTTAGTTTTTAATATTTAATTTATAATTTTATTGCCCATTTGAAATTAAAAGCAAAATATTGCTCAATATTCAAATAAATCTCATCCTTGATTACAAAATTTGAAATTAAATGGTTAAAAATGGAATATTTCAGATTTAAACAATATTTGAATAGGATTTGGAATTGAATAAGATCGTACAATCATGAATCTATTAATTTGTAATTATTTAAAAATTAAGAATAGTTCATAAAATTTCAATCGAATATTTACATTTGTTCAACTACTGAAGATTTCATATTGAAAATCTTCTATTTTTAACGTTAAAATCTGTAGCCTGCTTAGTTTTGAACAGATTAAGAATCATCCTGTAAAAATAAAGCATTGTCAATTTTCAAAAATCGAACTGCAGTTCAATGTGATTTATTATAATAGAAAAAGTTCTTGATTAAAGTTTAATATTTTTTTTAATTGTAGTTTCCAGTAGAAACCTATATATTACATATCTTACAAAAGTTGACAGTAAAGTACAAGTCGAAACGTTGATGAGTGGATTCAAAAATTATTGTTTGTAAAAATTTATATTTTTTTACCATTTTATACAATAATTTACATGAAATTAAAAGTGTTTCTATGACGCCAAACACCTAAATTTAAAAATATAAAATCCTGTAGTTTTCTGTAATACCCAGTAGATTTACACAACAAAGTAAAAAAAAAATGTTAATAAAATGTCATACAAAGTTTTGAATTGTAGAAACTTATATTTTATTGTTAATTTTTTCACTCTTCTATAAGAAAATGCAAGGCAAAAATTAGCAATTTGTATTCAACTGTACTTTTTAGTTAAAATTTGTATCAGTGAATAAATACGAACTAGGTGGACCGCTCTACAGACTGCCGCGTAATGTACTGTCTGACCAGAGACGGTCGCCACCACTGGCGAACGATGATGCGAGCGCTCGGCCGTCTAAGGGGTGTTATACTAAAGTCGGGTCCTGCTTTTTTAAAAACACCTGCTTTTGAAGCTTCATTACTCGGCGAGAAAAAATCGCACAATGTTGAGTCAAAGACAGAAACATTCTTCAACATTATACTTGTAAAACAATGTCAGTTTGTTTTTTGTCAAAAATTTTTTGTCTTTCCTGTGACAGAAAATAAGTGGAAAACAGGAGAAATGACCCTCAACTTTCACCATGTCGACTCTGAAGTCCTCCACACGTTCACCAAAGTCTTCATTTTGATCAATTTAAAAATAGAAATTTACAAAAAATACAAAATTACAAAATAACACAAAATTTTTTTTTAAATACAAAGACAAATCAGACAAATAAAATTTTGTATTCGAAATGACAATTTTTCGAGCTGGAAAAGGGAAGGGAAAAGTTCTGTCTCACCCTATCCCTTTTCCAGCTTTATGATTTCTTTACAAAAATTGTCAGAATTATTCTATTTGAAAATTTAGGTTCAAAAAGTCTTTTATATTCATGTGTCAACTTTGTATTATGTCGATGAACAAAATTTTTCTGTTCGGAAAAGATGTTTAAAATATTGCAAATGAGTATACCTTCCTTAATCTTAAATAAAGTGTATTAATATTTGCCTCGAATCAAGGAATCTTTTCCGTTCTTGCATGAATTTGGAATAATATTAGTGTTTTTAAATATTACGTATTACCATAGCTTCCTTACTCTTCAATAAAATGTATCAATATTATAGGTCAATCTATTCACCTCGAACCAAGGAATCTTTTATATTGCTGCATCAACTTCAAATTGTGAGAAGGAGAACATTTTTACTATAAAAATCGATTTTAAAAATATATAAATTACCATAACTTCCCTACTCTTTAATAAAATGTACTAATATTGAAGGTCAATCGATTCTTTTGGAATCAAGAAATCTTTTATATCCTCGCATCAACTTTGAATTATGTTAAAGAAAAAAGTTTTGCTATAAAAAACCGTATTTTCAAATAATATGCATTACCATAGCTTTCTTACTCTTCAATAAAATATATGAATATTATAGGTCAATCGATTCGTCTCGAATCAACACATCTTTTCTGTTCTTGCATCAACTTTGAATTATGATAATGAAAAAAGTTTTACTATAAAAAGCCGATTTTCAAAATATATAAATTACCATAACTTCCCTACTCTTTAATAAAATGTATTAATATTATAGATCAGTCGATTCGTCTCGAACCAATGAATCTTTTTTATTTTTGCATCAACTTTGAATTATGTTAATGAAAAAAGTTTTACTATAAAAAACGGATTTTTTAAATATTATTCAGTGCTAAAAAGATGCAATAAATTTTTGTTAGACATCCTTCAGTCAGTTTCAAGATATTAGTGGTGAAAATAATCCCTCCTAATTTCATCAATTTATCTGCAACCGTTTTCAATTTATCGCGTTCACACACACACACACACACACACACATCCAAACAATTGCTTAGAACATTGTAATAGACATTTTTAAATTGAGGTAGGTTTAATCAAATGAATTTAAATTTTTTGGAAAATGTTACCATTAGAAAGCTTCCTCTACGAGGAAGCAAAATAAAGTAAAAAAATCTGCCCGCTTCGCGGGCACATTCTCACCGCGCGCTTCGCGCTCGATTATATGTTTATCTCGCGCTTCGCGCTCGATAATGCATTCACCTCGCGCTGCGCGCT
>CAKNYM010051576.1:448889-466016 GCA_932195095.1 Andricus curvator | reverse complement strand
TCCGCGAAAGTCATTTTTCACATAAAACCAATACTTTCTCATTATGATGAGAATGTAAAAAAATACACAAGAATTCCTTTTTTACAGAAAAGTGTTTCCACTCATTTGTATTTATATTGATATGGTGCTCATTTCACGAGCACTTTGCTTCCCGTTAAAAAATGTATTTGCTTCCTCATAGAGGAAGGAAATGTAGTTTTTTAAATAATAGACAAACTAAAGTTTCATTTTGAACAATTTAAGAATAGAAATATACCAAAAATAAAAAATTACAAAATAATACCAAAAATTTTTCAAATACAATGAAAAATCAGACAAATCAAATTTTGTTTCAAAAACGGTAATTTTTCGAGTTGGAACAGGCAAGGGGGAAATTCAACCCAGAGTTTGAATTGTTAAACAAAAATTATTTCAATTTTTTAATAGAAAATAGTGGAGTTCAACAAAAAAGACGAATTTTTAACAAAAATTCAAAATCAATTTTGAATTGTGTTGAATGAAAAAAATTTCACTATAAAAAACCGTTTTTTCAAATATTATGCATTACCATATCTTCCCTACTGTTCAATAAAATATATCAATATTATAAGTCAATCGATTCCTCTCGAACCAAGGAATCTCTTATATCCTTGCATCAACTTTGAATTATGTTAGTGAAAAAAGTTTACTATAAAAAACCGTATTTTCAAATATTATGCATTACCATAGCTTCCTTACTCTTTGATAAAATATATCAATATTATAGGTCAATCGATTCGTCTCGAACGAAGGAATCTTTTATGTTCTTGAATCAACTTTGAATTATGTTGAGGAAAAAAGTTTTACTATAAGAACCAGATTTTCAAAATATGTAAATTACGATAACTTCCCTACTCTTTAATAAAATGTATCTATATTATAGGTCAATCGATTCATCTCGAACCACTGAATCTTTTATATTCCTGCATCAACTTTGAATTATGTTAATGAAAAAAGTTTTACTACAAAAACAGATTTTTAAAATATTATAAAGTGCTAAGAAAATGCAATAAATATTTTTAGAAATCCTTCAGTCAATTTCAAGATATTAGTGTTGAAAATAAACCCTCCAAATTTGATCAATTTATCTGCAACCGTTTTCAAGTTATGGTGTTCACAAAAAACTGTGATATCCTCACACACATCCACACATTAATAATGTATTAGACATTATTAAATTGAGGAAGTTTTAATTAAATAAATTAAAAATTTTTGAAAATGTTTCCATTACAAAGCTTCCTCTATGAGGAAGCAAAATTGGTGATTTTTCAATTATTAGAGCTAAAAATGTGATAAATCATTATCTCTGCTCTGCATAGAGATTTCAAGCTGAGCTCTAGCTTAAAAGAAGCTTCTCGATTCAGCGGTTTCATATCAAAAGTTAAACGGTCAATAAAAATTATTGATATCTGAATGAAAAGTGTCGGAATAATTACGATCTTAATGAGTTTCAATACTGGAAAACTCGTATTGAAAAAACGTCCTTTCTCGGCATTGTCGAGTTTAAGCATGAAACAGATCCCTTAAAAAAAGGGTCAATCTCGCAAAAGCCATAGGAATAGACTTTAAAGGCTAAATGACGCTTTGAAGATTCGTAATGTCTAATGTGCAGTAAAGAGGAGATTCAGTCTACGCCTATGGCTTACGGGAGCTTGACCCTTTTTTTTAAAGGTATCTCTTTCATTTCATTCATTCATGCTTTTTCTTTGAAAAATTCAGATAAATGAATGCTAAGACTGGTGTTTTCAAAAACTCCAGTTTTCAAAATCTTGGAAAAATATTTTGATGTACCCAATGGTGATAATGGCTACCGAAAGGGATCAGCAATTTTGAGATTATGTTTTGTGGTTAAAATCATAATTCAACTTTTGTTTATATAAAAACATCCATTTTTTATAATGCTTTTATTATTTTAATTATACTCAAGCATTCACGGTTTTTTATGCAATAACTCTTATCACCAAATAGAACAATACATTAAATATGCCATCTTTTCCAACGTATGAACAAGCTCGAACCTTGAAATTCTATTTTCATTTCATGAAAATGTACATTAAGAAAAAGTTCTTAATTTTTCATTAGAATATACAATATTCCCTGAAATATTTATTTCAATTTTTGTTAGAAAACCATGCAAACTAAAATTAATGTGGAAACTGGAGTACTTCGCAAAAAAATAACTTATTATTATGTTGACTTTACGTAAATTATCCGACCTGGCTTCAATGTACGAGGTGTGATTGGAAAGTTTCAAGACAGTGAAAGTCACTGAATTACTATTTTTATTGTTTTCATCAAACTGGTACATGAATTTTTTTGAGCTTTGAAAGCGTATGGCGTTACACCACATAGTTCGCATTATGGGGGCGCCACATGTTTCGTTTAAAGAATCGACATTTCCATTCAATAGTTTGTCAGAGTTAAAGTTTCTAAAAAACTGAAATTTCAGCAAAAAAAATGTTGTGGATGATCCTATTGTATGGCAGTGTAGGTGTCTCAGGTAGTAAGTACCTAAATTTTATTCAATGAGACATGGTTTAACACATAAAAAAAAAGTAAAGTAGGTGGAGGTGGGTCAAACGGTTTTGATAGTACTTGTTGAATGAGGGAGAGAAGGATTGAAAATTGTAAAAAAAAATATATTTTTTTAAACGTATATATTTCAAAGGAAAAAAAGGTAAAGTATCGACTACTGTAACTTATTTTGTAACATTAAAAAAAATAATGTTTGAAAAAAACAAATTTTTAATACTGTAAGTGGCATTTTTTGTATTCGGATTGAAACCCCATATGCCACGAAGCCTAAAAATAAGTCGTTCATGATATTTTCTCAGAAAGGGGAAAACAATTTATAAATACCAAATAAGTTTCACGTCTTCAATTCATGATATAACAACTCCAGTACATTAAATATACTCCAAACATCCCAATATTCATTCGTTGGATGTCAAAATTCTCTATTACTTAGTTTTTTTCTCTATTTAAAAAAAATGAGGATCGCTTATACTCTGCTCTTCACGTTAGTCGTTCTCCCTGCTTATATCAGTAAATATAATAATAAGTAGTTATAAATAATAATGCGCTGTTCTTTTTTTTTTTTTAAGTGTGAGTAGCGGTTATAAAGGCAAATTAATAAAAATACAGTGCACAGAAAACGATTGGTGTAAAATGTTTTGCACCTCACTTTGTACAATGAAAATTGTTAGTGCCTTAATTTGTTTTCGTGTCACAAAAACGTTGCAACTCAAAATTAGACTCCATTCGGCGTCCTGAACAACTGAAATACTTTTTTGAAATGAATACATTTCAATTTCATTGAAATGAGTACTTTTTTCAATTTAAGTTAGTAGCATCTCTGGAAGGAACACACACCAAGTTTCCGCCAGGTCCGTCTATTTCTCTGTGTTTGGCATTCGCTTAAATCGAGCAAGTGGAATGATTTCTAAGAAATGGATGAAAGAGAATTCCATTTGCTGATCGAACATTACTTTCTGAAAGGCATATCACCTCAGGAGACTGCACTGCAAAAACTAAAGATCTCTTTTGTATGGTATCATATTTTTCGTTTCCTGTTTCTGAATATAATAACTTCATGCTGTTATTTTCAATGTAAAGCAAATTATTTTGGGTTCCCACCAGTGGTATCATTTTAGTACCACTGGAGCCTGTTTTTTTGTCTTATTGTGGTATCTGAAACTAGTCCTGATATAATACTTTGTTGTCACAGTGTGAAGTGAAGCTTGATAAACATTATGGTGAATCTGCATCTTTGATTAGAATGATTTATAAGTGGTTTCAAAATTTTTCAGGTGGTCATATGAGCACAAGTGGATGATAGAAGAGAGATTGCTCGAGATTGCGAGTGCTGTGGACATTTCAAAGGAAAGGGTACTTCATATTTTGCATCAACACTTAGGCATGAGAAGGTTATCCGCAAGATGGTTGCCGCGATTGCTCACAGTTGACCAAAAACAAAATCATGTGGCGTGTTCCAAGTATGGTTTGCAGCTGCTTCAGCGGAATCCACAAGACTTTAGGCATCGTTTATTCATTGAGGATGAAGCATGGATACACCACCATACTCCTGAGACAAAGGAACAGTCCTAGCAATGGGTTGCCACAGAGGGATCTGCACCAAAGCAAGCGAAGACGGTTCCTTCAGCCGCCCGGGAAGGTTATGGCTTCTGTCTTTTGGGATTTTCAAGAAATAATCTTCAGCGACTATTTGGAAAAGAGTAAACCTATTACAGGTGTATACCGTGCATCCTTATTGGACCGTTTGAAAACTAAGCTGCCATATAAACGTTCACGATTGGCCCATAAAACAGTCCTGTTCAATCATGACGACGCATCAGCTCACTCATCTGCAGTTGTAGCTGCAAAACTGCTGGAATTAAGGTTCCAATTCATTCTGCATCCCATCTATTCTCCAGATTTGGCTCCCTCGGACTACTATCTTTTCCCGAATACGAAGAAATTGCTGGCTGGAAGGAGATTCTATTCAAACTAGGATGTGATTGCGGAAACGAAGACCTATTTTGCAGAGTTGGAAAAATGCTTTTATTCGGAAGGGATCAACAAAATGAAGCAGCGTTGGATAAACTTCATAAGCCTGCAAGGAGACCACGTTGAAAAATAAAAATTGTTTGTCCTTAAACATTAAGTAGTTTTCATTTTTGCACGAACTTTTCAAATCATCCTCGTATGTGCTATCTGCGCTATATGGTTCTTAATTTGTCTGAATTCGCCCGTTTTTACTAGGATACTTTGTTATGTCCAAATCAATTTCTATCTGAAAAATAGAATTGTATACTTAAAGAAATATAAACACTGGTAAAACAGATGAGAAATAATATAAGATACGTGTGTTATTTGAAACAAGATGAGTATTGAAATACTCCACAATGAATGAGCCTTTGTCTATAGTGATTCGTTAGTACATAATTTTTTAGTTATTGTATTTCAAAATTTTTGTAAATATCAAGTTTACAGTTTTTAAATTTGATCTCTGTCGTTATTCATTACTGTTTAAAATAAAAACGACTTTCTTAACAAAAGTGTGGTTGTGGTCCAACTACTGTTTAGAGCTAGATATAACAACTATTCAGAAGTTTAGATGGTGTGTAATCCATCTGCGTTGAAGTTATTTTATTGGACGATTTTAAAAATATGTAACTTCAAAATCCAAGGTTTTTCCACCAAAATCATCTTTTCGAAACCTTGCGTTCAACTCATTGCCAAATCTAGTAAATTGCTCCTAAAAAGTTTTTGAATTTCCAAAATCAAGAGCAAATCATACTCTTCAAATCTCGACTGAGCACACGAATAAATATTACGTGATTGCTGAGTAATCATAAGAAATGTTTACCCGTGGAATGGAAATTTCGGCGAAGATAAAAATAAGAGACTCGTCGCGAGCGTTTATGTCTGATCACATAATCATGCTTTGAATCTACAAATATTTGACCTTCAATAATGAAGGTAGAAAATAAATTTGATTTCATTCGAAATTCAACCTGTAGATGACAACATTTTTCATTGATATTAAAAGAGTTATAAGTCGCTGAAGTCGATGGTACCTGCGAAAAATTTCACCCTCTCCCCCTCGAAAGATATTTGTCTTAATGGCAAAATTTTTTCCATAAATTGCCATCCAATAGGACTACCCTTTTCCTAAGTTTGAGTCCGATCGGAGAACTTCAGAAATAATACCCGATATCTATACTCCTTTTTGAAATTTAAAATTGCAACTATTGTCTTCAAATTATGATAATATGTTTGGGAGTAATACACCTTTTATTAGTAACCAGGAAAAAATCTGTCTAAATTATCCAATTTTATCTCAGCAGTCACGCAATAATTATTATCCACGCGAAATTTTCTAATCTTTCGAACCCTTGTTCTTTGAATATCGTAGATTTAGTTTCTGCATAGATCTGCAGTGAACCTTTCAAGCGAAGTATGCATTTTCAAACGGTTGATATAATCGTACGCAAACCAGTGGATTAATGACGACCTTCTCGTTAAGTTTTCAGTCATGATTAATTCATAATTTTACATAATTTAACGACGAAATCAGTTTTTTAATTTCTGCACGGGTTTGCGTATTAAGAATTTCAAAAAAATCATCCATTCCAATTTCTTCTTACATAATTAAGACCCACTGGCGAAACTTCTCGTGTCGGATCTTGTTCTGCTATCGGAACTCCTAATCTTGATTGGATGGATTCGAGAATAACAGGAATGCCAAATGTCGTCTTTCCTCGAAAACTTTATATGAGACAAAAAAATTATCACTTTTACCCAATAAGGAATTTTCCACTTCCTGCAATAACAAGAAGTGGTTGACATCATGGAAAGATTGCAAAGAATGGCTGGTTGTAAGGGTGTTATTCTAAGAGTATATTCTGGACGTCGAGGTAATTTTAAGATTCGGGTTAAAGTAATCATGGAAACCAACTTAATTGAGAAAATAACCCAGGCCTAGAAATAAATCGCAAAAAGCCCACCTGAAGAATAATCAATCAGCTCTGATTTTTTTCTAAAAATGAGAATATGAACTTCAAGTGTTAAACCATATCATGCACATAGCTGCATTCTTATTCTCCGGTTTCTCAGTTTTCTTTTAAGTCAAAATTATACCGAATCGGTATTATTTTGAGAATTGGCATTTCTCTGTACAAATTTTGAACTCTAAATTAGAAAAAAATTAGAAAAAGTGTTTAGGATCATATTGGATTGTACAGGACATGCGAAAAACAAAACTCAAATCATCAAAGAAAAACTTAACCGCACTAGTGCACTGTTTATTTATTTCCACCTTTCCTTTGAGAGTGCGTGCTCAAAAAGCATTTAGCATGGCCCATATTAAGTTACGGCTCCTTGTCAGAAAATTGGGAATGATATTTATTGGTTTTTAGTTAAATTCGTTCTTTCCTTTAGTTTATTTATTGAGCATTATCAATTCATACAAATGTCTGATCAATAGTCATTGTCAAGTCTTCTGAACTGAGAAATTCAAATTGGTCATCAATTCTACACAAATTTTTAAAATCCGTATTGCTTAAAGAACCAAATATCTCTTCATGCAGCATAATAGGAAACGGGAAACAAAGAGCACTGCCTGAAAACTTTCCACTCATCTCTGTTGAAATCTGCGTAAGCTTAATTAATATTGCTTAAAAAAAGACTTTATCTAACGCATTACATTAAACGAATTCTAATTACGTAAAAAACTTGTCTGAAAAATATTTGTCAAGGTGATATGTTAATCATAAGATTAACCTTACCACTTTTATGAGTAAGAGAGGGAAAAAACAAAATTTGCCTAACCAAGTTGTAATTCTCGTTTCTTTTTAATCATTTTTTCAAATTTTCTATTAAAATTTAAACAAAATTTTGAAATATGACCGTAATAACTAGTCGAATCTGATATGTAAATAAAATAATCCTGGCGTTTTCCCTGAAATTTCACATTAACATCGAAGCAATTTGAAAATAAACTTGATCTGTAGATGAAAAATAATTATTTTTCCTTTTGAAGAATCGTTTGGGAAAAAATACAAAAATTGATGTGGGACTTTAATGAACTTTCGCTTAAGACATACATCATCTGAGTTAATAACAACTGAATAACTCAAGCGCTCGCATGTTTGTTAATTTTTTAAATTCTTTTAATTCTTCCTAATTCACTTGCATTCATTTGAATTTTCTCAAAATCTTCTGAATTCGCTTCAAATCCACTTGAATTCAGTAAAATTTTTAAAACATTTTTTCGAATAGACTTGAGTTCTTTTGAATTTTTCTAATTCATGAATTTAGGTATATGTAAAAATTTCTATTAGTTAAACCCCACATGCACACTTGTCTAAAAAAGAAGTTGTTTTTTTGCCTCCTAATAAGTTATAATGAATAATGTACACTGATAAGTTTAATTTGGGAACGTTAATATACATATATATGTGTGTATTTTATCAATAATATAGGTAGGATAATTTGAGGCAAGGAACATAGATACCATAAATTTGGAAGATAAGATTGTGTTTAAATAAAATAATATCACCAAGCCCCAAAAAAGCAAATATCAAATATCTTAGAGAAAGAAGTTCCACCTCATCAACTCACGAGATAAAAACTATCGTATATTATATATGTTCGAAGCACCAGAGTATTCATCAGTTGCACTTAAAAATTCTCAGTGTAAAAACTAGAGTTCTCTTTTTTTACGGTATCAGTTTTTGCGTGTGCTGTTTTTGAATAAAATAATAATTTTGTACAGTGCTCTATTTCTCAGTTTTTCCTCTAATCAGAAAAAAATGTGGATCATTTACGCTCTGGTCGTCACGTTTGCCGTTCTCCTTACTTCTGTTGGTAAGTATAATAATAATTAATATAAGTGTAATAATTTTTTTTCCTTAATGATTTGACCAACCTATATTTCCCGTGTAAAAGTTTCCCCACTTGGTCCCATTGCAAGTAGGACTTCTGCTTCGTCTAAATTCTTTGTTGGCTTTTTTTTTTAAATTCGTGGGCAAGTGCCAATCGGCCTTCCGTCGGGGCACTTTTTTATAAAATACCATATCGAGCATTTATGACACATCAATTCTTATTTCTTATTTCAGAATTAAGTTCAGAGCTCGATGGTACAAAAACAGGCGAAACTGTTCGCGTCGGATCATCTTCTGGCAGCGGAACTTCTAATCTTGATTGGATGGATTGGCGAATAACAGAAACGGCAGATGTCGTTTTTCCTCGAAAACTTTTTATGAGAAAATCGAATGATCACTATCTCCCGATAAGGATCCTTCCACTTCCTGCGATAAAGAGAGGCGGTTACATCATGGGAAGATTGCAAAGAATCGCTGGTTCTAAGGGTGTTATCCTTGGAGTATATTCTGGACGTCGCGGTATTTACAAGATTCGGGTTAAAATAAACATTAGTACCAACAAACCAGAGAAAATGACCCAGGAAGATATGGATAATTTCCCCGAAAATCGCGAATTCAATGTGCCTAGAAAAAGATACACACGACATGATGAATAGTAAGTGAACGGAATAAATCAGTTTCAACCTCATTGCCAAATACTCGAACCCTTTATTTATTTACGGATAGTAGGGTTCTCTATTTCGATCTTTGTGAGGGATTTTTGGGAAGCAGTTACAAGGGCAACATCTCGTTCAGCATAATCATTGATTCATTTTAATGACTTTGTTGTCGCTTTTTGTTTCTGAAAAGGTTTGAGCGTTTCCCATTTTTCAACACCTTTTAAAAATGAAGTGTCTAATTTTGGACTATGAAATAAAAAAAAATGAAAATCATGTTACTTCGTAGCGATGGTATCTTTTCCTTCGTACTTAATGGATCCAGTTTGTTTCTGATCTTCGGAGTATTATTTTAAGCAACAATCCATTAGATGTTTCTTTTCATTAGGAACTAATGTGAAAAAAAACGAAGGGGAATCATTTCTTGCTTCAGATACCACGAATTTCGATGAAATTTATTTGGTGTGTTCTTTATATGTTTGGTCAAAAATTGAGTACTCTTTTTTCATGATTTAGAAAAAAATATGTCAAGGTGCCGTAACTGTTTAAAAGTTGTTATTTTTATAAACACCGTAACGCATATATTCAAATCTGGCCATGTTGTGAAAGCTGAAACACTAAAAAATCAGAAAAATTGCTTATGATCTTATTACTTTGTACAGCAGAGGCGAAAAATAAAAGTAAAAGCATAAAATAAAAAACAATAGCCCATTGTCTATTTATTTCTACCTTCCCTGTAAAAGTGCGCAAAAGGGTCTTTACCATGACCCATATTAAGTTACAGCTCCTTTACAGAAAATTGGGAACGATATTTATTGGCTTTTAGTCAACAGTATCAATAATAAACGGTATCAATAATCAATAATAATCTACAAGTCATCTGAACTGAAAAATACAAAGCAGTCATGAATTTTAAACAAATTTCTTAAATCGATGTTGCTTAAATAACCAAATATTTCATCAAACGGCACAATCGATCACGAAAACCAAAGATCTTTACTCAAAAACACTATGCTCATTTCCGTTAGAAATTTCTTTTCCGCGCAAATGAAATGATTATTGAATGTTCGAAAATTAAAAAAAATTTAACTGAAATTCAAACAATTTTGAAGAATGAAGTTTAAAAACAAAATGATAACACCTATAAAAAATTGTTTGCAGGTTCATTTTGTTCGTTTTATGAATAATTTTGAAAAAACTAAAAAGTTTCGCGAAGAAAGATCGAAATTAAAAAAAATGTCTTTGGTTTCCGAAATCCTAATGTTAATTTACTTATGTTGTTTACGAAAGAACGCTTTATCTAACGCATGACATAATACGAATTTTAATTACTTACAAGTGTTGTCGACAAATATTTGTGAAAGTGAGATTTTAATCTATATACTATTTAGACATTGAGGTCTTTGAGCTTTTCAGGGTAAAATAAGATTGTGCCTGAAAATTGATGTAGTTTTAAAACGTATAAAAAATAAAGTATCGATTCTGTGACTTACTTTGAGATATTTAAAAATATTTAATTTTTTGAATAATCAAAGGAAATAATAGTATATTATCACATGAGTCTAAAATAGGAAATTGTCTTTTTAGCGATTTTATATATTATCAATAATAATGTACGTCTATAAGATTAAGCTGCAAACGTAAATATAGATATATGTGTACGTATTTTATAAATAAATGTCCGAATAACAAGTTGTTTGCGATCAACGCTCAGGAAAGAGAAATAAAGATTTATTATATACAAATATCTTGGACAAATAAGTTCCAGCTCTTCTATTCATGAGATAAAGTCTCTAGTACATTATACATATATACTCGAAACATCATAATATTCATTAGCCATTCCTGATTCATGAGGTGCTTTTCATTTTTAATTTATTTTCCTTTTTCTTTTAAAATAAATATTCAATAATAAATTATTGCATAAACGTTTGCAAGTATTAAAATTTAGCTTACGGCATTCTGCAACACTTCTGTTTAAATAAAAAAGATGTTACTGTCATTGAGAAATGTTTAGATCTTAGGGATGTTGGATTTAAATTCTAAAATTTATTTTGTACATTTTACTCAATAAATATTAGATTAGAAAAATTAGCGAAAAAGTATGCAACTTTGTAAATATTTGACGAGTAGAATGAAAGGATTGAATTTTGAGATTAGTGTAGTTATCAAATTTAATTACCAGAGAAAATTTAATTGAAAATGATATTATTATAGAACAGAGATGATCTGGTATGAAATAAAAAATAAATATGTTCATTAGTTATTTTCATACTAAATTCTTTCAAATTTTAGTAAAAGTAAATTTTGTTGTTGTAGATCATTGAAAATGAATTTTCCTTCCTCAAAATTTTTTTTTTTTTTGTGGGGAAAAAGTTACATAAAATGTAGAATAATTATTTTTCATCTTTTATCATATTTCATTTTGCCTTATTATATATTCGCAAACGAAAACACAAAAAATTTTTTGAAATCTTTTCTTTTAAATTGCGATACGGCAAAATGTGATCGCTTTTTACAACTGCAAATTGCGGTAATAGAAAATTGAATGAGTTACCATTAATTTGTTCTGAAATTATTCGGTACCTCGCTAGAAAAATATTTTCTATATCTAGAAGCATTTGAAATGTTGCAGTGTTGACAAAGAAGAGAGCATTTTCTTCGAATCTTTTTTAAAACCACGAATTTTGTAAATGGTAAATCGATTTCTTCCTTACATAGATTCAAATGATTGAATGCAATTTGAGCAGGTGCGTACTTTTTTTTGTAGGCTTGAAAGCAAATATTCGGCAGCACGATACAGTGAATTTTTCTCAATATTTTTTTAAGGTTAAATTTGCAAAGAAGGCGCGTCAACTAATTGCTAAGACGGAAGCTAAATCATTCAATTTTACCGAACATGCATTTGAAACTGTTATTTTCGCTACTATAAGGTTTTAGGAGAGAATCTCTAGGTTTAACTACACGCTTTTCTGTACTATTTTCACCCAGGAAATCAATTAGATAATTACTATTATTGTAATCATAGTTGATTCTTTGAACAAGTTCAACATATTGTGCAACTGAAATTAATCGGTGATCATATTTGAACTGTAACACATTTCACGTCACATGTTTCGGTCTTATTACACTGAAAAGATTTTCTACTAAGTCCTGCGTGAGTCGAAACGTCAAAACAAACTTACACTGTAAAACATTTCGGGAATTCTTCCTAAGATTTCTTAGGGAATATTCCACATTTGTGGTTCGGAAAATTATTTTCCCGAACATTTTAGGGAAAATTCCCTAAAATTTAGGTAATTGAACAATACTTACAATTTCATAAGGAAGTTTCCTGAATCATTTGGGAATTTACCCGAAAAATAAGATAATATTCCCTAAATATTTGTGAATTAAAAAATGTCTGAAACATTTCGGGAATTTTCCCAAAAAATGTTTAATTTTCCATAAAAATTAGTGAAATTTAAACAAATTCGATTTATTTAAATGATGTTTTTTTTTAAATTAGTTTTTTTTTCACTTATTCAATTTGTTAAAATAATTTTTTAATAACTCGGTTCTTCTTAAAAATGATTACTATTAGTTTAATGCAATATTTTTCAACATTGGTTAATTATTATTTTTCAATTGTTTAAACAAATTTGGTTTAAATACTTCTTTTTCGAAAATTCGCTTTTTGTGCTAAGCATTATTACTATTGGTTTAGTGCAGTAGGTATGTATCAACATTGGACAATCAATTGTCACTTATTTAAACAAATTCCATTTGTTTAAATAATTTTTTTAGATAATTTTTTTTTTCAACAATTCCCTAATTTTCGGAAAAATTTCGGAATAAGCGGGAAATATTCCCGAAAAAATCGGGAATAATTCGGAAATATTAGGGAATTTACAAGACCACATGAAAATAGGCAATTTTTCCTATTCTTTCGGAAAATTTTCATATACTTTCATGGGGAATATTTCTTAATATTTTTATACTTTTACTAGGAAAATTATTTTTCATAAAAAATTAGGTATGGTTTTCTCATATTTAAAATTAAGAGCAATATTCATAATTTCACCCAGTAAGTTATATAATTGTTGATAATTATGATAATTTATAATTAATGTTATTGCATTTTATTTGTATGATTTATGTTTTTTTTTCTTTTTTTTTTTTTTTTTTTTTTGGCCAACGGCCATACCACGCTGAATAACCCAGTTCTCGTCAGATCACTGAAGTTAAGCAGCGTTGGACGCGGTTAGTACTTGGATGGGTGGCCATTCAAGAATACTGAGTGCTGTTGGCACATCGTGGGTGTGGTGAGCCCACACTTGTAGTTATTCATAACTACAAGAAAACTATCCACCTAGAAACACTACCCGAATCGGGTAGTGTCACGCCTACCCTGAAAGGGAAATGGCTTAATGGTATACATACATGTTCAGATATAATTTTAAGTATCTTTTTTACTGTATCATTTACTTTTCTTTTTGTAAAATCTTTTGCACCAATAAATTGATGCAATCATTATTTAAAACTATATTTTTAGAATATCCTTCAGTTTTCAACAACAGAATATGGTTATTATAGAGGAAAAAGTATTTAGTTAACGCAGAAAACTTTTCATCCAAAACATTTCGTTCAAATATTTCATTTAGTTAACGAAATAAAGTTCTACACAACTATATAACCGACTACATTAACCATTGTAGCAATACATCTCTCTCTCTCTCTCTCTCTCTCTCTCTCTCTCTCTCTCTCTCTCTCTCTAATATATATAGATATACATATAGCAACAGTCGTCCGGTATACCTGAAGGGTATGCAAACCGGTTTTGTGGCCACTGTTTAAGTTGAGGGTGGAAATGAGTCATGGTATGCATGATAAAATTTTCCAGGAGACTGATGGACAATTGAAACTGCAATCTGTATCCTTCAGGTCAGTTATCTTTGACTACTTCTTGAGAACAGTTCTCCGTTTTTAAGTTAGTGAAGTGTTTTGGAGTATAGCGTTCAGCTTTCGAGTGTAGCGTTTAAAACGCTAAAACCTGGACAACAATTATAAGGTCAGTCATTTGATTTAATTTTTTGTCAATATATTTTGATGGCTGTTTTCGGAAAAGTTGCTACAGATCAGGTAATACCGGAAATTCAAGGAATGTCAGGAAATCGTTTTATCGTTTCAATAAATTTATATTGTTACTACTCATAATATGCATTGGTATTGAAATAGACGTATTTTTATTGTCTTGTTTTTATAATTTAAAAACAAGAGATTGTTGAAAATTTTGGTTCTAGAAAGTTGCGATAAAAAGGCGAATTTTTATGAAAAGTCTCAAATTTCAAAGTAATTTTGCAAGTCTAAGGCTAGGAATTTAAAATTTTAGTATCAATTCCCGGAAATTATTAGCGTTTATGTTTTAGGAAATGGTGAAAGTTTTTAATATCTGTTCAGGAGACTGGGAATTTTTGAGTTTAGAAACTTGCGATATAAAGGCCAATTTTGACCAAAAGCCTGCATTTTGAGTCTAATTTATGAATCCTACACTGAAAAAATTTTGGGCGAGCTGCTCGCCCACTTGATAGAGCTGCAACACCAAATGCGTCGCATGCTGCTCGCCCGCAGCTTGGTGCGGATCCTCTCTCTTGTTGGGCACGCTGTGTTCCCACATTGGAACAGCTGTAGCCCCACCAGTGTTGGCACAGTAACGCACCGTTTAGGCGGGAGAACGGCATCCCCAACCCGAGTTCCGCGCGGAGTTTGTTTCATCTGACAAACGGTTTGTCGTATATATTCGTGCTTATTTTATTTTTACAAATGAACTTTTGATCTTGGATCACTTCTTAGAGAAGAATAACTTCTCGCATTTACGCAATGACGTCAAATGTAAATAATTTATCAATATATAAACCTGCCTTTGTGAATAGGCGCCTGCACATAACCTATAACCTATAAGATAGAAATTTCGTTTTTTTTTTTGGTGAAAAACGTTAATCTTTTTTGGTTGAGGATTTAACTGTTTTTGATTTAAAATCAAAATCTTGTTTACTCGAAATATGAACTATTACATTTTTCGTTCAGTATTTATCTTTTTTGGTTGAAAATAATACTACTTAGTTGAACGTCAAACTATTTCGTTAAAAATTAACTTTTTGGTTGATGGTTCATCATTTTAGTTAAAAACTCATGTCTTTGGTTGAAAATTCAAGTATTTGGTTGAAAATTCGCTTTTTTTTTAATTTTGGTTGACTCTTTCCTTTTCTCCTTCTTTTTTCTTTTGTTATGTATTTGTCTCTAATGAGCCGAAATGAGGTTGATTAAAAATCTAATTTTGATTTGTGATTTTTTTTCAAGCTCTGATTTCGGTACATAAAATTATTAATAAGAATGCAGATTTCATTTCGATCTTAAATTAATTTTTAAATAGAGACAACTTTTCACCTTAATTTGTAAAAAAAATCTATTTTTATTTAAATACTGTACCAAGGATGTTTTAAAATATTAGCAATTTTAGAAATGTATGGTTGTTTGGATTATATCTTTTGCTATTTCGAAAATTTAATAATCTGAATAGATTGGTTGAGAATCAACTACAAAAAAAATGTCTCTTATATTTTTGGATTTTGGAACAAGTTTCAGGAATCTTTTTATTATATCTAAATTTGTAGACTGACATATACTTTTAAGGTTTTCGAGACAAGTAACATAATAAAGGCATTCGCAGAATTTTTTTTAAAAACAAAATAAATTTTGCCCTGTATCAATAGACAAATACAACACTATTGTACAATTTGTTATAAAAAATTGAATTTTTTACTTATAATAAAACTAGGCTAAAAAAATCATAAAGTCATTCCCAGAAACTTTGTGTAGAAAAATTGTTTTCATCCCTAAAAAGATACGACTATAAAACAATTATTTGTATAATTTGTTAATAAAAATCATGAATTTTTATGTTTAAATATTTGTTCACTTCAAATAACATTGTCAAGTATTTTAAAATTATTTTTCATGCTGACAAAATATTTTATCTCGTAAAAATTCGATTGATGTCTATTAGTTTATAACATTTTTTCATGGCAATAAAATGTCTTTTAAAAAATTTATTTTCATTATATTTGTATCTAGGCATTGACTATTATTGATTTCTGGTGTACTTAATTGTTTACACGATCACAAAACTCAACTGCGACCTGCAGCTTAATTTGTCTGCGAAAATCCATTTCTGGACCCGTGGAGCAATTGCTTTCTCTTTTGTGGGACTGCAGCGTTCCCAACACGCGGGAAAGGATCTGCTCGCACGTTTGGCACTATTGCTCACTCAAATGTGGTGTGGCCGCTGCACCGACCGCCGTGGTGGCGCTGCGTTCTCACTAAGAAGACAGCTGCTTGCCCAAAATTTTTGCAGTGTACGACTAAGGATATTATAATTGTGTTTCATTTTCTAAAATCTAGCTTCTGTTATGCTTTTGAAACTGGTGAAATTTTTTAACATCCATATAAAAGGCTGTGGAAAATTTTGGTTTTAGAAACCTGCGTTAAAAAGGCGAATTTTGACCAAAAGCTTGAATTCTGAATTTAATTTTGTTAAAAATCTTGAATTTCTGTACAAGAGACTGTTATATAATATTCTTAGACTTAGTTTTCGAAAATTAGATTGAAAATTCAGGCTTTTGGTAAAAATGTTATGAATTAACATATTATTTATATAAAACTATAAATTAGCAAACTTAATTGTGTCTTTTTTTTGTTACAGCATGTTTTATTATTATTATTATTATTATACCATTAAGCCATTTCCCTTTCGGGGTAGGCGTGACTTGCTCGGTTGGAAAATAGTATTGGGTATATGGGTGTATTGGTATAGAGTATATAGGTATAAGTTAGATAGGTATATAGGTGTTAGGTATATATGTTTTAGATTGATCTTGAATTCTCGTGTCATTTATCCAAATGACAAGTTTATTCCGCAACACTGCTCCGACCCAGGTTGCTGATCAATCTCTCTAGCGATCACCCCAAGTGAAGAGCCTTACAAAATTGTTATGTATGGTTCCCCATTTGGGCCCATTAGAATCCAA
>CAKNYM010051576.1:421027-435192 GCA_932195095.1 Andricus curvator | reverse complement strand
TCTTCCCCACCTTGCCTTCCGCCGTTTTCACCCCTTACCCACAACCCTAGTGGCTGATGGTCTGATTCTACCCTCCCTTCTACTGCGAATCTCTCCATCCCCTCCCACCATTGCATATTCATGACTACATAGTCTATCACCGATACCCCCACCTTACCTACATATGTGTATTCTCCCTCTTCGTCCCCAGTTGCCATACCATTTGCCACCGCCCAGCCTCTATTCTCCATCCAGTCCCTGAGAATCTCCCCCTCCTGATTTCTTAACCTATCCTTCGAATTCCTTTCGAAGCTCTCCCCTTCCCTGTAAAGGCCCCCTTCCCTTCCCATCCTCGCGTTAAAGTCCCCACCCAGTACCACCATACCCTCCTCTCTTTCACCTAACACGTCTTCCACCCTTTCTTTAATTATTTCCATCCCATCCTTATTGTACACTGTCACAAACTTACACGTTACCCCTCCTATCTTTACTTTCCTCATTTGCACTCCCTCCCCCTCTTTATCTCAGTGAGCTTCTTCCTCTAGTCCATCCTTCTTCTTTACACCTGCTACGTACCAATAAACCACCTTCACAACTCCTCTACCCTGCCTTACCCCCACCCGCCTACTTCTTACGAAACAAATTCCCCTGAACTTTCTTCAAAACCTCTTTCCCCTCGTCCCACACCCACATTTTCTCGTCTATTTTTATTTTCCGATATCCTACCTTCGCCGATCTCCCTTCACTCCTCTCCCTCCTAGCCCTGTCGTACAGCATTTTCTGTACATCGCTTTCCTTTCTCGTCAAATCGTGATCGATGAAAACTTCCTTATCATTTATCCTATTTTTATTTCGCATTACCCCCAACTTTTCTTCCCAGCTCTCCAACTCCACAACCGCCACTTTTTTCTCCTTTCTCCCCTCCAACTTAACTTTTCCTACCATGCCTTTATTCCACCCTATTCTTTGTAGCAGCGCTTCCACGATCTCCCTTTCTTCCCCGCTCTTCATCTTCAACCCTCTTATCACAATATTATTTGTCCTGTCTGGCTTTTCCTTTCTCTCCATTCTCAACTCTATTGCCCTTATCCTTTCCCCATCTGCCCTCTCCTCCTTTTCATTCCTACGCTCTCCCACTTTCTCTTCTATCATATTCCCTACCCTCTCCCAAATACCTTTAATCTCGCCCCCGCTACCTCCGTCTTCTATTTCCATTTCCGTCCTGCCCTCCACCTTCTCAAGCCTTTTTTCCGTCCTTTCTTTCCACACCCTAATCTCCTCTTCCATCTGTTTTATTTTAACTTCTTTTTCTTTTCTTTCCCTCTCTAACCCATCTACTCTCTCTCTCTCTCTCAGCTTTTTCACCTCCTTTTCCCATTTCTCATCTCTGATTCTCAAGTCCTCCCTCATGCCTTCCATCTGCTCCTTGGTCCCCCTTACGTCCTCCCTCAGCCCCCTGATCACGCCTATCAACATCCCGAGAGCCTCCTTTTCCAACATCCCCTCCATTTTGTTGGGGGGTGACCTAGGTGTTATCCCGCTTTTTTTAAACGGGCTCTCGACCTCGCTTTTCTTCGGACTCTCTTGGCTGTCTCTCTTCCTTTTTAAGAGATCCTCCCCGTCACTTGCGCTCAACGCTCTCTCCCTTACCTTCTCGCTTCCTTCGTTGCCACCGTCCCGATTTCTCCCTCTCCCTGACGCACCGCTCGACACCGGGGACGCGCTGTTGGCCGTCGTGGCTTGTGGAAAATTCCCTCTCCGTCAGTTTCACTACCAGCACTGCCTGTACTCTCGCTGCCACCCTCCCGCTCTGCCGCCGGTAACTGGGACCCATCCATGCAGTACCTTCCGCAACCGACAGATGTCTCTGCAAAATGTTAGCGTCATTCGCGCGCAAAAATTTTCCTTCTTTTTTTTCCCCTTTTTTTTCTTCAATTCCTCAGTCCCTGCAGACACACCTTTCTTTCCCTTAGCATCCCCTAACTCTGCGAGAACCACCCTTGACCCCTCGAAAGCCCAAGACTCCTGACCACGAAATCCCCCGATTACTTGCCAACCTAACCTCACTTTCCCTATCCAACTAGACACCACCTGACACCCACGCTGGAACTCACTTTTTAGCTCCCCAATTCACTCCA
Source organism: Andricus curvator (assembly GCA_932195095.1). Classification (NCBI taxonomy): domain Eukaryota; kingdom Metazoa; phylum Arthropoda; class Insecta; order Hymenoptera; family Cynipidae; genus Andricus; species Andricus curvator. The sequence continues at coordinate 433,075 of CAKNYM010051576.1, read as the reverse complement.
CACAACCCTACTCACCTCCTCGGCTTCCACCCTCACACTCCACTCACACCTTCGACACAAATTCCGTAAAATTATCTGCCCACCTGTCACTAAACACGTTCTCACTTCCGCTACCAACATGCAAGTCGGTGAAATTCTATAAATAATGTATATTATAGTCCTAACCGCGTGCAAAGTCTCGACATATATATTTATTATTATTATACCATTAAGCCATTTCCCTTTTGGGGTAGGCGTGACTTGCTCGGTTGCAAAATAGTAGTGTGTATATGGGTATATAGGTATAAAGTAGGTAGGTATATAGTTATGAGGTAGATAGGTATATAAGTGTTAGGTATAAATATTTTAGATTGATCTGGAATTCTCGTGTTATTTATTTAAATGACACGTTTATTCCGCAATACCTGGCTTTATTCCCCACCTGGGCCCATTTAGTATCCAAGGTCTTTGTTTCAGGCGTCATTCACTCTATTGCCACTCTGTTTACAAACTATTTGTCGTCAAACTTTTCTGTCCTGACATACTACTCTAGCTTCCTTCACGTCCATGCATTTTTTCATGCAAGCTCTTGTGTTCCTATGGCTTCTTATGTCTCTTCGGATTAATGTCTCATTTACAGATTCTAACCATTCTTTCGGCGGTCTACCTCTGGGCATTCTGCCGTTTACGTTACTTTTATACACTTGCTTGGTCAGTCGTTCCTCTTTCATTCTTTCAAGATGTCCGAAACATCTTAACTGATTTCTTTCCCATATGTCAACTAGTGTCTCTCCTGTACCACATTCTTTGAGGATTGTCTCGTTTCGGACTTGGTCCATCAGTGTTTTCCCGCATATTATGCGCAGAGATTTCATGCCGATCGGGTTAATTTTACTCCTGTCCTTTTCTTGACAGGTCCATGTCTCGCTACCGTATAGTACAGTCGGTACGAATATAGAATTATGTATGGCCATTTTAGCTTTTTTTGATATGTTTTTATTTGTTAGGATGGGCCCTGCTCTACCGGTAAAATACCTAGATATACGTACTTGTCAACTTCTTCTAATCTCTCATCATTTAGGACAATGTTGCATATTGTTTGCTCATTTTTTCCCTCAAACACCATGATTTTTGTTTTATTTACGTTAATTTTGAGGTCCATGTTCTTCATGCTTGTATTAAGTTTATTCAACATTCTATGCAAGTCCTCGATTGATTCTGCCATAACAATTTTGTCATCTGCGAAAGCTAACCCACGTACCTTGACTGCTTCGAGATCTACACCTTCTTCATCGAAGAGGGCAGTTCTTAGGCACTTATCCATAAACATGATAAATAGCCACGAGGACATAACGCATCCATGTTTCACAACTTGCATAATATCGAACCAGTCACTCAGTTTCCCATTTACCCTTACACTCGCTTTACTACCTGTATATATTGTTTTTATTGCTTGTAAGGGCCCTCCATTTACTCCGTACTCTTTAAGGACTTCCCAAAGTTTATTTCTATTTACTTTGTCAGATGCTTTTTCTAGCTTTTTTCTGTGATCTGTCTTAGGCTAAATATCTGATCTGTACATGATCTTCCTGGCATAAATCCACTTTGGACTTCCCATATCTTTTCTTCTGTGATTTCCATTACCCTGCGAATAAGTATTTTTCAGTATATTTTACGTACGGTACTTAGTAGGCTGATACCTCTGTAATTACTGCAGTTGCTTTTATCTCCCTTTCTTTTGTATATTGGTACGATAATCGCTTTTCTCCAATCGTCTGGGACTTCGCCCGTCTCGATACATAAATTTATCAATTCGCACAACCTGTGAGGTATGTACTCGCCACCGTATTTAAGCATTTCAGCGCTAATACTGTCTAGGCCAGCAGCCTTACCGTTTTTTAAGTTCTTAATTATATCTATAACCTCAGTGACACAGACTTTTTCAATTGGGTTTTCTAATGCATTATGTTCTATGTCGCAGTTTTGTTGTCCTATATCTTCACCTCCTAATAGTTCTTAAAAAGTGTCTTTTAAAGCGTCTACTATCTTGTCTATATCATATAGCATTTCACCTTTGCTGTTTCTCATGCTGCCAAACTCTGTACTTTTACTTTCCTTCAACTGTTTATATAATAGTTTCATAATTCCTTCAAAGTAGTTTTTAGAGTCAAATGATTTTCTTTTATCTATTAAAATCTCTCACAGTTTTCCAAAATACATATATTATATAAGTAGACCAGAGAATTTGAATTCCTGAGCTGATTGATTTACCTTCAAGTAGTGATGATTGGGAATTATGTTAAGTAATCTTGTAATACTATGATATGTTTATTACCATTTTTTGTTCTCTTGTCCTCCTATTAAGTCTCTTTTATTTCTTACTTTTAATTGATAGAAAATTTAAACAGTTTTTTTTTCCTTTCCACTTGTCGTCAATGAACTTTAGTAATTCGTAGTCTTTTATTTTAGAATCAGTTATAAATTGAATTCGGTCTACGTCTTTTAGTAATTAGCATCTGGTATATTGTCGTTTTCTTTTGTTCAAATTCATTTTTTGTTTGTTAAAACTATTCATTACTTTCTGAAAAGTAATAATGTCTGTGGACCCAATTTCCCTCTTAGAGTTAATTTCTATTTGAAACCTTGGTTCTTTGAGGGTTCATAGAGTGTTTGGATTTCTCTCAGGCAAGGTTTATATTTAATACTAACGTAACCATTTTTGTAATACTTTCTTCCTAATGCTATCTTTAAATCTTCACTATGTTTTTCTAATTCGTTTAAATTAATTTCTATCTAATCTCTGGACTCTCCTAATTCTTATAATTCGTCGAGAGTTCTTGACCTTTTCTACTATAAATGTTTCCTCGTCAATTACGAAATCAGTGCTTATCCTTCTTTGTTCCATCATAATATTTGGTATTAACAACAATTCGTTAGCGTTAGTACCTTTCATTTAGATTTATATATAATTTGATACTCCTATCTTTCCGTCACAGGCTCAATAGATCTCTTTTTCGCCTTCACTGACCAGGGAGTACATCTACCTAGCATCCACTAGTCGAAGAAACTTATATCTTGCATTGACTGACCAGGTAGTTCCCCTTTATTGCCTTCACTGCCTGGATAGATCTCTATCTAGCCTTGACTGGCCTGGCAGTACTTCTATCTTTTCTTCACTGGCTGGATAGTCCTGGACCTTGCTTTCAAGGGCACTGGCACAATAGTCCTCTATCTTGTCTTTGCAGGTCGTGCTGTGCCCGTGAAGAATGTGAATTGCGGGTATTCTCATTTTGAGAAACATTAACACTCAAATGGCTATAACTTGATGAAAAAAATTTATTGGTTGAAAACGGAATTTTTTTAACTTTTAGATTAGTATATCTCGAAATCCTGACGCGATAGAGCAATTATGAGGCCAGATTCGGATTCAGCGTAAAAAATTCATGGGAAATGACTACTTCGATTCTAAGGTCTGGTAGAATCCAAAATTTTGTAGGTCTGTATAATTACAGAAATATGTGGTTAATTTAAAACCTTTATTCCAGTTGGGATGCTAAAAGATTTCTTTAAACGTTAAAGCTGTTCTTAATTTTCCAAAAGGATCTATTTGTCCTTGTTCAAATTTTATTTAAAATTTTAAAGTTTCTAATATTTCAAACAAATCAGCCAGTAAATGTATATATAATGTATATATAAAACGAGGGGCCACCTAAAAAGCAAAGTGGTTATTTTAGATGAAGGTCGGCGCTGAACAACGCCAGAGTTGTAATGTTAAACGTACACTTCCAGAGAGGCTTTTAACATGGAATTATTGATTTCTTCTTGCAGAATTAAGTTCACAGTTCGACATTGACCCTAACTATAAAGGCGCACCTAAGCTTATCGGAGATTCGTCTGGCAGACCTCCTTCTCACGAACCTTTTCATGGCGAATCTTCTCATAGCGTACCTACTCATGTCGAACCTCGTCATGGTGAACCTTCTCATAGCGTACCTACTCATGTCGAACCTCTTCATCGCGAACCTCTTCTCCTCGGAGATTTTCCTGTTAGAGCTCTTCCTCAAACTCCCATACTTTCCAGATCACTTCCTTCCGGATATGCTCTGCTACCCGACGGGTCAAGCGTACATCCACTCGATTTTACTGGATTTTACGGCTTTTATCTGAGAAAAACAAATGGCATTTTTTATCCAGCATTGACATCTAAAGGACAGGTTGATACACTATTATCCGAAGGTTATATTGTTGGAAAATTCAGAAGTCGTGAAAATATGCTTCTGGGACTATATAAATATAGTACACATTATGATGGTTACATTCGAGTTAAAATTCCTCTGGCAAACCACTCACTTGGCACACCTGTGATAATGGACCCAACAGAAAATGAAGCTTATCGTGAATATCAAAAATACAGACTCCCTATAAAGAGATCCGAAAGAGGTATTATGCGTAATGAATAGTCAATCAACAATGTAAATGATTGCCATACTCGGAAAAAAATATTCCTACACCTTTCTTCATGTATGTACGTATATATTTAAATTTAATAATTCTGTATTGTGATTTCAGTCAGCGATGCCTTTAACAGAGAGGTGATAAACGAAAATAAAAAGTACAAAATAAAAAGCTAACTACAATAGCTCACTACCTACTCATATCTAACTTTACATTATAGGTGCGAAAGCACATACAAATTGACAAATAATTAAACATTCAATTATATTTTACTAATTATTTGGTAATTTAGGTGTCTCGAGTAGCAATTACCTCAACTTTATTCAATAAGGCATGGATAGAAATATCGCAAAAAAGTACGTATGATAGGTTGGGGAAGGAGATTTATACCATTTCGTTATTTTGGGACCGACTAAAAACTGTTGAGGCCCCCCGGAAAAGAGAAAGACCAATATTAATTTCTTTGGATACAAAATTTCAGAATATGAGTCAAATGATTATAGGATCTAACAATTTTCCAAGCTTTCTGGGACATAAAACTAGAAATAACGCACAGAGTGACTTCCAAATGACATACAAATTTAGAAATATAATTACCCTTTATTTTGGCGCTAGACAGCCCGTGTTGTCATTTAACGAAGTTTAACTCTCAAATGATGACTTGAAGGATTCCTAAATAATGCTTGTAATAATTCCTTTTCTCATGGTAGAGGGGTTTGATGAAGGCGAGCAACGTTATAGACACATTTAATTAAATAAAGTATAGGAGTAATTTATTATAGAGTATTGGTGATAAACGATGAGCTTATTGACAAGTTGTAATGGATAAAAATTATTTAGGCTTTGAAGAAAACCCGTCTGTAACAGTTTGAAAGAGAATTTTCGCCTGAATGGCGTGACATAATAAGTTTTATTAGGATTAACAAACAAACTTAGTTTTTCAACTTTGAATAATGTGAGTAAATCAGTACACGGTAAATCAATGCTTAATGCTAAAATAAGTGAGGAAAATATAGACACTAATACTACATTACACATCCAAGTCAATTTCCTCATGGTGGAAGACTGAGTTACGCCTGATTTTAGAAACGCACTCAACGATACATAATAATCCTGTGAAGAATCTTGGAGGAGAGAGAGTAATTTTTCGATGACCCCTGCTCTGGTTTAGCCAGACGAAGCTCTAAAAATTGTAATGACGCCATGCCTGGCGGATGAAGGATTGAACTCGTCCAAAACGATATTCATAGCGACACGAAACATTGCCCTCAAACATTCAAGGCGATGGCCAACACGAAACTGAGCATCGCCTTCCTTCCCGTTCCTTGCTCCCATTTTTTGGATCACATAACAAGTTCTGGTTTCACGATTAGTAAACCTAGACAAGGTGGTACGCTGCCTCGAATCTGTCCCTTGTAAAAGCAAATACCGACTGAATACTTTCAGGAAAATTGAAGACAGACTTTTGTAGTTTTCTAATATGTACCCCTGAGTTTATACCTGCATTACTTTTAGACTGCGGAAATAGACACCATTTTCTCTTTTTCATATAAGCACAGCTCTTTCAAATAGGAAACTAGCCAGCTGAAGTTCCTGAAGGACCTTAACTGATTTTTGAGATCTATCGGCTTTAACCAGTTTCGCCTAGATTGATATAGTATGATTTGATGCTTTCTTATTTTTCAGGCCTATAGGGGGAAGAGATTAAGCTTCAACACCGTTATCGCGAAAATAACAAAAGTTTTCCTTTGTAGATTCTAATGCCGATTTTATACATTGACCTCCATAATGCAGACCCCGCCGACAGGCCAGGTCATTTCCTGTAAACAGGTAGATTTCATCTCCAAAATGCGGGCACAAGATAAAATATTTTGGGATAAATGCACCATATTAGTACCAACTTAGGAATAAAAACGAACGAATTTGGGTTTTCTTTAAATTTTCTGACAGATTTTGAAAGTAAACTAAAAGATCTATCAGAAACAAGAAGAAAAAGGTACATGTCGATATTGGTTTCGATAGTGCAAGATTTTGAAACAGATTTTTTATATACTACGTGTATTTTCCGATGATTCATCAAAATAAATACTAATAAATGGAATTTCTTCAAATAACTTGCTCATAAAAAAAAAACGTTACAGGAGATCGTCGAGAACTGATGCACCCTCGGTAATTGGTGCCTTGACCGTATCATCTCGCTGAATTACTCAGAACTGGTTCAGTTTTCTTTTTTTAAAAGAAAATTCGGTTTTACCAAAACGTTTTATGTCTCCTGAAAAATCGATCAAAAGTCGATTAATCCTTAATACCGTGCCACCCTTCATTTGTAAGAAGAAACAGGATTTTCTGAATTTTTATCCACGTTGTCAACAGTAGCAAAGAAATTTTAAAAGAATCACTAAAAATCATTATTTTTATATAACTTTCCTTCATTTGATGAATCATTTGGAAAAAAACTACAAAAAAATGCGATAACTTGTCAGATTTTTGTTCACGATAGACATAAATTATCTCAGTTTCTAAAGGTAAAATAATGATACACGTATTAAAATTTTTGTTATTTCCATAATTTGTATTTCTTGTTTTATTCCACAATTAACCACTGCCGGTGAGAAATATAATTAAACTAATTACATCGCAAACAGTACCAAGGCCCTTTCATTGTTCTATTGAAATTTGAAGAAAATTTTGGAATATGACCCAAATTGACATAAATCATTTGATTTTCTCAAGGTAAAATAATGATACACGTAAGAGTGATAACCCAAAACTGGATAAGATTACACGTTACGATGTCTCGAATCGCCACGAATAAGCCGTTTACGACCTCCACTCAAAAAGGAGAAGAACACAAATATCTCAAAATAGAATATAAACTCCAAAAATCGGAACATTAATTAGTTATATTGTTCCCAAAATTCGCTGTTAATAATTTTTCGCAATAGTCTGCACAAATGAGGCTTCTTTATACGCTTTTCTTCATCATAGTCATTCTCTTTTATTCTGTTGGTAAGTATAGAATAAATCAATATCATCTGTTTTCATAAACTATTCTTTCAACTAATTAATCAAAAAAACTTGTAAGTACTAGGTATTTAAGATTCATTCACTTCTATTTCAATACATCTCTGTTAAAAGAACCTTCCTCAGAGTGTACAACTAAAACCACAACTCTGGCACTTGTCTAAACAATCTAAACAAACCATTCTTCTTTTTGAGTTGACCCTGAGTGACAGTTTGGAACAGCAGTACCTCTGGGGCAAGTCAATTTAAAAATATTAAATCAAGCTCATAATGTTTCCCGCTGCCTAATCTTTTCAGGACGAATACTTATCCGCTAACTTTCTCTCATCTCTATCATTTGAACCAGACGGATCATTAGCGTCGCTTCGGTCTTCATTCTGGAAAAAGAGTTTAATATCTTTTCTATGATAATTTTTCTTTTTCACTCATTCCTTGACTTCGTATGAGGTAAAGTTCGAAACGTCAGTTACTAGCAAAATACTTTTTCAAAAAAGACCTAATGAGGTTCGCTTAAAATTTCGGACTCAAACTATATCGCTTATCTTTATAATAACCACATTATCAGGATCGGGTATTTGTGAGTTCTGTCTGATCGCAGAAAAAACTGGGGTTTCCATTAGAACCAATTTTTGGTTCCAAAGGAGCTGCAACAAAAAGGAACCTCTCTTGCTGAAAAGGAACCCAAAATGATAAATGGTTTCTAAATGAACCCAAAGTGTGGATTCAAATGGTTCTAATAGAGCCTTTTTGTCACTTCTGCCTTGACTCACTTCAAAGATTGTACAAGTTAATGATGCACATTTTGCTTTATAATTCGAATTGAATAATATTGCACTGGGAAAAATTTAATGAAGAAACTACAATCATAGACATTAGTCATTCTTGAAAGGAAGATATCGCACATAAAATGTAACAGTTTTTAAGGTTATGTTGAAAATCCGAAATCCACTTCACTCTCAGGAGTGAGACGTGCCTTTCTTCTGTAATTGAATAAACTGTTTGTTTTGTTAAAAAGTCGAAAGCAGAGTTTTACTTGTAGAAATTTAGCGATTTCCCATAGGTTATGGGCCCAGAAATTCGCGATATTTTGTTAAGTGTAAATAAAAACCTGTAGTTATGAAACTGTGAAGAAACTGTGAAGATTGTACAATTTGTAAAGGGTTTTTCGAGTGATAAGTGACAATGGAAAGTTTAAAAATGAAACGGAACATCAAACCCTTTGATGGTGAAAAATATAGTGTTTGGAAGTTTAGAATACGTGCTTTATTAACTGAATTAGACGTAATTAAAGTTTTAGATAGTGACATTCGGGTTGCGGTTACTGATGAGTGGAATAAAGCTGAGAGGACTGCCAAAAGTGTAATTGTTGAGTACTTATCTGACTCTTTTCTCGGTTTTGCGAAGGCAGAGTGTACTGCAAAAGAAATTGTACGTAATTTGGACGTTATTTATGAACACAAAAGCCTTGCCACTCAGTTAGCTCTCAGAAAGAAGTTACTCGGATTAAAATTGACAGGTGAAACACCATTGATCAAACATTTCACAGTTTTCGTCGATTTGATTACTGAACTGACAGCAGCAGGTGCTAAACTACATGAAACAGACAAGGTGTCTCATCTACTTCTGACTCTTCCTACAACATATGACGGTGTAATAACTGCTATCGAGACATTATCAGAAGATAATTTAACCCTGGCTTTTGTGAAGACAAGACTTCTTGATCATGAAGTTAAATTAAAAAATGAAAGCGGAGATACGAGCGCGAAAGTGCTTCAAGCTGAAAATAAAGATGTGTCTACGACAAAGAAGAATAACAATGAAGCTTCAAGGTCATCGAAAAATTATCGTCAGGGACAATTTGAAGAACGAAACTTCAGATCTAAGAAGAAATCATTTGAGGTCAAATGTCATCACTGTGGCAGGAAAGGTCACATAAAGAAAAATTGTTACCACTACAAAAGAGGACTTCAATACCAAAATGATAGAAATAGAACTGTTCAAAATGTTCAAATAACAGAAAAACCATCGACTTCATTAACAAGCACATCTGGATTTGCTTTTATGGCTGGAGACTGTTTACCTGAAATAGAAGGAAAAGTGACTTTCGTTCTTGACTCTGGAGCTTCTGACGATATTGTAAAGAGGGATGATTTGTTCAGCAGCTTCATCGAATTGCAGCCTCCTATGAAGATCTCCATTGCGAAGAATGGACCCTTCATAAGTGCGACAAAGAAGGGAACAATCCAGGTCACAACTAATTTGGGCATCCCAGGAGTTCTCGAAAATGTGCTTTATTGTCCTGACATCCCAAATAATCTACTTTCAGTACTAAAAATTCAATAAGCTGGAATGAAAGTTGTATTTGATGAAACAGGTGGAGTTCCGGTAATAAAAGACGGTAAGGTCTTAATGAAAGGTAAGCCATTGAATAATTCAATTAGTGTAGATTTTGTTGTTGAAAATAATATGATAAAATATCAGAATCAAGCAAATAATATCATATGTAGTAATTATGAATTGTGGCACCAACGTTTGGGTCATATTGGAAGATCAAAATTTATAGAATTAAAAAATAAGCAAATGATAAGTGATATGACCCAAATTGATCAAGTGATTTCAAACGATAATTTGTGTGAAGCGTGCATTAATGGCAAACAAGCGCGATTACCTTTTGAGAAGTCTAAAGATAAAAGTTATGTGAAACGCCCGTTATTCATTGTTCATTCCGATGTTTGCGGTCCAATCACTCCTTCAACAATTGATAATAAAAACTATTTTGTAATCTTTGTCGATGAATTTACTCACTATTGTGTAACATATTTAATTACATATAAATCAGATGTTTTCTCAGTTTTTAAAGATTTTGTTGCGAAAAGTGAGACTCATTTTAATTTGAAAATTGTTCATTTGTATAGTGATAATGGAAGGGAATATTTATCAAATGAGATGAAAGACTTTTGTGTGCAAAAAGTTATTAGCTATCACTTGACAGTTCCACAAAACCCACAGTTAAATGGTGTATCAGAGCATATGATTAGGACAATAACGGAGAAAGCCCGTGCAATATTTTTTGGTGCTAGTTTAGAAAAATGTTTTTGGGGAGAAGCGGTCCTAACTGCTTCAATGTTAATTAATTTAACACTAACTAAAGCTCTGAAACATAGTAAAACACCATATGAATTGTGACATGAAAAGAAGCCTCAATTAAAATATTTGAAAATTTTTGGTTCTACAGTTTATGTACATAATAAAACCAGGAAGACAAAATTTGATGAAAAATCCTGGAAGGGTATATTAGTAGGGTATGAACCAAATGGTTATAAAGTGTGGGACGTAGAAAGTGGAAAGTTCTGTGTAGTTCGAGACGTTATTGTGGATGAGACAAATTTCTTGGTATCCAGGCCTGTGATAAGACCTGAAGGGTTTAATTCAGAAAACTCCCAAAATAAAACTGATGCATCCCGTGTGGAAAAATTTCGTAGCACTGGCCGGGCGCTGGACAGACCATCTTGTGTCTGTTCAGACGCTGGACAGACGGTCTAATAGCGCCGCTGGCCAGAAGTGTAACGCCCTAACCATGAGATGGTCTAGATTAGACGGCGCTACCAGCCGCTGATCAGCTCGTCCGGACTAGACCAGCTAATCAGACGCTGGACAGACGTGTAACGCTTTTACCATGCGATGGTCTAGATTAGACCATAGAAAAAGTGAAGGTAAAAAAGTATAAGAATTACAGAAATAGTCTATAATTATACTATATTGACGAAACATAATCCTCTGCTTTGATCGCAGCAGCCGGTACCCTTCCCAATCCTTCCTTCCTCTGCGCAAGGTAAATATGCTTTGCTTCGCGTCGACTGCTGTCTTAAACACTCGACGCGTTATTTCTATTGCGAGAGAGGCGGCGCGTCGCGCCCTGGCGGTTTTCTTCCGAACTACCAGCTCAGAGCGGCAAGATTCAAATGAAGTCGGTATCAGTTTATTTTTAAAGTTATATGAACATAATTCTTCTAAGACTCATAACAAGAATTCAAAAACATATTTGAATATATCAGATGTGTCGAAAAAGAATCTAGAAAATTTTAAAGACAATTTTGTTATTTTACAGAATTTTATAAAATATTCGGAAAAGTTAGAGTCAGTGTGAAATATATTTAAGAGTTTTAGAAGTTAAGAAGAGGCCCAAAAGCCCGTCGTTTTCGCAACTCATCATTGTCCATCTCAAAACTTGTTGAAAATCTTGCTAGAAATAAATTCAGTACGATGTAAATACATAGATATATATCTGCCTCTCTGGTATTTTGTAGGTTAGGTTGCAATTTGACAAAAAATCAATTTACCTTATCGGATAACTGTATATTATATTGATCGACAATTGCCGAAAAACAATGTGTATACAAACCTAGATACGTTGTCAATGACGTCAACAGAAAACGATCCTGCACACTTTACTTCGAAGTTTTCCCAATCATGTCCGTCTGCTGAGGATCACACCAGATCGTCACGATAGCACTTAGATATTTCCAATCCAGATCGTCTGAGTGGGGCCAAGCCAGACCGTTTCGACGACACTTTGAAAATTTTTCAATC
>CAKNYM010051576.1:386327-416961 GCA_932195095.1 Andricus curvator | reverse complement strand
TATATATATATATATATATATATATATATATATATATATATATATATTCGCGCGGGCTAGGCCTAAAGTAATTGTCGTCACTTGGTTCGCTGCCGCGATTTTTTCAATTTCCCTTCCTTCTCCATGTACTCCGACAGTACTTCATGGTCTAAGAAATTGGATTCTTCATCGGACACGTTCCCTCGGTTTTCTGGAAGCCTCCTAAATAAGGCTTAGATGGGAAATTTTTTGTTTTTCATGTAACAATTTTATTCCTTATGCCTTGGGTGATTACAGTGTCCACATGAGACTTTATTTCATCCCGCAGAAGTAATTTAATCTGGTTTTTTGTAACCATTGTTTTTTGTTGATACTTGTGTTGGTGCATTATTTTTTCTTCTTGTTCTGATTGCTGCGACATCATGAGCCCCACAAAATGCTTCGTTTAGAAATTTTGAATGTTGAGGTCTTATTATTCTAATTTCATTTTGTTCTCCTATGTCTCGTAGAAAATCATCAACTACCAGTTTACTTTCTAATCCTTGTAGGAAATTTAATGCAACAGAAGATATTTTTATTTTCTCTAAAGGGTTTCGAATTTTATCTTGTATTTCAAGGAACCTATTAACAAAACTGTCTAGTCCTTCAGTTGCTCTCATTTGACAGCTTCCTGGTTGTCGATTAAGAGGAGTTTTGGTCTCTTTTTTCCGAATAGGATTCGTAGTCTATTACACGAATCTTCATAGTTAGCTACGCCATCTATTCTTATTGAGCCGGCTGTTTGTCCTTTGAAATTTTGAGCGACGATACCGCCCCGGTTTTTATTACTTTCAGAACCTTCGAAGTAATCTAATCGTGCAGTAATTCTCACTAATTTTTACATTAATAGAGTTAGAGCATCATTTACTCAATATGGATAAAATGAAAATTCCGTTTGCGGAAAGAGTGATAAACAACATCAAACAGTACTATTCAAGTAGGAAGGAATGCACAAATATTGATTTTATTCCTATAAATTATAGTTACCATAAGAAATGAAAATGAGTCCCAAATTTGTTAGTACGCAATTTATACGCTAACAGAATTAAATACCATAAGTTGTCGTAATTTCATTCATTTAATTGAAGGAAGCATTACTATATAAATCTTATATTGTAACCAGTTATAACATTTAATCGTAATTCGGAGCTTTGAGCTCATTTAAAGAAAATTGAGAATTGAGTTTAAAGATAGCAACACATTTTAAGGAATGATCGTTGCAATATAAATTACAAAATTAAAGCTTATTATCACGTGCAGCTATTATGAATATGGTCAAAGAATGCGACACAGTAAGAACTGCAGAACACGCTGCAGAGTTCTAAGATCCAGGTTGTGCTTATTCCCAAACGTCTATTAGTCAGTTCTATATGGTCAAATTGCAAGATTTAGCCGACGTGCTAGCTCCCGTTAGTCTTCTGGAATGTCGATCATGGCCAGTCGCCGCACCGCTTCAACTGCCTGCTTTGTTACAGGTTTATTCCCGCCAATTGACCATTTTCGGCTTTCTCACATCTGATCTGTACATTTTTTCTCTCAAAATGTTAATAGCTCATTTAGATACATTGGGTTTTCAACCAACTGGACAAAATAATTTGACCAATTACTCAGTGTTTTTTTTGTCAACCAGTAAAATGAATACGCAGCGGCATATTTTACCAAACAAGCAGTTTCCCCTTATAACAAAGCATTACGTGTAGGAAATTAAGTATATGTATGATTTTGTTGCTAGTATAGAAAAAAGTATAGGTGAAAGTATACGCACGCATAATTTTTGCTCTACTTGCGAAAAAATCATACGTATACTTAATTTCCTAAGACTTTTTCAAGGGATGGACCAACTGAAACTTTTTTTAGTTCACTGAAAAAACAATATAGTTTATAAGTGAGCTGTTTATTTTGAAATTGGAAAGATGTACATTTGAAAATATATTTTCTTTAAGTAAAATAAAAATGTACATGAATAATCTGACTTATTTTCAGGTAGATTACATTTTCTGCTATTTCACCCCGTTTTGTTCTACTATCATCAGAATATTTACATACATGAAAAATACATGAGAATACTGTCTACAGTTTTTTAAAACTTTTTAAGAGTGGTTAGTTTAGACGACCGCCGCGTCGATCAATGCTAAAGTGATCGTTTTAAACATACAATCCGAAAGAGGTTCCTTTAACATGAAATTATCGATTCTTTCTTTCAGAATTGAGTTCACAGTTCGACATTGACCCTAACTATAAAGGCGCACCTAAACTTATCAGAGATTCGTCTGGCAGACCTCCTCCTTCTGTTGAACCTCGTCATGGTGAACCTTCTTCTAGCGTCCCTACTCATGTTGAACCTCGTCATGGTGAACCTTCTCATAGCGTACTAACTCATGTAGAACCTCTTCATCGGGAACCTCTTCTTGTCGGAGCTTTTCCTGTCAGAGCTCTTCCTGACACACCCATTCCTGTCAGACCTGTTCCTTTCGGACGTTTACCGATACCCAATGGGTCACTAATACATCAACTGGATTTTAATCGATTTTACGGCTTTTATCAAAGAAAAACAACTGGTGTCTTTTTTCCAGTGACAGGAACCCAAGGAGATGTTAACACACTATTAGCCAATGGGTACATCGTTGGACGATTCAATAGTCGTGAAAGAATGCTGATAGGACTATATAAATATAGTGCATATTATAATGGTTACGTTAGAATTAAAATTCCCCTCAAAAACGACACACTTGGCACACCTGTGATAATGGATACAACAGAAAATGAACTTTATCGTGAATATCAAAAATACACATTCCCTAGAAAGAAATACGAAAGACGTGCTGTAATTAATTAATAGTAAATCAACTATGTAAATAATTGCCAAACTGAAAAAAAAAATTCTTACCCCTTTCATCATGTATGTACGTATATATTTAAATTTGCTAACTCTGTATTGTGATTCTTGTCAGTAATATCTTTGCAGAAGGGGCGAGAAAGAAAACTGAAAAGCATAAAATAAAAAGCTAATTACAGTAACCCACTACCTACTTATCTTTAACTTTACATAATAGGTACGCGCGCACCTACAACGTGAAGTACACCGAGAATCCCATTTAGGTGAATGCGATTCAAGTCGTTCTTAGAATTACAGTCCTCGGCATTTCGGTGATGTGGGGACCGCGGGGCCGGAAGAGAGGTGGTACTCACTCATGCGTGACAATCAATAGCGTAGCGACAAAGCGGACAGTACCCTCAGCGCGTTAATTGCGTCAGCTGTTAGCATGCGTCCAAATCTAACAGAAATGGTTCATAAGGCCTGCTTTGTTTCAAGTTCATTATGTTCCTTTTATTCCATTTTATTCTATACCTGAACATTCAATCATATTTTTCCAATTATTTGGTAATTTAAATGTCTCGGATAAAAATTATTTAAACTTTTTCAATAAAAGATGGACAAAAATATTTGAAAAAATCACATAGCATAATGGGGGGGGGGGATATCTGAACCATTCTGTTAAGTCTTCATTAACGATGATACGTTTTTGTTCAACTGTCAACATCAGCTTCAACTCTATCAAGAATTTTTCTCTCCAGTTTGTTGATAAGTAGATTCTTATTTTTTTATATATATTGAAATCTTTCGCACAACGTGAGTAAAATTTTGGACTTATTTTACAAAACTTGACCAATTCCTGTACGCTTACTCGAATTTATGTCAAAATTTTAACATGTAGTTGTCTATTTCCTCGTAATGTTAAACTGTTATATACAAAAGGGAGAAAATAGTTTACTACCTATTGGTTTTTATACGCATGTCTGTTGTTTTTTATATTACAATTTGTTAATTTATTTTGAAAAATGGAGGCGTTAGGCACCGAGCTAATGAGCCTTCATGAGACTATTTCACGAACAGAATCGAATTTTAAAAAGATTCCAAGAGATAAGCGCAATATAACGACAACCCATGGGCGTTTGGATCTGCCCAAACAAAAATGGGATAAGTTTTTAGCGTTAGATGTGAAAATACGAACTCTAGCTTCAGCAGAGGATAAACTGTCCGTCGAGTATTTTAGTAAAAATCAATGTCTGCAAATAGAAGAAGCCTTTCTCAGTACTTCCGATTATATTCATTCACAGATCGATAGTTATTTATCAGTTGAACAAGAGCACAATGAATTTTCTATGAGAGAAGGTACAATTCGACAGGATTATAATACTCCTAAATTACCTAAAATTAATATACCTACTTTTTCGGGTGATTTTTCAGATTGGGAGAATTTTCGTCATCTGTTTAAAGCGCTAATTTTTCATAATGAAACTTTGTCGAGCATTGTCCGTTTTCAGTATTTAAAAACCTCATTGACCGTCGAGGCTGAACATTTAATCAAACATGCCAAGGTCACTGAAGCTAAGTTTCAGTCAACTTGGGACGCTATTAAAAAGCGTTATGATAATAAGAGAGCATTGGTAGGTGCGCATTCACAAGCGAAAGCTGGTATTTCAAATGTAAATAATAATTCGGTAGCCGATTGAAAGTTGCTTCGCGATACTACGAATGAGGCTGTCGCAGCGCTTAAAAATTTAAAACGTCCAGTTGCACACTGGGACGACATTATCGTTTTTTGGACAGCAACTTTGGAAGCAATTCAAGTATCAAAATTAGGATTCTCAGATAAAACTGAAAAAAGGGTCCTCAGTTAAGAGCCATGCTGCCTCTACTACTTCTAAGTGTCTTCTTCGTAAGGAGAATAATAATTTTTTTAAATATAGTCAATTTAGAGCTTTACCTGTAGATAAAAGAAAGGAGCTCGTTTTTCAAATCATGCTTGTATTAATTATCTTACGCCTGGTCATAAACCATATATGTGTTCAAGCAAGGTGACCTGCGCAAAGTGTCATCGTAAACATAATACGTTATTGCACTATAATGTTCGGGAGTTTACAGGTAATTTAGTAGTCTCTGAAACATCTACTTCTACAAGGAATACTACAACCTCTCAAGGGGCTGTTGCTTCGCGATCAAATAATAGCAGTGTTTCGACTAAAGAGACTCCGTTGTCGATCCGGGAGACGCATCATGTTGCACTTGATAATAAAGTATCTTGTTTTCTTTATAAATATGCTAACATGATGCGTTCCACTTTACTCGCTGCAGCCTGTATTAGAATTGAGGCTGATTGAGGTAGGTCTAATGTGTTTCGAGTTTTATTAGAGCAGGGCTCAGAGTATAGCTTTGTGTCCGAAAGAGTGCTTAAATCTTCGCGTCCTATGTATTCAAAAGTAAATACACTGGTGTATGGAGTAGGTGGTGAGTTAATTGGTACGGCTAAAAAATTAGCCAAAGTCTGGTTATGTCCAAAAGACAGTACGCAAAGCCCTGTCGCTTTACAGACTTTAGTTTTATTAAATCTTTCATCGTATACTCCGCCTATGCCACCAAACAAGCTGCATTCAAACGAATTAAAACAATCATCTTTGGCTGATCCTGATCCTTTTAGCAACACGCGAATTGATATGATTTTAGGGGCTGATAAATTCGGATTTTGTTTGTTACCTGGATTAATGCAAGGAACATTAGACTCATTGACCGCTCAGCAGTTATCCTCTCATGGGTCTATTACAGCCCATGCTAATATTACTACTGAGGTGCTGCATGAGGACATGGCACGTTTTTGGGAGTTAGAAGAACCTCCTTCCGAATCTTCTTTAACTGAAGATGAAGTTCGCTGTGAAGAATATTTTTTGTCCTCCCATCGACGATTGCCTTCTGGTCGGTACATGATTCGATTTCCTTTTAAGAGTGGCCCACCGATTGATATAGGTAATTCCATAAATCGCGCTAAATTAATTTTACAAAAGATACAGTCTCGATTATTAGCCAAACCTAAACTTTTCGAAGAATATTCGGGGTTTCTATCTGAATATCAGAATTTAAATCACATGGAAAAGGTCTCAGACTTGTCGGATTTAGACTCTCATCAAAATGTTCATCTTCCTCATCATCCTGTAATTAATGGGGGTAGTTCTACTACTCATCTGCGAGCAGTCCTCAACGCTTCTAGCCTCACGTCCAACGGCACTTCCTTGAATTCTCATTTACATACGGGGCCGAAATTGCTAACTGATTTAGTTTCTATTATTTTGGAAAAGGTCTCAGATTTGTCGGATTTAGACTCTCATCAAAATGTTCATCTTCCTCATCATCCTGTAATTAATGGGGGTAGTTCTACTACTCATCTGCGAGCAGTCTTCAACGCTTCTAGCCTCACGTACAATGGCACTTACTTGAATTCTCATTTACATACGGGGCTTGGTTTATGTAGCCGACATAGAAAAAATGTTTCGGCAAATTATGGTTGATGCGCGTGATGGTAATCAACGCATTTTTTGGTATTCTCCGGAACCTAAGTTGGAAGTCTGGCGATTGACTACCGTAACTTACGGAACAATTGTGCACCCTATCTTGCGAACCGAATCATCAAGCAATTAGCTTAAGATGAAGGGTCTGACTTCCCACAGGCTAAGTCTATCCTCGAAAATAACATTTATGTCGATGACGTGTTATTTGGTGCTGATGAATTGGGGGAAGCTAAAGAACTAAGATCTCAAGTTACTCAATTATTGGCTGGAGGAGGTTTTCATTTACGAAAATGAGCCTCTAATGATGAACAATTGCTGCTCGATTGTCCTTCTGGCAAATCATGAAAGAGCTCTTGAATTTTTTACTGGGGAGGACATTCAGTTGAAAGTGTTAGGTCTAGATTGGGATCCAACTTCCGATAGTTTTCGAATTCAGGCTGATGCGCAACCCATCAAACTACCTACCAAACGACAAATTCTTTCTGTCATCGCAAAACTTTATCATCCGTTAAGTTGGCTCTCACCGGTTATTGGGGTAGCTAAAAGAATGATGCAGGAACTTTGGTTCCGCAAGTTTGATTGGGACGAAAGTCTGCCTGAGGATTTATTAGATCGTTGGAGAAGTTATTATACTAGCCTGTCAAAGTTAGAAAAGATTCAGATGCCAAGATGGACTGGTCAAACGAGATCAAGTTTGGGTTATGAGCTTCAAGGGTTTTCTGACGCTTCGGCCAAAGCATATTCCGCTGTGGTATATTTACGTATTCTTCGAGAAGATGACGATGCAATAGTTACTTTACTGTATGCCAAGTCTAAAGTAGCTCCTCTTTTGCCTGTGAGTATCCCACGACTTGAACTTTGTGGTGCTCAATTGCTAGCCAAGGCACTGCATTTTTTAATTGCTACAATGGGATATGAAAATGTACCATTATATTGCCACACCGATTCGACGGTGGTATTGGCCTGGCTCAGCAAATATCCTTCTTCTTGGCGCACATTTGTGTCCAATAGAGTTGCGCAAATTCTAAAGTGTATTCCACTAGCAAGGTGGAGACATGTTCCTACAAAGGACAACCCTGCCGATTGTTCTTCCAGGGGTCTCTTACCTGATCAATTATTAAGTCATCCTTTGATGCTCTTCTTCGAAGGTTCGGAAAGTTGACAGCAAATGCGGATCTGCCGAAGTTCCTTGCTCTATCTGCTTCGCAGATTAATAAAGCCTCTTTATGGTGGATCCAACAAGTGCAAAGTAGTGCCGTTGATGCTGAGATGCATGCTCTAAAAAAGGGAAATGTGATTCCTTCAGGTTCACCCTTGAAGACCTTGTATCCATTTCTGGATGGTTCGGGTGTTTTACGTTTAGGCGGTCGCTTACACAAGGCTCCTATTAGATATGAAGAAAAACATCCTGTAATATGACCTAGTCATCGTATCAGTGAACTTATTGCTCTAAACGCTCATGTACGATCTATGCACGGTGGGATACAGCTCTCTTTATACACTCTACGTCAAGGGTATTGGATAATCGGAGGCCGAACTCTGGTTAAGAGTCTAATTCCTCGTTGTGTCTTAACTTTCGAGGAATTTACCACGTCTCTAGCTAGAATAGAATCCTGCCTGAACTCGCGTCCAATAGACCCTCTTTCTGATGACCCTGATGATTTCTCGTATCTGACACCAGGTCATTCTTTGATAGGTGCCCCTCTTACGGGTGCTCCTGAACCTTCGGTGAAATTCGTTCCAGAAAATCGCTTGACCAGGTGGCAGATCGTGCAACGAATCGCGGAAATATTTTGGCGCGGGTGGAACGTTGAATATTTGCATTCTTTACAACAGCGCTATAAATGGAATCAGGAGCGGCCCAACATTAACGTTGGAGATATGGTATTAATTAAACATTATGCTCTCCCGTCTTCAAAATGGACATTGAGTCGCATCATTATGTGCTATGAGGGAAAGGATAAGTTTGTCCGTACGGGTGGAGTTAAAACTGCTGCCTCAGAGTTTGACCGCTCGATCTCAAAAATTTGCTTGTTACCTATATCTTCGGTCAAGAATGCTGAATTATCGGACTTTCTTAAACAGACTATAAGTTATGTGAACCAATTGAAGCGCGATTCGTCTTTATACTATGACTGCTTTTGAGAACTCTTACAGCTAGGAAGTTTAATAATCATATGTATTCTAAAAATGTTAATAGTGTATTTTTAATACTTCTACTATTTTCATAATGTATACGTTCTTTATAATGCTCTGTTTTATCAGCATGTTATTTTTTCTTATATGAGAGTATTTGTCATAGCGGGCGGTCAATTCGTTTTACTAATAATAAAATCGGCAATTTGTGATCATTTTTTCACGGCGGGCGGCAAGAATTGCTTTTTTTTGTTACTACGTTTTCAATTCTTGCAATCTTTTAAAAATGAATAATCTGATTTTAATTTCTTTCGTGCTGTTCTAACACCACTAGGCGAGCGGCATGTTAAGAGTGCGTTAGTCTTTTGTACATTTCGGGTGCGTACTTGTTTGTGAAAATATGTATCTGCGTTTTTGTGTGTGTGCGGCGATTAGCGCCTAATTTTCGCCAGTAAGCGTCCTAGTGAGCACCGCGCCGGATCGTTCTGGGACCACCAGGAAGTTTTAATTTTGTACAAAAGAATAAAAACTATTATGAACTATCAAGAGACTATTAAGTGTTAAGTTTTATCTGAAGCTTTTATAATTAATATATTATTGACTGCTTTTACAATTAATAACTTGAACTAGTGTTTCCCGCCAAGATAAGTGTTGTCTTCTCAATACCCTTAACATCACAGGATTATGGAAAGAACCAATGTGTTTGTTTCTAATCTAACAAAAAGAATTGTTACGTTAAAATGATAAGTGTTTCTCTTCATAATTGAAGGAAGTACAATATTTGAAATTTTTCTTAATATTCCTCAGTATTCGAGACCGTACTTAAATTATGTAACAGCTCAAGGGGGGGAGATCAAAAGATTTTGTTACGATTTTTTATAATTTGTTACGTAATTTTTTCAATTTCGCAAATGAAACAAATAACTCACAGTAATTTTACAGAAAGTTAATATGAATTTAACTTTACGCGCCAAAGAAACTTCGTGTGTGAAAAACAAACCTAGCCAACAGTTGAGTTAAAAATGTTACAAGTTTAAGATTCTGGTCTTTGAATATTAATGGTTAGGGAAAATACGAAAATGGTCAGGGAAAAATGATTAAATTTTTTTAATGAAGTGTTGCGGTAACCCTTATATAATTTCCTTGTTAGTAATTTATTTGCCTTGTATTTCTATTTCTTGTTTTGCAGTTGCTTCCTCCTAAAAATGATCTTCTTAGTTATAAACTTTATTATTTGTTTGAAAATTCAACAATTTCGTTAAAAAATCATCCTTTTTGGTTGAGAATTCAAACTATTTTGTTAAAAATTTGTCTTATGGGGTTGGAAATTAAACTATTTTCGTAGAAAATTGACCTTTTATTTAAAATCCAATTTTTTTGTTGAAAAGTCAACTGATATCTTTTTTAGATGAAAATTGAACTATTTTTTTTTTATTTGTCTTTTTGACTTAAAAATTAATCTATTTTAGAAGACATTGCATCTTTCTTGGATAAAAATGAAACTATTTAGTTAAAAATTGAACAATGTTGTTAAACATCCATCCTTTTTGGTTGGAAATTCAACTGTTTTTATGAAAAGTCAACTGTCATCCTTTTTGGATGAAAATTCAACTAGTTTTTTGAAAATTTGTATTTTTGATTTAAAAATTCGTATTTTCGTAGAAATTTCACCTTTCCTGTTAAAAAGACAACTGTTTGGTTAAAAATTAGTTTTATTTGCTTGAGGGTGCAACTTTTTTGTTTGAACATATTGATTAAAGGACTTTGTTAAGAAATCTTTTTTTTTTTTGAAGATTCATATTTTTAGTTGAAAATGCATCTCGTTGGTTGAAAGTTAAATTATTTTGTTAAATTCAATCTTTTTTAATTAAAAATTCAATTGCGTAGGTAAAACTTCAACTACTTTCTTGAAAAAAAATTTCTTCGAAGGAAGGTTTATCTCTTGTTTTGAAAATCTACATAACTATTTTGTTAAAAATTATTATTTTTTTGCTGAAAATTTATATTTTCTGGTTTAAAATTCAAGTACTTTATTAAAAAGTCATATTTTCTGGTAGACAAGTAATTTTTCTTTGTTTAAAATAAGTGAAGAAATTAAAAAAAATTTTATTTGTATCTGACATATTGTTCTATTACGTTTATAAGAGATCCTATGTTGAAAATATTACAAGATTAAAATGCTGCTGTTTGAATGCTCATGGTCAGAGAAAATGAAAAATTTGTCAAGGAAAAATCAGGGAATTTTGATAATGAAGTTTTCGGCTTCCCTACCTAATTCTACCAATAATAACTAGCAAAACAGGAAAATGCAATCCATCTTGATGTCATTTCCATAATGTGTTTGAAAAAGTGAAACATAATTTCAAACTTAATTAACAATGGACATTTTTATATGTATGAGAATCAGCCGTCAAGCATGCAATCTACCAAATCCCATACAATTTTTTATTCTAACCTTCTCTATGAGGAAGCAGATACTATATTTGCTAATAAATCATAATGAGGAAGCCAAGTGCGATTTTTGGACCAGCCTGCTCTCGATTCATTTCCAAATTTTTAGTATTATGTATTGATAATTTATACAAACTTGTTATTGATAAATAATAATCTTCGACTCATTTGAATGATGCGAACTGACAAATACATAACGGTTAGGGATTCTACACTACTGCTACTATTCTATTTTCTCGTATTTTTCCAGAAAAATTGTCAACGATTAATAATTTCAATCCAGCGTCGATTTTTAATTTTAGTGACTAAGGCAATGTTACATTGCAAAAATTAAAATCGGTGTGACTTAAGAAATTTCGATTCTGGGAGTATAAGTTCACACGCATGATAAAAGGAAACTACTATTTTATGGATTACTTTTCACTGTATTTGATGAAACATTTTTGAAAAGAACAATGCTGCGAAAAAAGATTGGAAAAAATGATTTTATATTATTTAAAATATTTCTCTAGTTTTTAAAATATAATTTATTAATATTATTATTAAAAAGTTTTTTTCATCCAAGTTTTCATCATAATCAAAGCAGTTTTTAAAAGAGTCGCTAAACAATCCTCATTTTACGATAACGTAGACTTCGATTATCTGAGTTTCTCAAGGTAAAACATAATTACGCATATTCGTTATCAACATTTTTTTTTTCATCATTTTTATTTCTTGAATTATTTCTTGGTTTATCACTGTCAGTGAGAAATATAATTACACTAATTGCATCAGAAACGATACCAGAGCCCTCTGATTTTTTTATTAAAATTCAAACAAAACTTTTGAATATGACCCAAATAGAAGTAAATCATCTAATTTTCTCAAGCGCTATGAATAAGTCGTTTACGATCTTCACTCGGGAAGTCAAGAAACATAAATGTCTCAGAATAGAATATATACTCGAAGCATCAGAATATTAATTAGTTATGTTGTTCACAAAATTCTCCGGTAATCATTTTTTCCTATATTTTGAAAAAATGAGGATCATTATGTGCATTACCATCGTCGTTATCCTTAACTCTACTGGTAAGTATAATTTTTTTTGAATACACTATTTTTTAATGATTTATCCAAAACTCTGGCGCTGGTCGTCTAAAAGCCGTAAAATAACCATACGGCCTTTTGAGCTGGCCCTGAGTAACCTTCTCGATTCCGACTTTACTTAATTGATAATATGAATTATACAAAAATGATATGACTTCTGCTATTAAGCAAGATAGTCTGAACGCTATCGAATCTGGCTGGAAAATAAATTTTGATTAGCAAACATTTCTGCTCTGTATATTGAACTCGATAATGGAATGTGCTGACTATTCGAATACTTAGTTGGACTCTTGCAGAAACCCTAATTTTCGCTGCCGCGATTCTTCCTATCCCTTTTCCTCCTCTGTTTACTCCCTCAGTACTACGTAGTTGAAAAAATTGGATTGGCCCATGTCATTTTCAATTTTCAATTGAGATTTTATTTCGTCTTGTAGAAATAAGTTCATCTTGTTTTTTGTAACCATTTTTATTTGGTTGGTTATCGTTTTTGTTCTAGATTTTTTCTACTTGTTTTGATTGCTCCGTTGAAATCATAAGCCATAAAAAATACTTCGTTCAGAGATGTTTGTTGTTAAGGTCTTACTCTGATTTCATATTCCTCTCTTATGTTATATATAAAACTATCAGCTTATCAGGTTTGGAGAGTAGAAATAAATTAATGTAAACACAAATATCTCGATAAACAATCTTTATTAATTACTTGTACAGAACGCGTCTCTTTTGTCAACCGAACTGAACTTAGTAGCTACTACTGCGACCAGTCGGAAGTAACGATGAGGATAGTAAGAGTGATTTTATAATTTTACTACTCATAATTTCCTATAATGTAACTCTTCAATAAACTTAAAGGTAAAGTTTAACAATATATTATATTGTCAAATTACACTAAATAACACAAATTTGCGGTCGTTTAAACTTAAGGTTAAGGTTACATCTTACAATCATTTCAATTTTTCTATTAGCAGTACTGTCTTCTGGAATTTTTTATTAAATACAGGCATATACAGTCGCACACATATGTAACAGTGATAACAGTCGTATAATTTTATAATTTAACTAATTCATCAGAAATGGAGATGTTGTGTCATTATATAAACCCATTGACTTTTTGTAGAAAATCGTCCAATAATAATGCGGTCATATCTTGCACCTTCTTTTACATAGTCCTGATGTATTTTATTCATATATCCCAGTCTATTTATGCCATTAGTCTCAGCATAAATAATTGCTTCCTGATTATTGCATTCAACAATGGCAGTTTGAAATTTGTCACTAGTTAATCATGTTAATAATATATTGAGAGCGTTAATTTCTTGACAGGCCTGGCTTATTGCCGCATGTTCAACTTCTTAAGTGGAAAGTGCAACATAACTTTGTTCATTTGAACGCCACGATATCGTATCTTTAAGCAGTAATATTATAAACCACACGTTGAGATTGACGAACTATATTCGGCAAGAATACCACCAGAATAAGCTAACAAATCGTTTCGTCATCCTATGTGCATTAAAACAATCACTTTCATTCCTTTTAAGTATCCAAAATCTCGTCTTAATATGTTCCACTCGTTTTCTATCAGGTTAAAGTTGATTTCTACTCAGAATATTCACAGAACAAGTAATATCTGGTGTGGTAGCCATCTTTCACGATTAGCGACTTGTCTTGTTCTCTTTGGGATATATTTTTGTGGATTCATTATAGAAACTAATTGTTCTCAGGTTTGCCTAAGTCAGTAATTTGGAATGATTTTATTAACGTAGTATTTACTTCTAATAATTTGTAACTGTTTTTACTCACCAATAACATTTCGTTCACATATACAAAATAACTTAAATTAGTATTACACCTCCGCGAAAAACTCAATCATTCAAATTCGGGGTGGTAAACTGACCGTGAAAAAAGTAGAGGAAGGGTGAAAAAAGAATGAAGATTGATGGTAGTGGTAAGCTTTTAGCCTGAGCGCGTCATCAAGCGGAAGAAATAGGCAGTGCCGAGCAATGACAATTCATGTGCATTCACGTCTTGCATTTTTGGTCCTGTATTGATGTTTAATAATCCCGTCTTTTTATTTTCCAGTTCGTTGGTGTTTGCTTTTGAAATTTTTCGGGATGAGAATGAAATAAAAATATATTGTGTGTGGCAGGTGCGATATCAGCCTTTTTTCGCACTTGTAACATAAATAAATATTTCTCAAAAATGTAAATAAACGAGAGTAACAGTGAAAAAAAGTAACTAGTGAAAATGCCTCATAGAATACCATTCTTCATTAACCAAGCCTGCAGAGTTTGCTACATCAGTAAATCTCTCATTCCACCTTTTAGGTCTAATTCGCAAGGTACAAAGGCATTGCGAACCTTACAAACTTTAGACTTTTTTATTTCATTTGATTTTTCCATTCCATCTGGAAGTTTCATGTACACTTCGTCTTCGATTGTTCCAATAAGAAAAACAGTCCTTACATCCAAATGGCATACGTTAAGATCATGCAAATGTATTAGGTGTTAGGTTGTGTCTTTTAAAGTCTCGTATTATCAGTTGTACTTTATGTTTAATTCGTCAAAAACTGTAATTTTTTTGCTTAAACACCTATTCTGAATCAATAATAACATTAGGCCTTTCACCGCCTTGATGACATTTTGTTTGATCTATTAACAACAAAACTTCGTTACTTTTCATTGCTTTTAACTCATCGTTAATACCTTTTGCCAATTCTTTTTGCTCTTTCGATTTTATAGCTTTATTATGGTTTTAAAGATCGCTATTGTTTTTAGCACAGAACATAATTGATCGTATCCTTTTTTCTGCAAGGCTTGAGTAAACCTTTTAGAAAGTCCATTATGTTGTGGAATATCCAAACTTGCGGTATGCCTTTCTATCGCTTCTCAGTTAACACATAGTGTGTATTACCTCCCATGTATTCTGTGCCTTTGTATGATCTAAGTTAACAGATATTTTCGTTTATACCTAGTAAATTTCATGAACCCTTGTGATAAACCGCTCTAAACAATGACTAGTTTCGTCCTTCGTTTTCATTAGGTACGCTCATTGTGTTGGCTCCCTGCCCTCGATCGGGCTTTTTGCCAGTTTGATTTTTTTCCTTATGAATTCAACTGATTGAAACTCTGGAAATCGTTTCATGATCGCGTTATACAGAGAACTCGTTTCTCATCTTCCGATAAATAAGTTGAACCCGGAATTGTGTAATCTAGTTGTTTTAGAACTCTCGCACTCGTTACTCTAACTTTACAAGATTTTCTTATGATAGAATTTATTAACACAAATTAAAACTATATGACGAAATTTGAACCTGTGCTCTTTAGTAGACTGCCCTTAAAAACTTTCCGTTCATTTAAATATGTTGTCAATAACGTACAATCAATAAATGAATAGTAAGTGACTCGAATACTGAATTCTAAATTATAACGCCGTTCAAAACTACAGTTTTCACTCATAAATTAAATTTATATTGACTCAGTTACTTTATTTGCAAAAACTCGAGAATCATTTACCTCCGAATTTGAACAAGTCGTATTGTCAGGTACAACTGTTCATTAAACAAATATTTTTAAAAACAAAACAAATCAAATTCGACCGACTAGTTGGCTCCATTACTCTATACCAGTGAGTATTAATTATTATTAAACCTGTCTGCTGTTTGATTTGGAATTTAGCGCCGCATATGCGCACTATAAAATAAGGGTCCACCTAAAAGCAGACTGGTCAGCTTAGACGACCATCGCGTCGATCAACGCCAGAGCGATCGTCTTAGACGTACATTTTATTCGAAAGTATTCATTTCTTCTTGCAGAATTGAGTTCACAGTCGGACAATGACCCTTATTATAAAGGTGCGCATAAGCTTTTTGGACAATCTTCTGACAGACCTCCTTCTTCTGTTGAACATTTTCATGGCGAACCTCTTCTTGTCGGAGCTTTTCCTGTCAGACCTATTTCGATCACACCTACTCCTGTTGGAGCTCTTCCTTCAGGACGTGTTCCTCTAGCCGAAGGGTGAAGAATGCACGCACTTGATGTTACTGAATGGCAGGAATCAAATGAGATGTTAACACACTATTAGCCAATGGTTACATCGTTGGAAGATTCAACAGTCGTGAAAATATGCTTATTGGACTATATAAATATAGTGTTTATTATAAAGGTTACGTTCCGGTTAAAATTCCCCTGAACAACACACCTGGCAAACCTGTGATAATGGACCAAACAGAAAATGAAATTTACCGGGAATTTCAAAAATACACGTTCCCTAGAAGGAAACACGAAAGACGCGTTCTAAAAAATCAATAGTCAATCATATTCAAATCTGGGAATATTGTATTGTGATTTTTGTGATATCTCTACAGCAGGAGCAAGAAACAAAACTGAAAAGCATGAAATAAAAGAACTAACAACAATGGCCCACTATCTACTTATTTCTGACTTTACGTGAAAGGTGCGCACGCGCCGATAACTTAAAGTATGCCACATTAAAATTCTAAATTTTCAAGCGGACAATAGTTACATATAAACAGTAGGACATATGGACAATTGTCCAAAACTTTAAGACTTTAGTCAACATGATTTTGAAAACAAAATAAAATAGTGACACCTATGACCTTTTATATATTGCTTATTTGGGTGACCGAAATTATATTCCTACTCTTATACAACCATTTACTTGATATCACGGGCTGTTAATGTGATTTAAGAAATATATAATTATGAGGTTATTCATGCATTTACAAGAGAAGTAAACCCGTGGAAAGCTAGTTTTTTTTTAATTATGAGACAGCTTATTATACGCATTTTTCAAATAAAACATCCTTAGCTTATCTTTCTCCTTTTCAATTTTTCTTAATAATTATTTGTTCACGTTTTGTATATTTCCTAATTCGAACATTTCAAACAAGAAAGAGCAAACTACATACATTTAAATTTCTGATTTCGTTATGCCAGCCTTCAATTCTGTTGATAAACAGAATAGTAAGGAATATAATTGTCAGCATTTTTAAGAAGATTTAGCAAATAAATAACGTAAGTATTAGGAATTTGAAATTCACCCGTTCCTGTTTCTTCATACAGCATTAGGTTTACAGGCCTATACCGACCTAATATCGGATCTTCTTCTTCAAACGGATGAGCTTGCAGTCGTAATTGGCTAGATTAAAAATGAGTTCAAATTAGGATGGTCTCTTAGGGTGGTCAAAAATCCCTAAGTTTGAAAAATGCAATTCGCAGTTATAAATTCTTGTTCGTTTTTTAAAGAAAAAAAGTCCATAAAAAAGTATAATCCAATCAAATGAAATCCTGCACTCCCTCAACGAGGACAAAGGGTAAACTCTAAATATCTTCGTTGCTTTCGTGTTTATAAACAAATATTTGAGACAAAATAAGCCTAATTTTTCAGGATAAAAATGGTGTGTAAGTTTGAAGAAAACAATTTTTAGACACATTTATAAACATAATTTACTTTTTCTTCACATGAAGGCGAGAGCCGCTGGACCGAGAGAGCGGTCGTGCTCTATGCTCAGTCAAGGGTGACAAACAGCACGAGGCCTGCATGAAGGCTGCTCCATGCGTCAAAAAAGCTCCTCGACAAGAGGATGCACGGCATCTTCCACAGAAATGTGGAGGATCAGTCGATGTCGTCTGAGCTAACGTTTGCTTTCCTTAAATCACCCAGCTTGAAGTCGGGCACAGAGGGTTTCATTTTGGCATATCAAGACGGCGTCATTTCCACTCTAGCCTACCGTCGCCATATTTTGCGCCAAGACATTCCCGATGATAGCTGCAGAGCGTGTCATGCACACCCCGAGGATCTAGGAAATATACTATCTAGTTGTCCAACTCGTGCGGGAACGACCTACATCCAAAGGCACAATGAGGCACTAAGAGTGCTTTATTACCATCTCTGTCACTCTTACGGCATTATCCCAAATACCGCTCCGCTAAACGCTCCTAGGGAAATAAAGTCAATTGACGAAAATTAGCAGTGCCGCATATACTAGAACTTCATATTCTCGACAATTGTTTCTGTTGCGCACTCGAGGCCTGACATAGTTCTCCTTGACTTCGAGAAACGAACTATGTTCGTTATCGAATTTGCGATACCAGCTGACAAAAACGTCATAGCCAAGGAGAAAGAGAAGAAAGAGAGGTATAAAGACCTTATAAGGGAGTTGCGACGGTTATACCCGGAATATTCTGTTCAGCTAATCGTCTTGATCATCGGCGCTCTTGAAGGTGCCAAGGTTTCGCTGGTTAATAGCCAGAAAAACATCCCTGTGTGTCAACAAAATGCTAAGACACTTGGGGGGAAAATGCAGAAATGCTCCGTGTCCTCAGGGTGCACGAGACCTTTGCCGGATCATCGTATTGAATTCGTCGCAGACTGT
This sequence comes from Andricus curvator, assembly GCA_932195095.1. Taxonomy (NCBI): domain Eukaryota; kingdom Metazoa; phylum Arthropoda; class Insecta; order Hymenoptera; family Cynipidae; genus Andricus; species Andricus curvator. The sequence goes on along the minus strand of CAKNYM010051576.1, from coordinate 398,537 downwards.
AATCACCTATCTGACGGTCGTGAGACGTGATTACAGCTGAAATTTTACCGCGATTTCGCTGAGAGCGAGTGCAATTTTCTAGATCGACGTATCTCTACAGACATACTGCGGCCCTAAGAGTACTTTATTACCATCTTTGTCGCTCTTACTCTGTTGGCCGCGACCCTGTCCTGCCCAACGCTCCGAGGGAGATAGAGTCAATTTTCCAAAACGAGAAGTGCCACGCGAGGGTTTCGCCGGTCAGTCTTTGTGAGTTCGTTGTGCCTTGTGGCTTCCCATCTTACAGTTGTGAGACGTGACCATAGGTGTGACTTACCACGGTTCTACTGGGGCCGGTGTCATGTTTAGACGGCAGTTGCTCCCAGTGGGACCCTGCGGTGGTTGTGCTTTTACAATCATGGCCATTATACAAGATCGCAATATATCATTAAACCCTCCATCTATCACAATTTGATCACCATTAATATGCCCGTAGGCTAGTCCTATTACTTCTTTCCAATATTCATGATAAAGTTTCACGTAGTGTCAGATCATTTTCTTTCAAACTCATTTTGAACTTTAGTTATGTTCACTCTCTTGATCAATGTCAAAACAGAAAAACAATTAAATTGCTTTTCACATTCGTATTGCTCAATATAGATTATAGACCAGTTATCGTTCAATTATGTTTCAGTACATTTTGACGATGTTTTTTTGGTACAAATTAAACTTTTTTTTCTGTTAGTACTTGCGGTGTGTTGTATGATATGTTAGTTTTATACCTGAAGTTTAGCTCGTTCGGAGTATATCTGGTGTTAATATTGACTGTTGCATTATAAAATTACATAACGTAACTCGTTCGAGTTCAATGCCCCAGTCGTCTCGTGCGTTAAAGTGAGTCGTCATCTCTTTGATAACTGAATGTGATCTCTCGCTATTTCCATTTCTTTGCGGGCCGTAAAATGCTATAAATGTATATTATAGTCCTAACCGCGTGCAAAGTCTCGACATATATATTTAGAGTCAAATTACTTTCTTTTATCTATTAAAATCTCTAATAGTTTTCAAAAATACATACTATATATAAGTATACCAGAGAATTTCAATTCCTGAGCTGATTGATTTACCCTCAAGTAGTGATGTTATTGGGTATTATGTTAAGTAATCTTGTAATACTATTATATGTTTATTACCATTTTTTGTTTCCTTGTCCTCCTATTAATTCTCTTTTATTTTTTACTTTTAATTGATGGAAAATATAAACAGTTATTTTGCTTCATTTCCAGTTGTCGTCAATGAACTTTAGTAATTCGTAGTCTTTTGTTTTAGAATCAGTTATAAATTGAATTCGGTCTACGTCTTTTAGTAATTAGCATTTGGTATATTGTCGTTTTATTTTGTTCAAATTCAGTTTTTTTGTTAAAATTATTCATTACTATCTGAAGAGTGATAATGTCTGTGGATCTAGTTTCCCTCTTAGAGTTAATTTCCATTTGAAATCTTGATTCTTTTGGGTTCATAGAGTGTTTAGATTTTTCTCAGGCAAGGTTTATCTTTAATATAATACTAACGTAACCATTTTTATAATACTTTCTTCCTAATGCTATCTTTAATTCTTCACTATGTTTTTTTGATTTGTTTAACTTCATTTCTGTTTATTCTCTGGACTCTCCTAATTCTTATGATTGTTCGAGAGTTCTTGACATTTTCTACTATAAATTTTTGCTCGTCAATTAGGAAATCAGCGTTTATCCTTCCTTGTTCCATCAGGATATTTGGTATTAACAATAATTCGTTAGCGTTAGTATCTTTCACTCAGATTTATAAATAATTTGATACTCCTATCTTTCCTTCACAGGCTTAATAGTTTCCTATTTCGCCTTCACTGACCAGGGAGTACCTCCACCTAGCATCCACTAGTCGAAGAAACTTATATCTTGCCTTCACTGCCTGGATATTCCTATATCTTGCCTTGACTGCCCAGGCAGTACTTCTATCTTGTCTTCACTGGCTGGATAGTCTTGGACCTTGCTTTGAAGGGAACTGGCTCAATAAACCTCTATCTTTTTTTTGCCGGCCGTGTTGTTCCCGTGAAGAATATGAATTGCAGGCATTCTCATTTTGAGAAATATTAACACGCAATTGGCTATAACTTGACGAAGAAAATTTAATTGCCGAAAACGGAATTTTTTTAACTTTCAGATTAGTATATTTCGACATCCTGACGCGATGGAGCAAATATAAGGCCAGATTCGGATTCAGCGTAAAAAATTGATGGGAAATGACTACTTCGATTCTCAGGTCTGGTAGAATCCAACATTTTGTAGGCCTGTATAATTACAGAAATATATGGTTAATTTAAAACCTTTATTTCAGTTGGGATGCTAAAAAATTTCTACAAGCGTTAAAGTTGTTCTTAATTTTCCAAAAGCATCCATTTGTCCTTGTTTAAATTCAAATTTAATTTCTGTTCTCAATAGGTTTCTTGAAGGTTTAGCGATTTCGGAGAAATATTTTAGAGCACGAGACTGAATTTCATCCTGCTGAAGTGATCTCATCCTGTCTTTTCTAACCATTGGTGTAAAATTTGTTGCATCTCATTTTGAAAAATAAAAAATCTCATTGTGCCTTCATTTTTTTCGTGTCTGGAAAATGTTGCAACTCAAAAGTATACTAAATTCGGCGTACTTTTGAGGATCCGTATTTTACAGTCTGTTTTTGGTTTTTATTGGTTTTGATGCTTGATTTTTTCTTCTTCTACTGATTACTACGTCGACATCATAAGCCATAAAAATACTTCGTTTAGAGATTTTTGATGATGAGATCTTATTCTGATATCATAGTATTCTCTCATGTTTTGTAGAAAAGTATCAACTCCCAGTTGGCTTTCTAAGCCGAAGATTCAACTTTGTAACTGTATTTTGAGAAAACCTATTATTAAAGCTGTCTTATCTGTCATTTGCCGCCATTTGACAAGTATCTCGATGTAGACTAAGAGAAGTGTTGATCTCCCTTCCTCCGAATAGGATTCGTAGTCATTTATACAAATTTTCATAGATGGCTATACCATATATTCCTTAAAATAACCTTAAAAATGGCCTTTCATTCGTTTTCTTTATAGCTATTGTATTTTCGATTTGCTGAATAAGTTTTTCACAGATTTTTCCCACAAAGTCTAGAAACAGGCTATCTACGTAATTGTGCAGCAATTCTCTCTAGCTATGACATTACTAGATTCGGAGCATCATTTGCTGAAGTTCTAGTGTGAGATGCAGGTTGTAATATTTTTTTGTTTCAAATAGTAGATTGCCACTTGTCAGAGAACTTGGAAGAATGTGATGAAATAACTTTTGGATTTCTGTAATTCTTCTAAATATCAGCTGGTGTGTAGTCTTTAGGGTCGACGAATCAACTTGGTAACTTCATTGCTACACAGTTATGTTCTCACGCCGCTTTTTGTTATCTGCACAACATATGAATTTAGAATTGGGAATCGAAAGTAAAACTCTTGATTCCGAATTCACTCATTAATAATATGAATTATATATAAATTCTTGGTCTTCTGCTCTCAAGCAGGATATCGAGTCTGGACTTAAACTGAATTTCGATTAGTAAATATTTCCAATTGGTATATTTCACTCAATTCATGTACTTTGTTGCAGAATTTTTGTTTTTAGTTAATGAATCATTTTCTCGAAGAAAATCATATGAGAATATATTAGAAAATATAGGCAATAGTGTTTGTCACGCTGAAGCTAATCAAAAGTGGCCGACCACTAGTTACACTACTCTACACTAAGCCAGAGAATGAATTATTAAACCTGTCAGCTGTTTGAGTTAAAATTTAGCGCCGCATACCCAGAAAAAAAGAATCTACTGAATGAAAAATATTGGTATCGGAGAATTGAAGAATGCCGATACAAGCGAGTTTTTATCTATCGGTTTGTGAAGTTTTTAATCGCTCTCATCGAAAAGACATTTACCGATTTAGTTTCCAATATTTCAAACAAAGCAGCCAGTATATGTCGTTCCGATTTGAAAAACTGAAAAATAATTCAACGAGATCATATAGCATGCATACTGTAAAATGAGGGGCCACCTAAAAAGCAATGTGGTTATTTTAAATGAACATCGGCGCCAAACAACGCTAGAGTTGTAATTTTAGACGTACACTTCAAGAAAGGCTTTTAACATGAAATTGTCGATTTCTTCTTGCAGAATTAAGTTCACAGTTCGACATTGACCCTAACTATAAAGGCGCACCTAAACTTATCGGAGATTCGTCTAGCAGACCTCCTTCTGTCGAACCTTACCATGGCGAACCTTCTCATAGCGTACCTACTCATGTCGAACCTCTTCATCGCGAACCTCTTCTCCTCGGAGATTTTCCTGTTAGACCTCTTCCTCAAACACCCATACTTTTCAGATCACTTCCTTCCGGACGTGTCCCGCTACCCGACGGGTCAAGCGTACATCCACTCGATTTTACTGGATTTTACGGCTTTTATCTGAGAAAAACAAATGGCATTTTTTATCCAGCTTTGGCATCCAAAGGACAGTTTGATACACTATTATCCAATGGTTATATTGTTGGAAAATTCAGTAGGCGTGAACATTTGCTTATGGGGCTATATAAATATAGTACACATTATAAAGTTTACGTTCGAGTTAAAATTCCTCTGGCAAACCACTCACTTGGCACACCTGTGATAATGGACCCAACAGAAAATGAAGTTTATCGTGAATATCAAAAATACACACTCCCTATAAAGAGATCCGAAACTCGTATTATACGTAAAGAATAGTCAATCAACAATGTAAATAATTTCCATACTCGGAAAAAAATATTCCTACCCCTTTCTTCATATATGTACGTATATATTTAAATCTAATATGTCTGTATTGTGATTCTTGTCAGCGATATCTTTAACGGAGAGGCGATAAACGAAAATAAAAAGTACAAAATAAGAAGCTAACTACACTTTTTCACTACCTACTCATATCTAAATTTACATTATAGGTGCGCACGCGCATATAAATTGAAGTATAACGTCACATTAAAATTTTAAATTTTCGAGGGGACAGTAGTTGTTTCGTCGTGTATGCTTCTTTCATTTTATTTTATTACATAATTAAACATTTAATTATATATCTTTATAATCATTTGGTAATTTAGGTATTTCGAGTAGCAATTACCTCAACTTTATTCAATAAGGCATGGATAGAAATATTGCAAAAAAGTACGTACGATAGGTTGGGGGAGAAGATTTATACTATTTCGTTACTACTTGTTGCATGCATGAATAAAAAATGAAGTTCACATTCAAAACATAAAAAAGGTAAAGTATTGACTGTACTGCTATTCATTTTGTAACACAAACAAAAATTAATTTGTGAAAGAATCCATAAAAATAAATATTTTAGGTGGTGCATTTCCTGTCTGTGCATTAAGGCCTATCGAAAAGACAAAATTATTGTCTTTCTTTTCCCAAGGGGCTGCAAAGTTTCTAGTACGTGACAAAAATACCTCTTAAAAGTTTGGAAAAAAAGTGACTATGTAATATAGACATAGGATGATTTCGATGAGATCTATTGTAGTGTATGTAGATTAGTGAGAATGTGTGTGTTTGTGAGAGCGGGCCAACCAGCGAATGATCCGTCAGTCGATACAAGTCTAGCAGCGTGTACGTTTCCGTGAGTAATCGAATAAAAAGGTTATAAGTGACTTGTCGGTAGTTCTCACTCAAGTTCCTACTTCCTCGTTAATATATAAAATAATAATGAGATATCACAGTGGCGACGAGGATAAATAAATATCGCGCGTTCAAATAAAAAAACTATTAAGGTTCGAATATTAACAAGTTCGAGTGAGAGTGAAATTGTAAGTAAACGAGAGAAGGAGGGGAAACAGACTGATATTTATAGATTAAGGAAACCAGAGTAATTGAAAAATGACGAGAATTAGGTTTTACGGTGGATGACTCCTATACAGTGGAGAGTCTAAGAAAGGTTTTGTCGCGAAATATTAAAAACGAGGCGAGTTTAGATTCCAAAGCGAAGTCGCAAGAAGAAAATTCAAGTGAAAATAAAGAAGAAAGGCCAAACAGAATTGGATGCAAAGTGGAATCATCAGCGAAATTAGATTTCGATCTAAAAACCGATGACTGGGAAATGTTCACCGTAAGACTTGAACAATATTATATCTCAAACGATATAACGAATGCGGAAAAAACGTGCAGTTTCACTCAGTAAAATTAATGCTAAAACATACATGTTAATTTGAAAGGTATGTGCACCAACTAAACCAGCAAACTTGTCATTCGAAGAAATAGTTAAAATGATTCAAGACTATTTGAAACCAGCGACATCGCATTTAGTGCATCGAGCTCAATTCAGACAACGAAAGCAAAAAGAATCGGAATCAATGGCGGGATTTATAGCGGGCTGAAGGACCTGGGTTAACAGTGTAAATTGACAGACATGTATGAACTGATTTAAAGAATTGTAAAGTTAATGATTGCGAAGATTTTCTTCACTTAGACCATGTATGTATCAGGAAAAATGAAAGTAGATCCTCAATTCATATCAATCTATATTGAAAATGTAAAAATTAAAATGGAAGTCGATACTGGTGCTACGATATCAGCAATTTCAGTAAATGATACAAATAAATTTTTCCCTCACATGAAAATCATAGACACTGATATGGAATTTAAGAACTATTACGAACTATTACAAGACCAATTGGAATGTTAGGAAAAATTAAAATGTATGCGAATAACAGAAATTTATTGTCAGATTCATACGTGATTAATACTAAAGGTTCACCCATTATCGGTAGATCTTGGTTGAAAGCGAATTGTTCGGAAAAAGTTAAAGCTATCCTTGAAATGAGAGAACCTGAAAACACAAAGGAACTTGCAACATTTATAGGTAAAATCACATTCTATAGTCGGTTCATAAAAAATATTGCAGAGAAATTTAGACCTTTATATAATTGTGTAAATAACAGCGAATTTATATGGACCAAGGAATGTCAAAATGCGTTTGAATTAGCAAAAAAAGAACTGGCCTCTAGCGACGTATTAATTAAATACAATCCAGAATTACCATTAATTCTAGCTTGTGATGCTTCACCAAATGGTCTAGGTGCTGTACTGAGTCATAAAATAGGTAATGAAGAAAGACCCATCGCTTATGCTTCTAAATCTCTAGCCCCAGCTCAAAAAAATTATGCAAAAATTGATCGGGAAGCTGCAGCTATTATCCTTGGTATCACGAAGTTTTATGATTTTTTACACGCCAGAAAATTTATACTTCAAACAGATAATAAACCATTATCAAGAATTTTCGGTCCAAAAAAAAGAAATTCCTAAAATTGCAGCTAGCAGATTACAAAGATGGACATATTTCCTAACAGCCTTTCAGTATGATATTGAATGGGTTCCTTCAAAAAAAAATACTAACGTCGATGCTCTTTCGAGATTACCCTTGCCGTTAACTAAAAGAGAAAAGGATACTTGTAAGAATAATAAAGAGTATACATATTTAAATTATGTAATTGAAAGCAAGTTTTCTTGTTTAGATTACAAAATGGTAGCAAAAGAATCGAGTAAAGATAAAATTCTATCGACAGTTGAACGATTTATTGTAGACGGCTGGCCAGAGAATATAAAAAACTTTGAAGATGAATTGAAAGCTTTCGCTTAAAGGAAAGATGAGTTGTCGCTGGCGCATGGTTGCATGATGTGGGGATGTAGAGTGCTAATACCATGTAAATTCAAAAATGATATATTAAATGAATTGCATGCTAGTCGCTTTGGAATAGCAAAGATGAAAAGCTTATCTAGATCATTTGTGTGGTGGCCTAGGATAGATGTAGATATTGAAAATTCAGCGAAATCATGTAAAACCTGTAGGGAGAATGAAGGCAATCCTCGAAAAACAACCTTAACTCCATGCAAATGGCCTGAAAGCCCATGGCACGGAATTCATACTGATTTTGCAGGTGCATTTTTGAATCGCATGTTTTTACTAATAATCGATGCGCACTCGAAATGGCCAGAAGTATTCATCATGAATAAAATTACATCAGAAGCAACAATGAAAGTTTTTCGAGGACTGTTTATTAATCATGGCCTGCCTTACCAAATGGAGCTGCAGAAAATTTTGTAAAAACATTCAAAAAAAGTGTAAAGGCATTAGTTAAGAACGGGAATAATGTAGAATCATCAGTTATAAAAAATGTTGTTCTATTATCGCACAACTAAACATTCGACAATGGGAGAAACCCCAGCAAAACTTATGTTAAAACGTAAATTGAGTACACAACTTAGGTTGCTGCGACCAAGTGTTAAAAACCAAGTTAAGAGTAAACAGTACGATCAAATTAGATTTACAAAAAATAGTAGAAAAGTTGAATTTGAAACTGGAGATAATGTTATGGCATTAGATTTTAGAAAAGGAAGTGAAAACTGGTCGAAAGCAGTAATTGTTAAAAAGTACTTAGAAACAAATTATGAAGTAGAATTCAAATCAGGAAATAAGGAGACCAGACATATTGATCAAATTGTAGAATTTAGAATAAAAGAAAAAAACATCGGTGAAGAAGAAATGCAAGGTACATCAGAAAAGGTTATTGTTGAGCCCCCACGTTCTTAAAGATTACAAGATCGAGAGTTAAAGGATATATCTTAAATGTTATAAAGCATCGAAAGGGAAGTAGTGATTATAAGCTTAAAATGAAATTAAAGGATTGTAAAGTTCATAAAATTTAGTGCAATTATTATAATAAAAATCGAAGCTTCGAAAGGGTGGCTTATTAATTAAGAAGGGAAAGGTGTAGTGTATGCAGATTACTGAGGATGTGTGTGTGTTTGTAAGAGCGGGCCAGCCGGCGAATCATCCGTCAGTCGATACAAGTCTAGCAGCGTGTACGTTTCCGTGAGTAATCAAATAAACAGGTAATAAGTGACATGTCGGTAGTTCTCACTCAAGTTCCTACTTCCTCCTTAATATATGAAATAATAATGAGATATCACAAAGAAAGAATCCATCAAATTAAATATTTTAGGTGGTGCATTTCCTGTCTGTGCATTAAGGCCTATCGAAATGAAAAAATTATTGTCTTTCTTTTCCCAGGGGGCTGCAAAGTTTCTAGTAGGTGCCAAAATGACCTCTTAAAAGATTGGAAAAAAAGTGATTATGTAGCATAGACATAGGATGATTTTGATGAGGTCTATATAGCATAGATACAGCTTTCAGGAAAATTGAAGACAGACTTTTGTAGTTTTCTAGTATGTACCCCTGAGTTTATACCTGCATTACTTTCAGACTGCGGAAATAGATTTGATGCTTTTTTTATTTTTCAGGCCTATAGGGGGAAGAGATTAAGCTTCAACACCGTTACCGTAAAAATAACAAGAGTTTTCCTTTGTAGATTCTAATGCCGATTTTATACATTGACCTCCATAATGCGGACCCCGCCGACAGGCCAGGTCATTTCCTGTAAACGGGTAGATCTCATTTCCAAAATGCGGGCACAAGATAAAATCTTTTGGGATAAATGCACCATATTAGTACCAACTTAGTTTGATTTTGATCAATAAATTTAAATTTGATTTATTTGATAAATTTGATCATAAAAAAAAAGTTGCAGGAGATCGTCGACAACTGATGCACCCTCGGTAATTGGTGCCTTTACCGTATTATCTACAAACCTACGAACCAACGAAACCTACAAAAAATGTGATAACTTGTCAGATCACGATGAACATTCATTATCTCAGTTCCTCAAGGTAAACTAATGATACACATATCATGTATTAAAATTTTGATTATTTCCATCATTTGTATTTCTTGTCTTATCCCACAATTAACCACTGCCAGCGAGGAATATAGTCAAACTAATTACATCGCAAACGATACGTGTATAAAATAATAATACACTTGAGAGTGATAACCCAAAACGGGATAGGATTAAAAGTTACGATATCTCAAATCGCCACGAATAAATCGTTTTCGACCTCCACTCAGAAAGGGGAAGAAGACAAATACCTCAAAATAGAATATAAACTCCAAAAATCAGAACATTAATTAGTTATATTGTTCCCAAAGATCTCTGTTAATAATTTCTGCCTATAGTTTGCACAAATGAGGCTTCATTATACGCTTTTCTTCATCATAGTCATTCTCTTTTATTCTTTTGGTAAGTATAGAATAAATCAATATCATATTTTTTCATAAACTATTCTTTCAAATAATTAATCAAAAAAACATGTAAGTACTAGGTAATTAAGATTCATTCACTTCTATTTCAATACATCTCCGTTAAAAGAACCTTCCTCAGGGTGTACAACTAAAACCACAACTCTGGCTCTTGTCTAAACACTCTAAACAAACCATTCTGCTTTTTGAGTTGGCCCTGAGTGACAGTTTGGAACAGCAGTACGTCTGGAGCAAGTCAATTTAAAAATATTAAATCAAGTACAAGCTCTTATTTTTTTTCCGATATGCTTCTTTTGACTCCAATTAACTTTGTCAGAGTTTCAACATGAAAAGAATTTTGAATATATCGCAATATATCATTTAACTCTACATCTGTTCCTCTCGGGTTATCATCGATATGCCTGTAGTCTAATCCTATTACTACTTTTCAATACCCCTAATAATGTTTCCCGTTGCCCAATCTTTTTAGGACGAATACTTATCCACTATCTTTCTCTCGTCTCTATCATTTGAACCAGACGGATCACTAGCGTCGCTTCGGTCTTCATTCTGGAAAAAGAGTTTATTATCTTTTCTATGATAATTTTTCTTTTTCACTCATTCCTTGACTTCGTATGAGGTCAAGTTCGAATCGTCAGTTACTAGCAAAATAACTTCTCAAAAAAGACCTAATGAGGTTCGCTTAAAATTTCGGACTCAAACTATATCGCTTATCTTTATAATAACCACATTATCAGGATCGGGTATTTGTTAGTTCTGTCTGACCTCAAGCTTTCCCTTACTACCTTCCAGTTGGTTTTCGTGTATAGGTTTCCTTTTTTCTGTATGTGAATTGCTTGTTTATAATACTTGCATTGTGTCGTATGTTATACTTGGTTTGAATACGATTTGTAGATCATGCGGAGTATATCTGGTGTTAATTTTGACTGTTGCATCATAAGCCAACACAACTCGTTCAATTTCATTGTCCCAATCGTCTCGCGTGTTAAAGTAACTAATCATCTCTTTGATAATTAAATATGATATCTCGTTCTTTCCATTGCTTTGCGGGTGGTCAACTGATGTGAAAGCATGTTTTATTAACAACTGTGTGAAAAGTGTTGACAGCTCTTCAGTGTCAAATTTTGTTCCATTATCATTTATTTCCAAAATATTTTAAATAAGAGCTCGTATTACAATACTGGTTGATTAAGCTTCAAGGGATTTTGTTATTGTTTATCGTGTTATATAATCTTGTTATACTAGTAAATATTTATGACCATTTTTTGTTTTCTTGTATAGCCCCATCAAAGCCCAATGAAAAATTTTCATTGGATTCTTGTGGATCAGGGTTTGTCTGATTTTCTGCCAGTTTTTCTCATTAGAGTAGTGTTCTCCTAGCGGTATTTTATGTGCTTCTCTTATAAATTTCCTTTTATTTGTTAGCTCTAATTGTTGGAAGACATAAACTGTTATTTTGAGTCCTTACCAGTTGTCATCAATGCGTTTGAGTAATCCATAATCTATTCTTTTCGAATCAGCCATCAATTGAATTCGGCCTACGTACTTTAGTAATAATTTTAGTGTGTGTCTTTTTCTCTTTTATGTTTCATTTGGTGAAAGAGAAAGAACGCTTTTAGTTTCTAACGGTGTCTCATTATAATTTGATGCGTTTTGCAAATTGTCGTTTTCATTCGTTCAAATTCAGTTTCTTTGTTAAAATCATTTATTACTTTCAGAAAATCTAATAGTCTTCATGGATCTGCTGTCTCTCTTAAAAATAATTTCCATTTGAAATTAAGATACTTGAAGGGTTAAAAGATTGTTTTAATTTCTTTAGGGGATTGTTCACCTTTAGTACTAACGTAACGGTTTTTGTTATTCTTTCTGATGCCATCTTTAGTCCCAGATAATGTATAAATATCATAGGAGGATTGTACTATCTTATTATATTATCGTATCCTACCTTATCTTATCTTATTGTATTATCTCCACTCTTTGACATGCGAGAGTCTAGTATTCTGC